>VXAC01006332.1:2045-82748 GCA_013399225.1 Rhipidura dahli
TGGGCTCCGGGCACCGCAGCGATGGGCTCCGGGCTCCGGGCGCCGCAGCGCTGGGCTCCGGGCACCGCAGCGATGGGCTCCGGGCTCCGGGCACCGCAGCGATGGGCTCCGGGCACCGCAGCGATGGGCTCCGGGCTCCGGGCACCGCAGCGATGGGCTCCGGGCACCGCAGCGCTCCCCGCCGCGGGCCTGGCGGACGGCGTCAGGCTGCTCGTGCTTTGCTTCCCGCAGTGCTTTCTCCAGGAAGACCCTTTCCAAGAAAACCTTGTTAAGCACCTGACAGAACCAATCTTCTTTTAATTTCAAGGCACTCGGACCTTTAGATGTAATTACATGTATAAATAGAATGACTCAACCAATTTTCCTGCTGTTTGTGACTTACATTTCATTATTTTCATTTAGCTGACAGAGAGCTGACAATTGTAGCCATCCCTGGAGATAGTGTAGTGAATCCAATTTACAGACATTCTTTGTAATTGTTTGGCAACAGACTGCCTGGCCATGCATTTAAGAACAGAGGTGAACTTTATATATAGTAGGATGAACCCAAATCAAAGTACCACATCTTTTTTTATTTTTAATTTAAATATCAGAAATTTAAGAGAGTGTGGCAAACTGTACAGGCATGAGAGCCCATCTGGACATATTTGACAGGGCTCCTGTCATGCTGACAACTTTCTACAGCTCAGTGGTGTCTGACAAATTCTAAAACTATATTCTGGGCTTATTAAGAGAAAATTGAAAGGGTCCAACCATGAAGCAGCCCCTGATTGCTGCTCAGCACTGCATCTTCTCTGCTGCTGCTCTGAATGCAGGCAATCCTGTGGGCTGCTACACCTGGCACATAGGGACAGCTCCAGAAATGAGCACATTACCTGCTCCTGGTAAGGGAGACAGGAGAACCATAAATGTATGTGTCTTCCTGGGAAATACACACCTAACACTTAACATCTCCCTTTGCTTCCCTTAACTTCATTACATTCCTTAAACATGTTGCTTCCTTTAAATTCATTATACAAATACAAAATTAAAATCTTTGAAAGGACTAACATATTCCTATCAAGTAGAAGGTTCAGGTTTGTGCTCTTCCATGGCTTCACTGAAGTTAACCCAAGTGAATACTCCCAGCTCAGATGCACAGTCCCAAATCCCACACGGAGAGTCGTGTGCCTGTGCTACTTGGCAGGGCTCAGTCAACTGGATGGCAAAGATGGTGTAGAAAGTACCATCTAAAAGTGCAGCCTTGGAGCTCTGAAAAGGAAAAACCTAGAAGTACAAACAGCTGCTAACAGCTTCATATTATGCTCCCTCTGGAAAGTAAATACAGCCTATGGGGAATTTTCCAGTAGATACAAATGGCTCAAAAAAACTACAGGGGAAAGAAGAGAGAGAAAGAGGGAGAATGGGAAGTTATGGGGACCCAAAAAAACTACAGAAATTACAGTCTCATAGCCTCCAGTTCATTTTGAAGTCAATCTGTTCCACTTCTATTAAGATGACTGGTGATCAGAAGATATTTAAGACCATTGTCTTTCTTTACTGGACCTTTTTCTTCTGTCATCTTTTTAAAGCAGAGGTTATAAAAGTACGGATATCAAGTTCTAGAAAGCAAAAAAAAATCTTACTGAAGATAAAGGGATTCTTAAAAAGAAAATGTTATTTCCCTGTTGCATTAATTTTTTTGTAGACATTCCTGCACTAGAAAGGAATGTCATTGCAAATGGAGTAAAAAATAATAATACAGAAGACATGACATAATATAACAGGAGTTGCTGTATCGATTCTGTATTCCCTCTTCCTTCGGTCCATTTGGTCCATTGCTTCTTAATTAGTATTGTGTGTGTCTACATTAATGTGATAGCCTGAAGCAGGAGTGCACTTCTGAATCAAATGTCCTGCCATTTCCAATCACCCTGTTGTGTTTCAGATCTCAGAGTAACCTGAGAGCACACAAGCTCCATTTCACAGTACAGGCCTAAATGAAGAGCTGAACTTCACAAGCTCACCTGATGTACTCCAACCACTGGCAGGTAATCAGTCTGCAGCACCAAAGAGAGTTGGTCCCAGTGCATGTGACAGAGCTGCTGGGTCCTTGGCACCATCTTTCCCCCTACAAAACATGTAGGGGAACTGCCTGCAAAGGTGGATGCAGGTTTCTTTCATTCATGCCAACCACCTTGCCAAATTTGCAGCCTGATTTAAAATGTAGAAAATCTAAAATGTAAAAAATTCTTGAGGCTTTTAAAATTTTTCTTTGCCATTAAACACCTTGTTACCAATGTAACCATTTACAGCCTCTTGGGAGATTTTCACAGGTTGCCTCTCAGCGCATACTTTCCACTCTTCAACTTTCGTTATCTGGTAAAATTTCTCCATCCACAGACAGAGTTATCTACAGTACTTGTTCACACACACTCACAGAGAAGGGGCTTTCATATTAAATCTTGCATCTGCTCTGTGTCCTATACTGAAATCTGGAAGCTAAAATTATTTTCCAGCTATATTCTCAACCAGAAAATACTTTGATTCTTCTAATCCCCTAGAAAAATCTCCTGGTTCATTTTCTCATTCCATTCCACCATCACACAAATAATATTGTCCAACAGAACAACAAATTAGAATAGTTAGAATGCATGCATTTAATGACATATATTTAAATTAAGATAATGAACAAGGAGTTTTAGCATAAATTTGAATCTTGTACTTAACTTGTTTTATTCCCAAATGACAACCTGTCTGCATTCTTTTCTTGTTTTTTTCCCAAGTTCAAGTGACACAACAAACATTACTTATGAGAAACTATAGTATTCTTGTCTGGATTGGCACAAAGAGGATTTTTAGCTTTTTTTTAGTTTATGGACTTCAAGTGACCTTCACAAGTCTTTGTCTAAGCACTAGGAATTAAAACTAACCTGGAAAAAAACTATATTTTCCCTATTTAATACACAAGAAATTCATAGTTAGATAAGTGCCACAAAGAACAGGGTGAAAGTCTACAGCACAACTAGAAACAACAACCAGAATTACAGGCTCATGGGCCAATATCTCAACAAAAGCTGCTTGCTCTCTTTGCCATGGCTGAGAATTAGAACCACAGCTGCTGACACTCAAAAGTGGAGAAGGCTTTCAGCTCTCTTACAGAGGAGTAATCATTTCTTCTCTTACAGCCATTCCACTGCACTGCCATTTGCACAAATACTTGGTAGTTGCTGTCCTTCCTGCTTCACTGTGTTAGCTTTAAGTCATCATTCATGTTTCTCCTTATCAAATAATCTCAAATTATTTTTGAGTTTTATTTATTTCAATTTACTTAGAAGATGCAGGATTTAGACTTTCATATAAAACCAGTTAATCAGTGCAAGCTTGGAGGAGATATGGATAACAAGAAGAAACGTGTTCCTCATTATGCCACCATCCCTCTTGGGTTTTATCTCTTACAGCTCTGACATGAGTGTGGTTGCACCCAGCCAGGCTGCTCTGCATCTGGATAGATGGGTGATTCAGCAACATTTCAGCTGGACATCCATCAGTTTATTCATATGGTTTGTGAGGCTGAAGCAGAGAGACTATTCACCATGGCTTGAAAAAACACAAACAGCTCATGTGTCTTCAGAAAGGGAAAGGACGAAGACTGGGAAGCTACAGGCCAATCACCTGGCCTGGGGCTTGGAGTCAGACTCAAAACTTGAAAAAAATGGCAGAACATGCAGTAAAACACTTTTTAAAATTCTGTCTTTATGGAGCTAAAATAATAACATCCAAAAAAGAAAGGGGCTAGAAAGAGACTGAAGGGAAGAAATCCTGAAAACAAATAACATGACAGAATGAAGCTACAGAAAAAGAAAGCTAAGGGGAATGTAATGCTAGAAAAACAGAAAAGATGTGTGAGGGAAGAAAATAAAGAAAGCAAACAGGAAAAATGCTTACATAGAAAAACAGAGGGCATAACAACAACTCACTTAGCTTAAGTCACCCTTGGCACTCAAGGCTGCACTTGACTCATCTTTAGTCTGTAAAACGTGTTTACCAAAGTCCATAATGAAGTCTGGAACCAAGAGAATTTGTTGTGAACTCTCTGGGCCTATGCATATTTTTAAATCATCCAAAATATCGCAGAAAAGAAACTAATAATGTAACACTTTTCTGTTTCTCATTCCAATGCAGTGAGAATTTATAACAGCAGATGGAAAAAAGTGGGGTTTTTTTTTCCATATAGTAATCCTCATCCGTAGTTTGTAGTACTAATTTTTAAATTGTGCATTATAATCATTATGACACTCTAAGTTACCTGAAGTCCAAAAAACCTAAATTGCGCTATAATCAAAAGGTGATAAAATAAAGCAGATTTCAAACCTTTACATTCCCAGTACAATAAAAAAAGTTGCTTTCATATCATGTAGGGAAACCAGCCTGCATTACTGCCATGCTTCTGCATCATTCAATACATCATCACCACTATTATCATTACTGAAATAACACCACTTGCATGTTCCTGATTTAACTGCAAGCACACCATAACTCCTCATTAATAGTGCTGTATTTCTAACCTGAACATGTTAGTTGGAGATGGATGAGGGCTGTCCCCAGTCACAGGAAGTCCAAGGCACCAGATGAGAGGCTGGTAAATCTGCCTGCAGTATTCTGCACTACAGACACCTTGCATGCAGCAGACAAACCCCCCAGGTGGGAAAGGCAGCTGTGCAGTGCAGAGCACTGCTCTGGAGTTGGTGCTGCTTTGTACAACTCATATCCCTGTGTAGCTGGGTAACTATCAACCAGGGAGAACAGAAGAGAGGAAAAAAAATAGCAAAGACCAGCTTGTGGGCTGCCATTCATCCTGTGTGAGAGATACCCCTGTGGCCCCACCACAAGAACAGAGACTCAAGCAGGGGATTCAAATAATCCAGAAAGCCTCTTCAAATTCTTAGTCTCAATTTTACATAAGACACTAACTGTATTTATACTGCAAAAGCAAAATAAAATAAAATAAAAATGTTAATTTAATTGGTTTTAAATTATAAACAACAATTTTTAGAAATGGGACCAGAAAGGTACCCTGATGACATTGGGGCACAGGGCAGTGCTAATACCAGCCTACCTTATCTGCTGTATCCTCTTTTTTGTTCTCACCTGTCCACAGAACCCCTGGCCCTTTGCCCTGAGTGTTATGTAATCCAAAACAATTGCTGAAGTTAGGTTTTTTACTTTTCTCTAGTTATTAATGGAGCTCTTTGTCTAAATGAAACCTCATTTCTTGAAATTTACTGGAACCTAATCTTGAAATCTCTCCTGTTCAGTAAAAAAGCACCACAGCTCTAGTTAAAGCAATAGCTATGGGAGCTGTGGGAACAGAGGTGGCAACATGAATATTGAGGAACAGTTTTTCCAAATAGGAATGGCTGTTTAGAGACCAGAGGAACACACAAGCCCACCAGCCCATGAGACTCCTCTCTGCCTCCTTTCTTCTTGTTTGATAAGAGGAGAGTGACTGATTTTACCAGGGATCAGAGGAAACTGACTGATCCCAGTGGGCTTTGGGGACCTGAGAGGTCTTGCTGAGGGACCTACCACTAGTTAAAAGCAAACAGTTCATCACACAGCAGGAAGGGATCTGAAAAGATGGAAATGAGGCACATAAATGGGAAGGAGGGATTTGGATGACAGAAGGGTGGTAAAAGAAAGAAAAAAAAAAAAAAAAAAAGGAGGGAAAAGGGAAAAAAAAATACAGACTGAGGGATGAAACAACCACAAACCCGACCTGTGCAGGAAAACATCATAAACTTCCTGGGGCTGCAGTCCCCTTTTAAAATTCCCCAAGGATCAGCAGGTAGTTCAAGCTGACAGTAAGATGCAGAGCACCCCCTGACACTTATGGGAAGGGTTCTCAGCTGAGGAGCAAAAGTTTTCCTCATGGATACATCAGAATCATTAATTTTCTGGCCCTTATACTTCAGCACATTAAGGCCAGATTCCCTTTTCTCCCTCTGCTCACAGAGATGTTTTTTCCTGAATCTTGTCTTCAGGTGAGTGGTTTTCCACTGCTGACATTTAATATTGTTCAAGGCAAAGAGGCTGTGTGACCAGACCTCTTTATCAGCAAAACAGTAAACACATTTGTAGTGTTACTAAATTTTGTTTGGCTACCTGAAATGAAAACTAGACTGAGTGATAACAGGCTGGAATACCCTGAGACTCAAGCAAATCAAAGACTACTTTAATGGGGACCATGAAAAGTCTTTTGAAAAAATTCAAAGAGCAAAATACTGCAGAGTGACAAAAAGAAAAAGACTATCTTGAGGGAGTGAGTTAGAGACTTTTCCTGTACAGGGAAATTTAGTACAAAAAGACACCTGAATCTTCTGATTAAAAAAAAAAAAAAAAAAAGAAAAAGAAAAAGAAAAAGTAGACAAATAAATATCCTTGACCACAACTCTCCTTAGTCCCACCAGTTCTTACAGAATTTTTCTGAGTCTCATGAACTGATGAGAGACCACCTGGAAGAGCTCTAGTGAAGGTTCTATAAACACTGTCTCCATGGCATAGACTCTTGAATGTGGCTGTAGCTTTCTATCTGTGGGCTGAATGGAAGAACAGATCCAGAAAGCAAAATTCCTTCTTGGGTAATGAGGTCCACACGAGACAATTTCTTCCCCTGAATTACATACCCTCTAGAGGAGTTTTCAAGAGAGCTTCTAGAAAAGTTGAGTCAATCTGTATATGCTCTCTCTTAGAGAAAGCACCTTCAGGATAGGAAGACTAACTGGTACTAGTTCTGAGCATGAGACAGTGCTGTCTGCCAGTCCCTTTTTTTGGTGACACACCTACACCCACAAACATCCATCTTTGCTGCAAGCTCCCTTAGGAGGGCCTTTTCTCTCAATACTTTGACAAAAAATAGCATCCAAGGTTCACTCCATGCAGCATTGAACACCACCCTTATAAAACACTGCAGATGTGTGGATGTCAGCCTTGCACTGTGCCATATCCACTCTTACTGGGAGACCAGAAACAGATCACCCATCCTCACCACCCATCACCACTGCTCGCTGAGCTTCTGCTCAGTTCCCTCCCAAAGCCTGTTCTGGTTCTGCTCATGACTGCTAACACAGCAGCTGTCTAGGTACTGCAGGCCTTCTGTTGCTTCTCCTGCTGAGGTGAATATGTGATTTCTGATTCTGAATAGTCAGCTTGGACCAGAAATGGGTACTGTGTATGGTACTCCATCACCATGGGAATTTCCCAGGGCAGCAGCAAGCAGCACCAAATGTCCTGGTGCTTTCTGTGCACAGTCACCACCACCAAGACCTTACTTCAATCCATCTGGGGTGTGACACTGTCATTCCTTACATCTGACATGCCTCTGGTCACAGGGCAGGCGTTAGGAGATGCAAAGGTCTGAATGTCCCAGTTCAGGACACTCCATGTCCACTGCCATCGTTGCATGGGCAGGGTAGTGCCCACCACCTCCTTGTCCCAAGGCTGCTGGCACTTCAAAGGACCCATCACTGATTCATGGGAGAAGGCAGCTCCTCACCAGGTGAGGAAGGTTTAATGAGTCTGCATGAGTCAGTGATGAATGATAGGTGTTGCCCATTATCAGCAAGGAAAGGCAAGTGCTGCTTGGAGTATTTTGACATGTTAGAGATGAGTCATGGGAATTCCTTATTTTGCATTAGCAAGAGTCCATTCCAAATAGAGAAAATAACTAATATAAGAGTAGCTATTTTCAGCTTTCAAGCTACCATCTGCTGAGTTCTTGTCACCACACGGAGAAGCTTGTAAGCATCTCACAACCTCATATTACAAGAACGTAAAGCTGAAGAGTGTGAATTCTCTTTTGTGACAAACCTGGCACTAAGACTCAGCTCCCAGCCCCCACCTGGTTGTTCATATTGCACTTCTCTCCTCTAAAATCTTAGAGTGGTCAAATAAGAAGTTCAAGTCATTCAAACAGAACCTGATCCAGTCAGGCTATCAACAGGAGTACCACTGTGAACAACTCATGGTGAAGTAAATGAAGCTGCTCACAGAAAGTGGGTGTCCACAACTTCTCTTTGGGACTAGATGGAAGGCTAAAGCAAATTATGTTTTCTTTTAAATGGCAAAGAGAGACTGTTGGATGATTCTCCAACTTCAGTACTGTTAGCTGTTGTTAAATTAATAAAGCATTCAGTACGTGAGCAAATTATCAAATGGCTTAAGTACAATTATAGTGCATTTCAAATATCAGTTCTAATTATATTTTCCTTTGACAAAGTAATTACTCTTCAAGAAACCACAATCAGAACAATTTTTCACTGCCAAATCTGAGAACAGAAGGTGAAAAAGGTGCATTTAGATGATTTTATAAATGACTAACTTAACTTTTATATAATAAAAAACCTTAATAGTAGAACAGCTTAAAAATAGACTAGAAAACTCACTTTTTAATCCTATTTCAAGTCATTCAATGATTTGTAATTTAATGAGGCTTAATACAAAGCTTATGTTTAGTTTTCTTTCACTCCATTAACTCAATATTTTCTTGAAAGTTGTTTGGCTGCTATACAGACAGTATATATTTTTAGTCAAAAATTCACACAAGAGAAAAATTAAGCACAACCATTTCCTGTCCCATTCCAGCTTCACAAGATACTCTGAACATCTGTTAGAGAAGACTGCAAGATATTCTTGTGAGGACTGAGAGGCTGTTTACTTTGTGAGGATATTGTGTCCAGGGTTGTTGAGCATAAAAGACTGGGACAAGAGACAGGAAGAGAAGGAATACATTAAAAACCCAGTCATGGAATCCAAAAAGAGCACCTGAAAATTGGTACTTATACCAAAGACCAGAGCTCTCACATTGATTATTGAAGAGACATTGCTGCAACAAAGTTATGCACCACAACTCTTTAACTGATTAGGAGGGGGAAGCAAGATTACCAACCAAACCTACTATGGGATATTTGAGGAAATTGTGGGAATGTGATAAACTTACAAAGAAATATTTAAGGGAAGGGGAAATACAGGCATCAGTGTAGATAGGGGCGGACCAATAACAGGAAAAAGGAGAGAAGAGGAGGGCAGATAAATGCCACTAAGTCCTGTGCCTGACCTCTGCAGTCTCTCATAGTTACACTCCATTCTTCAATATTACCCTGGGTGAGAATGCTCTCTGGCCCATGCAAATCCTCTATCAGAACTCTGAGAGCTGACTAAAGGAGGGGCCATAGGTCTGAGCCAGCTATGGGGCAATCCCAGGGCCTGAGAGGTGGGGGACACCATAGGGCTGGACCTGCTACCAGGGAGATTCATCTGGGGGTGCGTATCTGTCTGTGTGTCTGTCTGTGTGTCTGTGTGTCTGTGTCTGTGACATCTGCTAGCATGGCTGAATCCCAACTAAACAAGAAGTAAGGACCAATTTTACTTCTCATGTTTACGTCCGGTGGCCACTGCAGCCCAGAAAAGGCTGCTGTGCCCCAAAGGCTCCTGCACTCAGCTTTCCTCTGTCAGTGCTCCCTCTGCAATCCCACTGTTCTCAAGTGCACACACACACCTCTCTGGATGTGCTGGGTATGATCAGAACCACTCTGCCAAGGCAGCACCGAAAGAGAAAACATCTGCTCCATCCTTGCCATGTGGACCTGATGTTCTTCCAACCTGAGGCAGCAACAGATGCACAGAAAAACTCCCAAATTTCCTTCAGGCTGATTTTGATGAATTGCTCCTTCTGGTCTGACAACAGAGGGATAACATGACTTGGGCAAGAAATGCTGGTCTTCAAGTGTTTTCTCCTCTTTTCTTCACAATATAAAGCATGACAGGGGTTTCTGATAGCACACAGAAGATTACAGACTTCTGAGGCCTGGAGGGTCTTCTGTGAGAGAAGGCAACAATTGCCTCTCCAGGGCAGCATGGTGATCTGGATGCAGTATCTTTTTAAGCCCTACCTCAGTCTCAAAATGCATTTAATAAGGTCTGAAAAAGTTTCAAGTAGCATTTGACATGCTGCCTCAGCTACTTAGCTCCCCATGGTGCCCATAAGAAAACCACACACCCAAGACAGATCACAGAAAATCTTACTGGAGATGTGGGTAAATAGTGGGTTTATCTGCACAGCCAGACCAGCAGCAGATTGAGAGAGGGAAGGTAATTAGCAATTTTTGGATGTTGGCAATATGTAATTTCAGACAAAAATATTTGCTTTGAGGCTCTGACTTATAGTTCTGGCACCATTTCTTTTCCAATCTTCCTTTCAGATGCTAGAGACTGCCCAAGTTCTCACTGTTTGCTGTTTTATGTCCTTTTCTTTTCCCCCCATAATTAACATATGCTGCGTGCTTTTGGAATCAGATAATTTTGTTCAAAGTTTTCCTTTTTCCCCCCATATTCAGCTAATGAGAACCAGAGCTATTAAATTTTAAATTTTTGGTTGTTTTCAAGCTCACCTGCCCTCAACTGCAAGGTCCAGGGCCACTGCAAGCTCTTAGCTGCCTCTTGCATGCATCCAAGGAGCTCGTACATTTTTTGTTAAGGAGGAAATTATCCTTAAAGCAATGCTGTATGGAAATAATAATTGCTGCCCTGGTTCTTTCTGCTGTATTCCCCTCACCAATTTGGGAGGCTAATCTCTTTCTCATTCTGTTTTGTTGTTACACATCTCTTTGTGGTCCTCCCACAGCAGTGCCAGAAGCTGGGTCAGCTGTGGCATGTACACAAAGTGATTTGGAGGATTGGGACAGGGGAGGCTGTGGAAGCTGCCCAGCTGATCCACAGGAGTGCAGCACCAATGTGCAATTCACACAGAGGATCTGAGAGTGACAATCTGCCCATTGCAGAGAAGTTTTTGGAGTGGGACTGTGTTGCTGTTGTACATCTGGAGAAAAAGTTCTGTCTCATAACAACACTGTGGAAAACAGTAATGACACCTGAGACCAGGCAGGCTAACTGCACCACTAGGCCTGCTTTGACTCACTTCTCCCTGGATTTAAATCCTGCTTCTCATGTGAATACTGAAATGTACTGGAGTATCCCACCCATCTGGTTGTAACTCATAGTCAGGTTCTGAACGTGAACAATATCCAAAAATAGTTTCTTAAAGTTTCTCAAATGCCGTTTTGTAGTAGTGATTGTGAATAGAACATAAAAGAAACCAAATTCAGGAACACTGGTATTTAGCTCCAAGCAAAAAGCATTAGTGTAGTCCTAAAAGTCATTGGCCTGATTTATGGCCTGAATTATTATATTCCTCTGGGGTTTCAGTGATGACATGCTTGCCACATGCTGTCTAACACAGTTCTTTGCCTTCTCAGAATTATTCTGTAAAAGTCAGCATTTGTGCAAACAAAAACTAAGGGAAGATTAGAAAGGCCAGGACCATGCTGGACCCAGAATACAAATCACTCAGCCAACATGCCTTATGTGTTGTCACCATTGGCACATCTGTGCCTTCTGCTTTCCACCCTCACTCACAAAATCTCTTTGTTTTCCCCTGGCATATCAGGATGCTTCACAAAAATGCACATGGGCATAGGCTTGAGCCTGGGGTTCACAGCAGCAGGGCTTTGGTGTTGATTATAAGCAACTCTGATGTTTCCCACTGATTACCATGCATGTTTCTCTCCTACACAACATCCAAAATGATTCCTCATGTTTCTGTTGTTCTTTCTTCTAATGCAAGAGAAAAGGGCATTTCCTAATACTGAAAGGCAGATGAGGAACACTCTCCCCAGGCAAAGCACGAATAGCCTGTAGCCAATTTATTTCACAATATTCCTCCATGTCAACATCTTTTCTAGATCCCCCAAATGATTATGCATCTGTGCTGATAAGGAGAACACCCAGAGGTATCACAATGCCAAGAGCTTTGGTGGGATATGTCTCCTCATTCTTCCTTCAAGGTACAAAACTGCTTCTCACTCAAGGAGACAAAAAAGAAACTTTCTGTACAATCAGAATATTAAATAACTGGAAACTTTGTATTTCTGTAACACATCTGGTACTTCCTGTTACTGGAGGCAAAATACTGAGCTAGATAGATAAGTGTTTGAATAACAAGGTTACTGTTTATTAATATCATAAAAAATTACCACTGGTGAGCAAGATGGAAGAGTATTTGACAGCAGATCACTCAGTTCTTTTATAAATGCATGCCAGCTGCTATGGCAGTCAGGAATAAGATAGACAACTGCAATACCAGTAATTTTTGACACATTTTTTCCCTGTTTCCTATTGTTTCTCTCTAAGTCCCATTAGTAATCAACAATTCAGCAGTCTTACAGGTTTCCTTACTCAGAGCAAGGACTTGTTTTAAATTTGATTTACCTGCTCCTTCTCAAACCATCTACCAGAAGCAGAAATTTTACAGCTTTAAAAATACATTAATACAAAGCTGGGGGCAAGAGTTAATGACAGTCATTTCTACCTTTCTCTAAGTACTCACTGAACATGCAAGGATTCAGAGAAATTCTTGCTTCTAACAGTATGTATCCTTCATTAAAACATGAGGAACGAGGTGAGTTTCCTTTCTTTTCCAGGAAGACAGGCTTTAAAGGACTTAACATTGCAAAGGAGTCATAGGGTAAAATAACAATTTCCTTTACTGCTTTCCTTTGCTATTTCACCCCAGGTAGCCAGCACACCAAATATGCAGCTGCATTATCATAAAATCAATCAAAAAGAAATATAGAGGATATTGAGGCCCTTCAGCCATTACTGCCACACAATAGGTGAATCGATGCCAGGGGGACTCAGTGTGTGTGTCCAGCTTCAGTATTCCCCTTGTGAAAAGCCCCAGATTTTAACTCTTGACTGCTTCTGAAATCTTGAGCATAAATATTCCTTTTTAAATAAATGGTTAAGTTCTTAATTATGACTCATTAAGGACATTACTATTCTATTTTATTTACATATTGACAGGTTAAAGTTGCAGACATAACAAAAGCTATTCTATGAATCAGAACATATGACAAATGAAGAGATATGTTCTATGTTAAATGGCTTTTCCTCTTTAAGGCTTTGTAAAAAAAAAAAAAAAAAAGTTTATCCTGTTTTTAAGATCTGACTGGAAGTTCCAAAACTGCAGGTTTCTTTCCTGATGAAACAGTGAAGATCACAGAACTGGACAGCAATTGCACCTACATCATGTATTTAAACAATTTAATGAACCATCATGTAAGTTTGATCCTTTGAATCCATAGAAATTGTAATCTACCCTGCACAGTGGGAAAACTAAATATTCATTACTAAATGCAGTTGAAGAAGCAAAGAAGGGTGGCAAATCACTTCCACAGCAAGGAAAACAGTCCCTTCAGCTGGAGGCACCAGCTTTCCAAGCCTTCTGCAAAGGGATTGCACAGAATGGTGTCCCCAGAGTACTTTGACATGTATGTCCTCGAAAACTGCAACTCACTTAAGGCAGGCTTGGAAAAGAACTGAAGTAGACATCCCTGTGGCAGGCAGGCACTGACATTGTCAGAGAATATAGGGACATTTTAGACACTGCATTTCACATCTAAACCCCACCTTTCTCATCTTGCACTGGGAAGTTCAAGGATACCCAATAAACAAATCCTATCTCATTGTGCCCCCCCACCAAAAGACTCATTCCAGTAAAGTTAACAGCAGGATTAATAAAAATTACATGTTCCTTTACATATCTTGTTCTAAAGATACTTGCCATCACTTGGAAGAGCCCAAACAACATGCAATCTGTCCTACTTCTGCAGAGGCTGCACAGCTGCCCAGAGCTGCTCCATGGATTCACAGGAGACATCTAACACCCCAGAGCCCACCAGCCTTACTGTCCAGCTGCAGGCTGACCTCCCACAGTGTGGACACACAGTTCCACACACATCCAACCCATCTTGCAGCTGAGCTGCACTGAAGCTTGTTGCTTTAAACTGCTGTACCTGGAGCAGCCCCACCAAAGCCAGCAGCCTGGGAAGAGCTGCAGTCTGTACTGAGTAAGACAAAGGGACTTTTCATGGCTCCACCAACTTTGTTCTTCTCAGCCTCTGTTCCTCTCATTTCCTCAAGCTTGGGAGCAAGTGTGAGCCCAGCTCATGGCTACAGTTTGTAGGCTGAGAGAGGAATTTCCCAATAGCTCAAATCCTGGAGCTGACAAACCTGCTCTATAAATAAGAGAAGTGGCAGTTTTTCATCATAAGCTTAAATTAGGTTTGAGCACTCGGAAAAACCTCCTGTGAACCTGCAATACTGATAGGAAGTGCACACATTTTAGTCCTTGTCTAACCTATCCCAAAATAACCTCCTCCTGCCCATCTAGTTTTCTGTCTGGAGGAAATTGTGGCACATTCTGATTCAGACCCAGAAAAAAGGCTGTGCTACTTCATCTGAATTTTTGTCTCTGGCAAATATTTAGCTAATTGTGGAGGCACCTATGCCCCCTTGCTGATGTGTGTGCTGCCAGGTTTGTGCCCCACACTACCCTCACACAGCTCCCTTTCCCATCCCTTCCACTTGCTGGAAATGGAAATGAACCCATCAGACTCTCAGAAAGCGTCAACCACCTTGGGCTTCATTAAAAAATGATAATAATAATATGAAGGAGTAAATTTTCCCTCACGCCAGGCAGGTTGGTGCTTGTTCACCACTGATGTAAAATTGCCAGATCCAAATCCCTTCTCCTCCTTCACCTGCAAGAAGTCTCAGTATAAGCACAGACTTCAAGCAAGAATATACTCATTATTTAATTACATTTTCATTTCTCCTGTTGGAATTTCTCCACTTTTTGATTTTTATACAACTATCCAATATATTTTGAAGCAGAATTTTAATGTTTGCTGTCTGTAGTTCTGACACCTTCTTGTGGAATATCTTGGGTAACATACACCTAAAAAGCACTCTCTGCAGAAAATGTGCCCCCAAAAACAAATATTGACAGTACATTAAAATATATTTGATTGCTCTAATGGAAACTGTCAGAGGCCACCTGGTTCTTGAATGTAGAAAAAGGAAAAAAAAAAACCCCAACCAACCAAGCAACCTTTTGTTCCATGGATAAATCTCTGAGCATATGCAGCCTAATTTTTTATTTTTAATTTATTTTCCCTTTTTTTAGACTGAGGTTTAATCTCAAGTGGAGGGCTCAGCTATTGCTAATACAGAGGCCAATGAGAGCATCACCATATATTTTTTTCTCCCTCTGGCTCTATGATTTCCAGAGAAAGCAACTTACTAAGCTTTTTCTGTCTTAAGGTGAACTCTCTGAAAACATCAGAAAGATATAACATTTTCTGTGTTCTTCCATATTCTGTTGAGAGTTTTTGTATTCAAGAAAGGTATTTTAAATTTTTTCTCATCTCCTATTTAGATCCCTTTCCAGTGAACACACCCTCAAATGAAAGGAAGGATTTTGTATATTCTTAAACTGATAATGGGTCTTTTATTTCCTGTTAGTATTAAAAATTGCAACTCCTTGAGCTTATTTACTGGTAAATTTAGTTCATACATTCCTTTATGGAGGTTAGGTCACCTCAGCAAACATGAATTTTACCTCCTCACCCTCTACTGTTTGTGGATTTTCTTTCAGAAGTAATATCTCAGCTGCTGGCACTATATCCTTATCCAGCTTGAAATTAATAAATATCACATTTCCTTTCATGCTGGCAGGTCTCTCAACTTTTGCTGCAATATTGACAATGATTCTTATGATACATTTTATGAGGTAATATTGTTGCTACTATCCTCTGAGCAGACCCTGCATGAAAACCCTACCAAAGCAAATCAACAGGATTTAGCTCTCACATGTCGCTGCCTGGGCTTGAGTGGTTTGATGGATGTGCTGAATATCTGCAGCCTCAACCTCAGAACTCAGTCTGCCTTCCTGTCCTGGGTCTGCTTTGTAATTTGGATTCTCTGTCACACTTGTGGCACCAAAAGAGTCTTCAGCCTCCATATGGTTCAAACTGTGGTGTGTTACTCACTTTTCTGAGTAACTTGGTTTCATTTATTTCACATTTACATTTACCCAGACATGCAGTTTGGGTCAAAACTTACTAATCTTAATATTTACTTGTTGATTTATTGGCAAATGTTTGCAGAAAATGAATTTTTCCCATGATCCAACACAAAGACATAATCTTGCAGTTATCAATGAAAGCATAGTAAATCTCCATCTTTGAAGCTATTTGAAAGTCAGTTTTACAGATCCACCAGCAGCCTGATCTAACTTTGGGCAGGAACTTGGACTAGATAGCCTCCAGAGACCCCTTCCAACTTAATTATTCTATGAATACATGGCATTAGCATCCTACCCTTATAATACTGATTTCATTATTGTAATTTGCTCTCTCTTGGGAAGTCTGGCTGCAGAATGAGCAATTAATCTGGTGTTTATGAAATCACTGGACAACAGGAATTGCCAAACCTTCATAACAAAAGCATAGATTCCATAAGCTTCCCAGCAGTTTTTACAACTGCAGATTGTTGTATTATTCTTTTTTCTTGCTGAGGGAAGGACTGCTGTCATAACTGTGTGGTGGATCAGTGCTCTGAACATATGGTCTCTAATCCCTACATGTTGTTTGCAATTATTGCTCTTTAGGTGGCAAATCACTTAATAAAATCCAAGTGTGTAAAGAAAATACAAGTGCCAGCAAGGAATATTTTCTCTGGAGGCCTGTGTGTTTCTCTGTAGCCATCCCTGGTGCAGGAGCTCCAAATCCACACAGTCCTGTGTCCACAGGGTCCTGCTGAGCCAAACCAAGCATCACCTTCCCTTCAGCAGCACTCTTCTCCCAGCCCCTTCTCACTGGAGCTTTCTGGCTCTGCTTGCCAGAGTTTTGGAATGGTCATGACTTTCCTAGCAGAAGGCTTTTTTAAAAGGAAAGGAAGTAAGAGGACTTCCCTGAGTGACACAGACCAAGAGTCAGCTGGTGACAATAGACCCACACATTGCTCGCTCATGGATGGAAAAAGCTACAGCAAAGTCTAATTAGAAAACAATTGCCAAATTGTTTTGGCAACCACAGCAGCTTCTGTCAGACACCAACACATCACACACAATTCACTACCATCTTCTAGTCCTTGTGCAGCATGATTTAATCCTCCTCCACACGGAGGAACCCAGGATTCTGAGTGTTTCCGCTGTAGACAGACAGACAGACAGATGAGGTTGCTACTGCTTAGGGCACAGAGCAGGCACCGAGTCTGACCTCACTGGAGCAGTACAAGAGAGACACAGACTGCAGCCACCATTCCAACTCTCCCCTGTCACCTAAACACATAAGGTTAGTCAGTGTGATTTTCTGGCATGATGAGTTTGATCCTGTCAATAGATTTCAGCTATGGGAAATGCCATTCCTTTAACTGTCTAGCTTTGGAAAGGGTGATATTAGGCAAGGAAGAATGAATGTAGCAGAAAAAAGCAGAAGGAAACACAGGAAGGGAAGCCACATAGCTGCAGAAAAGGCAACACTGCTTCACACACATCCCAGGGAAAAGCCAATGAAAGCGTGACCAGTACATTTGAGGAGAGCCTTTATACAACTAAGAAATCACCTATGTGAAATACAAAACAAACCCTGAAAAAGCAAAGACATAAAAGTAGAGTAAATTTTGCATAATGTGACAGTCCTAAGGCTTGGTAAGCAGAAATCTACTGAAACTGATTTAAAATAAAGAGATTATTTTGGACTGTGGATGAAGTCAGAAAGGTAGAACACAAAGTGCTAACACTGCTCAGGATGGACCATTTCCTACAGCCAGCTGGCATGGGCAAAGGGATATAGAATTATTTAAATGAGGATCAAAATTTAATCCATGAGGCTCACCATTCTGTATCTTTATGGTTTTAAATCACAGCATTCATAAATTTTATTGTATTTGAAGAGCTTTATTCAATCCTTATCATCTACTGGAGCTCACTGTACAGTAAATAAACTTTCTAATTGGAGAAAGAAAATCCAATCTATATTTGTAGGTTACTTAGGTGAGCATACAGATCCTATGATGAGCAAAAAGAAAATAACTGCAACAAGCAGTCTTGAAAAGCTGGTGAACTGGTACACACTGTTCAGACTACCTGGTAAATAAATGGTCAGAAGCAACAGTTAGAAGGAAAAAAGATCAAGATTTGTTTGAGAAGGACCTGTAAACAAATACAGGGTTAAATCTGCAGTGACCCAATCAACTTCACAACCTTGGTACATCCCACAATTCTAGAAAGATGACTGTACAGTATTTCTGGGTGACTACCTAGAAATACAACTGAACAATTTTATTTCTTGTGATCTACAATGGCAAAGTGATGCACAGTAATTGGTTACTGCAGGACTTACCACAAGCTCACGATCTCAGCTTTACAGGGAATCAAATGTTACATCAGATATTACAGGACTGTGATGCTACAAATCTTCTGCAGAGCTGGACCACAAGCTCAGTATGTCATGCAGGATCTGAAGTAATGTATTAAACTTTTTAAATGGCACACCAGCTTCTTCCCTTGCTATTCCCAGTGCTCACATGCAGTCAAATTTTAACTGATATGTTTTAGAAAGGGCAACTCAGTATATATGTTAATGTTAGTTGATGAGTACATTTCTTACATGGCATATGCCAGCTGACAAAGCCCTTTTATGCTGCATTGACCTTTTATCTCTAATTGTTTTGTATAATCTCCGGAATTCTTTCCAAAGATCTTTGGTTTTTGCAACTGTGTACAGTTGCCAAATTGTTTAAAAGTGTGGCTACTTATTTTGTGGCCAGTTAAGGATAAGCAGCACTTCAGAGTGCATGACAGTTGAGTTAAACTGTAAAGTTACTCAATCCACCTACTGTAAATGTAACAGTCAGCTGAACCTATTGCTAACTCTACTTCTTCTCCCATTTCGTGGTCCTTTCCATCCTACACATAGTTTATGTTTTACTTTCCTTCCTAAGTATAAGGAAAGGGAAGGGACGGAGGGAGTAGCATAAGAAGAATTACAGAAATATATTGTGGAAAGTCCCAAGGGATTACTTCAATCACAAATAATTTCTTCAATCATTTTTAATCAAGCAACAAGAACTCACATTTTGATAATTCTCCACAATTTTTTAAAAATTGTCCATCCTGATGTTAGTCTCCAGATCAGTTCTCTTTTAGGAAAAACCCTTGTAACCTCTTTTTTCTCCTTGTCAAACAGTGTGAAATAGGTTAATTTCAGTGCATTAATTTTTTCAATAAATGTAAAACCAATGATGTCACAGTGTGCATGTACTCACTGAAGGAAATTCCAATCTCTCTGAAAACCAAAGGTCCAGACTGATCCATCAATATGTTCAGCGTTGAAACACAAAATTTTACTCCAATCCAAAATTCGTGAGAGCCTCAGCTTCCTCCTCACCAGCTTTTATTAGTTTTCCATCCAAGTGGTGTTTCATATTTTGCAGCTATCAAATCTTCAGCACTTTATTTGAAGTCTTCTACTATCCTACCATCCATGGGCTTGCTGACATTGAGAATCCAGTAATTTACAGGCAGGGACAGAATTTTAAAAATATGAAAACTCTAAGATCTGCTATTCTGTGACAAAGATGCAGTTTTGTCCCTCCTAATTAACACTGACACTGAGTGTGCTACACAATAGCTAAATTGCAAGTTGGTTTGTTTGTGTTAATTGCTCTGTTAGCATTATTTATCTTTCCTGAATTAATTTAAGCAAGAACAGTTTTTTTGTTCTTTGGATTTCAATGGAGACTGTATTAAATACAGCTACTTTCATTTCCTTTGCCACTTTTCCTTGATGTTGCAAAAAGACCAATTTGAAAAGAGAGAAGAACACAGTAAATTTTGACTCAGTGGGAGATGCACTCACAGTTGGATCCCTTCTTTTTATATTTCTCATAAATGCACAAGTATGTTGCCTCCTGCATTTTCCTAATGACAAAAATTTAAAGTCCTAGATAACAATTAACACTACAGGGGCAAGAGTAGTGAAATTTTATTACCATAGGAAAAAAATCAAAAGCTGGTTTTAAAGATGTACATTTTTCAACTTTTCTTAATTCCAGTTTTTAGCACTTTTGCTTATCATGCATCAAAAAAACCTCAGAGTTCTGAAGTTATTACTGAGTATATCAGATAATTTTTTAATTAAGTATGAATAATAAATAGTGAGAGAGGTGATTTTCTTTGTGAACTTGGTATTGGTATGAGTAGTATGTTGACAGACGACGCTGCACCCCAGGCAGGTTAAATAATTTACTCAACCCCCCACATGGAAAAAGTGGCACAAAAGGGTGTGGGTGACATTACCAGGCTATTCTGCAGACCAGCAATCAGTTTGGAAGAAGGTTGTGAGGACTAGAGAAATCTGCAGAGACAGAATGCAAACAGACCTTGCAGCTCCCATCGGCTGCAGTAAATTCTCTGACATTTTATGAGCTGATATTGTGGAGTGTCTGGTCAACACCTTGACCTCCAGTGGGGCAAAATCAAAATAAAACCTAAAATCCACACCCAAATTAACAAGTTCCTAGTCTGTTCAGGCATTTCTAGCTGAAGGGGAGGAAGAGAAAGCACTAAGATTATGATTTTGGTGCAGGCTTGTTTGAAAGATCAGGACGGGGTGCTGCTGTCCAAATAGGGTGAAATAGCTGCCTTAGGGATGATAGTGAGTGAATTAGAAAAATATCATGTACCCCTTTTGTTTCTCTTTTTTTAAATGAAAATAAATAATGTGAGATGAAAATTTTTTGAAGAGGTTTACATCTGCCATACTAAAGACTTGAGTAATAAATATGGATGAGGATATAGGATTTTTTAAGGAATTAAGGAGGTGGTGGATGTACTCAAAGCACATTCTCCACTCAAACTCCCCTTGATTTAAACATTGCTACAAGAATCACTAATGCACTGAGGAGATAACAGATGTCTCTCAACTAAAGAAAATTACAGAGAGATCATCACAAAAAAACAGCCTCAGCACAGAGAGATATCATTATTTTCAGGCTCTAGCAATCTGCAGACTCTGCTCAAAAGAAATATAGCCAGAGTCAGACCTAATTTACACTAGTGAAAATCCATGTTGAAGCAAATAATTTATTTTAACTAATTATTGTGAATGGGGGTTGGAATCCATTCCAGAACCCATAATTTTTCCTCATGCCTGAAAAAATGTAGTCTAGTGGTATTGAATATCACAAGACTAGCACCTTATAATTCTCTAAGAGACTGGGTAATGAAGCAGAGTCTGTAGAAAAAGAAATCCCAACTTCTGGCCTGGACTGTGATTGGCAGATGGACAGCCACCCCCAGCTCCACTCTGTCACTGCTGCACTAAGCTTCTCCTCTGCAAACTGTACAAATCCATGCATCCCTAAGACAGCAGTAGTTGCAAACCCATCTTATTAACTATGAAAGATAACAAGTCATGTGAGACTTTAAGAGAAACCAAGATTTTTAAAATATCATTTAGAGAAAAACACATACAGCGGTGTTTTTTAGGCATCAGTTTGCAGCTATTTTAGAAAGCTAAACCAACATGCATATTCCCAAATATGTAAAAGGAATTCTATTATATTCCCTTATTGATAAGAGAGAATGAAACAACAGTCACATTTCTCCTCAACACACTTTTCTGCCTTTCCTAATATTAGTGCTGAATCTGCTTAGAGTACCACACAGGCCAGTATATTACTATTGACAACATGCTACAGTTTGACTCCCAGAACAAGAAAATCACTACCTCAATCTATGTTATTCTTAGTGAGAAACACTCTGTTGTTATTGTTTTGTCTGTTTTTGTAGCTTCTCACATCCCCAGCAGCAGCAGAACAAGATGTATAAGTTAAACAGTATGAATGATTTGCCATTTTCTAGGTGAACCATTCTATTACAGAACCTGAATTTTGACATCCTTAACTGAGCTTTTCCCAGGCTCAGGGACCTAGAGTGTTTTCAAATTGCAACAAACTCTGTTCATACACACACCTTCATAGAGAGCACTATAAAAATCTCTACCACCATTGCATCTCAGCTGAGCACTACTCACACCAGCACTACATGGTTGTTGTAGGCACCAAACACTGAACAATATATCCAGTGAAGCTGCACAGGGATATTAGGAATGCAAAATAACAGCTGAACACTGAGCAATGCCTGCAGTCAAGGTCTTTTATCAGGCTCCAGATTTAGCTGCTTATAATTATGCCATTTAGTCAGAGGTTTGCTGTCCCAAATGCCTGTCTTAAGTTAAAATTTCAGATCAAATGTTTTTCTCCATTCCCAGAAAAAGGGTATTACCAGTGAGTGGAATTCAGGTGGTCTGAGAAATATCCTCTCCAACAGGTTTCCATTACCACTGCAGCAACCAAAGCTTGCACCATCAGCTACTACTGAGTAACAGGCATTATTAGGCATGATAAGGCAATTAAACCCTCAAGTTCACAGATCTGACCACAAGAGTATTCCCACCAGCACCATGAGCATAAGGAAAACATGTAACACTTGGGCCATGCATTATTCTCAACTGTTTTGTTGTCAAGCTCTGAATTAAGTTTCTGAAAATTAGCATGAGAGGGGCTACAGAGATGTTGGAAATGACACTGTTCCTGTAAAATCTCAAAGGTCAACCAAAACTACAAGGCTTCAAAGCAAATCTTATTTGACATAAAATTCTGAAGGTCTTCAGTAAAGACAGGAGACAATCTCAGGAGAAGAGATTGTGGAGTCAGTGGAGAAAATCTGTCTGGGGAAGGAAGCACCAAGGGCTCATGGTGTTAAGGGCTGCTCTCTGTGGTCCCTCAGACACCTTCCAAGCACTTCAGAGAAAAGGTAACCAAGAACACACAGCACAGAGAAATCTGTTTGGGAATAGGGAAGAACAGGGAAAGTATCTGGGGAAAGAAAATAAAAGGTAATCTATTAGCAGAGTGGAAGAGAGAGCTGGGTTTTGAGAGAGAGCAAAGAAAAAGAGAAGGTCTGGAAGCAGGGGATTGGAGGCCAGGTGGGATGGCAGCAAATGGTTTGGAGGCAGAGTGGTGATGGGGACCAGGGCAGGATCCTACAGTGATGGGAGGAGGGGGCAGAGCAGGATATGCAGCACAGAATGCTCCTCTGAAACCCCGAACCAGAGACACTTTTTCTGAATTTCTTTATTCCTCGTCTGTACTGTTTTTCTCAGCCAGGCTGGAAAAAACAGAAAGCGAGTCGTACCACACCATATGGGCCTATCCTGAGGGCCAGTCATCTGAAATCCATCACATAAGTGTGAGCTGAGAGAGTGACTGGGAGCTGCATTGCATGATTATGCCTTGTGAGGGTCTGCCATCGCCGAGGCACTCAGAATATTAATGGGTTTTACAATGGCTGGAAGACAAATGAGGACACATTCACGTTGGCAGACCGCAGGAATAAGTCCATACATATTGTATGACTGAATTTCAGTATTCAGTTTGGTGGGGCTTTTTGGTTTTGTTAGTTAGTTGGTTAGGCATTAAAAACCCAATACTAAAAAGCTAAAAGACATATTCAGTATTTATCCATACATGGAATGAACAAAGGCTCCCGTTGGAGAAAGGAGCATGTGCTTCTAGGCACTAACATCCTGCATAAATCCAAAGTAGCTGAATTTATTTTGCAAAGTAAATCCAGAATTCAATCTAGAATTTCACAACTTTCCCAAATTTGATTTGCACTTCAGTATTTGCTTACAGGGTAATTGAGTAAGGGGATTATGCAAACTGTGGTGCACAAGCCACAGGGACCATCTCATCACCTTTCTTACAAAGCAGACAGAGATTTTTAACTGCTGCAGGAGGAAGTCATAAGCTCATTTTCAGAGTCAGTGCACCACAATTCTAAGCATTTCTGGGAATTGCTTCCCTTCTTCAAAGTCATCTTATGGTGTAAGGAGCAGTGATCCAGAGATACAGGAACTGAGTGGTCTGCAAAACCAGGCATCTCTTCTCCAGCCTGGCAGATCTGGTTTTAAAAGTGCCAATCTAAATGCTGAAGCAGATGTAGAGTGGCTTCTGCAAAACATGACAGGACCCAAAGAGGCTGTCTAATGTCACAGGAGACTGCAGAGCAGAAAGTTATTTTTGGAGCTATTCCTTCTTCTGCAGTATATAATTACTTTTCATTTCTTCAACTGCTTCCATAAGCAATTTCTCACTAGCGGGGGGTTTGCTCTGTCAAATAATATATTTTTTCTACCTATCTCAGGCCTGTTTTTGTTGGTTTTCAGAGCAGAGAACCGCAGGGGCTCTCCTGAGTGAGTGTAAATTCTTATCTTATTATGGAACTCATTTCACTGATGGCTCAAAAGTGAAGACTACTTGAGATCTGGCATTTGGGACATTCGTTGACAACTACAAACTGATGTGCTCAGAGAAAGCACCATCCAGAAAAATAACTCAATATTAAAAAAAAAAAAAAACAAACAAAAAACCCCCACAAAACACAAAACCAGAGAATTTTTTCTCTTTAAAATCATAATCTGGACTTCTTTCATACCCACAAGCAAAATTTAGGAATGCAGTCAAACACACGTGCACAGCTCCCACTGAAGTTTGCAAGGAGTTTCATATGCTTAATGAAGTGTAAATCATTTTCTTTGAGCCTCTTAATGTTTATTTGCAGACATGCTAGAATCTGAATGACCAGTATGCCCTGATATCATTGCATCTTACTTTTCTTCAAATGCAAGTTGATCTAGAGAACGAAAATGGTGACAGAAGTTTGCAAGAACAGCCTTATTTTGCATTCTTGCAAAGCAAACATGACTGCTAAAAAAAACTGAATCATAAACTGCTGCTTTCATAAATTAGAAGATTATTCCCTCTTAGCACTTGAAAAATGAATGAATATTTGAAAATGTGTCTATGCTACATTTCCAGTTATTTTCTTTTGGCTCTTTAAATCCATATTGAGTATTAGCATCATGACCACTCCAGGCATGCTAGGAATCAGTATCATCCCATATGGGTCCTGACAGCTGGTCTTTGGTGTACATCCTTACCATGGCAATAGTTTAATGACTGCTTAATATATTAAAAAAATCTTGAACATTTTATAGTATCATCATGCCATCTAGAGGTGGCATATCACCAAGGCTCCCACTCATCCTCATGCCCAGAACAAAGCAAAGTACATAGAGCAATAGTGGGATGGAATCCTGTAAATATAGCCTTTCACTAGGATGGAGATGGGGCCATATGGCATGGACCCCATGCTGCAGAGGGTGTCTGGTGATTCAGGTCCCATGGAGGGTAGCAGAGTACCTTTGGGACTTCTGGTTCTGCATAACTTCTGATCCCAATTAATAATACTCATTTCTTTCTCACTCTTCATATCCCATACAAAACCACTCAGCTGGTCAGAAATCAGCCTGTCCAGTTGCATCTGGTTAGGAACAAGGAACACCAAGCAGCCAGCCCTGGGCTGCACACACACTCTGTATAGAGTCAAGGGTCAAGTCTGTTCTGGGAACCTCAGTGCCAAGAATCATAATGAAAAAAAATGGCAAATATGCCTGCAGTTATGGAGAAAGTCACTAATTTTAGTTAATTAACACACTCTCCAGGTACAGCTCCCATTACAGAAAGAGACCAGGAGGAATGGACAGCTCAGCAACATGAAATATGCTATTTTCAAGAAATTGTCCATCTGGGACATGAAGAATGGACTTTCTACATCCAAACAGTCCACATCACCAACTGCAGAAGAACTGTGGGCCCATTTGCTATAGCTTGGTACTGAGAGATGCACTAACTCTGCCTGAGATCGCCTGTAGGGCTCTCATCTCCCTGTACTTTACCTTTCATCTCCCCTGCACAGACCTTCATCCCAGTTAGTGCCTAAACTAATGACAGAGACACTAACAGATCCTTTCTCCATTACCTAACTTCTTCTTCTCATTAAACACATGGAAACATAATATTTGAGGCTGCTCCAACTGATTTAGTTGCAATTAGGCCATGGGTTTCAGCACTATAAGTAAAGGACAGGAAATGCTGTTGCGTGAGACTCATTAGGAAAAAAGTTAGGCATTCAAAAACCCATTGCTTATTCACAAAAGAAAAATAAGTAATGGACAATCTGCTGCTTTTCTACCCAGCTCCACTAGAAACTGTTCTGCATCTGGCACTCCATATTCACCTGCCTATGAAGTCCTACAGAGGAATAAACACTGTAACAATCAGTGCTATTCAAAGTACTAAGATGAGTCAAGTCCATTTCAAAAACGAAAATTTAAAACAAACAACCAGCCTTGCATTCACCACATGTTCCCCATCTGTCTTGACCCCTTGATTTCCCAATACTTCTCCTACTTCCCTGAAATAACAGAGCTCTGAACAGGAATCAAGTATTTCTCACAGATAATTCAGGCTGGAACTGGCCCCAGAAAGTCTCTGGCCCAACTTCCTGCTCAAGGAAGGATAAAGGTGAGATCAGAAAAGCTTTCTTAGAATATTTTCTAGCAAGGTTTTGAAAACCTGCAAGGAGAGAGACAGCACAACTTATATTGCCAAACTCTTCCACAGCTCCACTGTCCCCATGGAGAACAAGCTTCCCACTGCGCCCAGCCTGGATCAGGGTTGCTCAACTTACACAGTCCCACACCTCCCACCACACATCCCCATGACAGGGTGGCTCTGAGTTTTCACAACCTCCCTGTCTGGTCTGGGGGAGTTTGGTGCCTCCTGAAGTCATCCTGTCTCCCTGCTGAACCAGTGCCAGTCCTTCAGTCTCTCCCCACGGGACGAGTCCAGTTCCTGTGTGCAAATTCTCTCCCTAATGAAGACAGCAAAAGTAACCAAGACATGAAAGAACTACTGACGCGGAGGCTGCAGCTGGAAACTGGCAAGAGATACAGGGTTATGTTTAGTAATCATTCTTAACTTTTACCTTTAGGTGATTCTTGTCCCATTTTTAAGGATACAAGAAGAGTAAATTAAATAAGGGTATTGCATACCAAAACTACTGAGAAAAACAGAAATACCATTTCCCTGTAGCAAAAATCTATTGCTTGGTTTAATTTGTGCCTCCTATTACATAGAAAACCTATAGCTGAATTTGCTTTATTGTTTGCTGTTATATTCCTACATCTAAAAGAACAAGAACAAGCAAATGTCAGCAATGAAATATAACATGAAAAAATAAAATCTTGGCTCAGTGCCCTTGCAAAACAGCATCAAAGGCATTCTGGAAACAATCCTAATCACTAGAAATATATGTCAAAAGTAGTAATTAGTATTGTAATTATCCTACAGCCTTGGCATCTGTCTTATATAAGCATTTAAACCCCAAGAAAGCAGGTCAGCATGACTTCAGTTGACACAAATACGTGAGATGGGAAGAACCAACCAAAACTCAGAAAAATATCAAAATAACCACATCTGCTTTCACTTGGACAGTGTTACATGGGACACTGATGTTGTCACCAGGCACCCAACAACATCTGTGCGCATTATTGAATTACCCCTCCAATGTAAAATTCATAAGCTCTTTTGGAAGCAGGAGTTACTCCATAGCCAGTCATGTCTCTTAACAGAAACCAGTCATTTCCACTGTGCTTTGTGCTGCATTCAGAGTTCCTGGAGCACTGAGCCCTCCTCTCCCCTGTCCTGGGAACTGGAGTGGTTGCAAGGCCACCATGGGCTGCACCAAGCAGGCTCTGTGCCCTTGCCACAGTGAACCAATATGGGGTGGCAGCTGGAACTACTATCTGCAGCTGTGGCTCAACCTCCCTGAGATCCATTTGTCTGTGCCAGCAGAGAGGTGTGTTAGCAGGAATCAATGACTGTAGCATCACAGCTTGCAGCCCAGAGGAGCAGGGCTGGATGGACTCTGCCTTGGGTTTACCCAAAGCTGCCCTTCCTCAGTCCGTGACTGCCACAGCCTCGGAAGGTGGGGTAGCCTTTGCCTTAGCACCCATATCCCCTTTTGCATTTCCTCTGGGGGCATATGCACATGTGGTGCTGAGCCAGCACCCAGTTAACTTTGGCTAGTGCGGACAATTTAAAATCTCCTTTTTGCTGTTTTCTTTCTCTAAAGAGAAAGAACAAGAGAAAAGATAAAACCAGCACCAGATCTGGTGCCACATCCTTTTTCCAGTCTCTGAAACTTCCAGTCTTTAAGAACTGCAAAACCAGATGCTTTAGAGAAATAATAGCAGTAATTATTTTATCTGAACTCATATAACTAAATATACTATTCTTATTCATAAGAGTTTCTAAAAATGCTGGAAATCTTCTGTAAAACATTGCAGGTTGAGGCTATCTGCTTTTAAAAGAAAACTTCAGCCTTTAATCTCTCTATATTTTTTTTCAGGTTAATTAATTTCCTTCCTTAGAGATTATCAAAAGCTCAGCTCCCAGTGTGGAGGTGAAATTTTCCAAAAATTAGACAAAACACTGCTCAGTTTGCCTTGTTTCCTGAAAATCAGCTGTTCTTTCTGAGGAACACTGAGAAGTCACACGTCCTGAGACCTCAAAATTGTCAGTAAAATTTGAGAAGATTGTAGCATTTATATTTGTATTTATATTTGTACTTATATTTATATTTATATTAAAGAGATTATGCATATGCACTTGAAACATGATATAGTTATTAGAAAAATTATAAATTTATTAGAACGTGAATGTGTAATTCTCAAGACAATTCATAGTCCTTTTGCTCCCATAACAATGGAAGCTCATTTAATTTCAGCTTTTACAGGACAGGCAGTTACAGTGTTTGGTTTCCTATTCCATGAGCTAATGCTAAGCTTCTCAGCAAGTGCCTGCCTTGTGAGTTAATCTTGCACTCATTATCTGCACCAGCAAAAATACACCCTTGTGACTGAAAGAAATGGCACCTTACCAGAAAACAGAAAAGCAAAGCAGCTGCCCACGGTGAGGAGAGAGAACAACCTGAGCATGATGCTCCTTGAGGATCTCTTCGAATTGATACATAATGACAACCATCATCAAAACAAAGATAATGTCATAAAAGACTAATAGTGAGAGGGTGTAGTAATATTTGAAGTAATAACACTGGGTTTCTGACAAAAGCCTAAATAAAGAAGTACAAACACAATCAGGGAAAGAATTAGTGGGACTGTATTTCCTTCTAAGCAATCCCACGCTTTTTTGTTATAATGATGAGCAATCAGTTGAAGGGGAAAAAACAATTATCCTGGCCCTTATGTGGTGCAGCAAAGGATTTATAAAGAATTATTTGCATTCACAGAACAAGTAGGCTAGTGAGAAGCCCAGACTGTTCCCACATGCACCACCAAACTCTCTTTCCAGCTAATGTGCCAGTCTTTTGTTCTTTGTGATTCAGCTTCCCGTGCATGTCACTCACATTAACCATCACCAAAGAGCTGTAAGCACAGAGGTCCCATGGAAAAACAGCCCAGAGACTCCCACTGTGACCTCTACTCCCTGCTGCTTGTCCTGACCTGACCTGACCTGCTGCCTTGCACAGGAGAGCACCGTTGCACAGTACTGATTAAAGGCAAGTTCTTCTGTGTCTCACAAAGCCAAAAAGAAGGTCATTAACAAGGCCACAGGTACCTGTGAATTTTGCTGAAGTGGCTGCACTGAAGCTCTGCTCTGCCCCACTGGCACCCACCTTCTGCAGGCAGGACAGTGGCAGCACCAAGAGTGCCCTGCCTGCCCTGCCGCACGTCCGACACCCCGCTCACCAAGTTCACCTGTGCCTATGAGCTGAACTAAGACCTATATGCTCATCACAGTGTCATCTGTGGGGACGTGAGCATTTGCTTTCACTCATTCCTCACCTTCTGCACACTGCACTCCTCCTCCTTGTCCTCAGCCTTTATCACAGGCTCCATCCTCCACCGGAGTGAGAGCTGACAGTGTGTGTAAAGTTTACCGCCGGCGGCTCTCTCACCAGTACTCGGGCAGGAATCAATACAAATACAGTCTTTGGCTTCTGCATTTATTGCTGTTGTGGTAGAATGGTAAAGTCCAAGTTTTATCCACAGAGAGTGCTGATAGATACAAACTTATCTTTGAACTGTCCGTCGCTATGCAAACAAGGAATATAATTTATCAGTGCGAGTAGTCCCTGAAAATGTCTTGCACTGAACAATGGCATTTTCCTCAAAACACACCTTTTACTCCTTTCTCCTGTCTCATCTACACTGTAATCCTTAAATCTTTGCCCACAGAATGCTTTTCATGAGAATTATATCCATACAAATAACAAAACTCCTTTGCCAAGAGTGATATGAGTGAACCATACCAGGAAACAGAAAGTAGTGCAGAAGTGCTCAAGAAACGTTGCCATGTTCATGGCAGGAGCAGCTAAACTCACTAGCTATTCCCCCTGTAATGTGGCAGGTCTACCACTCTGCTATACTGACCCATGACTGGGACCCAGAAGGACAGAAATGCTTTGTATTATGTCATTTATGTCAAATAGGAGATCTGAGTGTCTGCATACAAAGTCAAAAGACAGAACTTTCCATAAAGATACGGCTTATCTCTACAATTGTTTGTTTTTTCCAGAGACACTTTCATTTTCTTTATTCTGCCATGGAAACCTGCCCAGAGCTGTTCCCCTGCAAAGTGCAGAGGCTGCCTCTAGTAAAGCAAGCTCTTCTGCTAACACCACACAAAGAGCACTGGGCTTCAGATGTGCCCTCTGTTCCTTGCTATACCAGGTAGTTACCTCTCTGTAACTCCTCTTTTCTGGATTTCCCTTTCACACTGATCCATACAGTTGCAACTTCTTCCTCTTTTGGTCTTTGAGCAGAAGTCTGCACTGATCAAGAGTACATTAACATATGAGGTTTTTACTTTCTCCACTATGGCTTATGGCTTTTCCCTTAAAAGTCCTGCATCTCTTCAAGAACAATTTTTACTTTTTTTTTTTTCTCCGTGTTTTCCCCCCACATAAATTCAAGTGAAGGATTTGGAGGAAGCCCTTCATATCTGTGAGCTTAAGACCAGAATTTAAATATTTTAGGAATTTAGCATATTTCAATTACAATTTTTCACCCTGGTGCCAATGTTCCTCCCAGACTTACAGTCAAAAGCACAGGAGACTCACATTTTAAAGTGAGTATATCAATTTGTTTTCTCCACTGGAACCTGGAGAATAGAGGTGGACTACCAAGATTCAGAGCAAGGGACAGCCATCACTAAGGATTGTGCACTACTTCCTGCTAGGAAAACCAATGGAGGTCCCAGAGTGATGGCTACATATTATACTGACAGAAAATGTGTCCCAGCCTCTGAGATGGTCTTCCAAGGTATATGATCAGTGCTGTTTCTGTCTCATATGCTTTTAGTGGAGAGTGAAGAACTTCAGAAACACTGGGTCTGATGTTCTGGAGCGGGTTTGGGTTTACCAGGTGTGTTCAGAAATCATCAGACCTACACTGCCTGTCTTGCACACACCTGTGTGGCCTGAGCCGAGACTGTCCATGTCCCCACCTGTCTTCCAGTCTGGGTCACACCTGCTCCTGCAGCAGTGACACCCCCAGGGTCAACTGTTGTATAAAAAAATCTGATCAGGATATCTCTGTCAGCTCCTGCCAAGCCTCTGGGGTTTGGTACCCACTGCAGGAGTGTGTCCTTGCCACCAGGATGTATCCCATCCTACGTGGTGATAATGACCTCTTGCAGCTGATTGCTGCAGGACAAAAATGAAAAGCAGATGCTGTGTCAGTGTTTCAGTGCCCCATGCAGGGAGAAGGGGCATTTGTCTGCAGGGGGAAACCCTGCAGGGCTAACACTGCACTGACCACACCCGCAGGGCTGCAGCCATGCACCTCTTGGCTGGGCTGGTCAGGCACCAGCTCAGCCCCCACAGCACCACGGGAACCTCTTTGCCTCCAGCAGCTTCACACAGGTCCTCCTTGGGGCTCCTGATTTTCTGAGGGCTAATTTCCCAATTTTTATCCAGTACAAACTTCATGCAAAGAACTACTGTGCAGTCAGAGAAGAGGCAGTTCTTAACATGGAAGGATGAAAATCCTACATTTTAGTGTGATAGACTGCTGAAAGAGATATCACACGAGTAGGTGATTTGGCTGGTTTTTCCTTTGATATCACATAAATAAAATTAACAAGTAGATTCTTTTTTATTCCAAAGACATCTTTTATTTCAGATTTACTACAGTGTCAGTACAGAGACAAATTTTGTTATGATGTTCTCCAGCACAAGGTTGAATAATTGAATTGTCAGGCAAGCAACCAGTTGAGATCTTTAAAAAATATTTATAACTGTCGAACATGGAAGCATTGTAGGGTTTTCAGTACTCATTTGTTCCCTCTTTAAGGCTTTCAGATCATTCAAATTGAGTCAGACAATATTATTTTAAAGGATGTTTCTAATATGTTATTATATTATCTCTACAGAAATTGAACATTCATCAGTCAAGGTAAGGTTGTCAGCATTTAGAACCACAGATATTTATGTATTATGCATTGATATCAATCACAGCAGAGGTATCCACAATTTTCCTCTCAAAAGAAAACAGGTACACACCAGTCTTTTATTATTCTCTTCTCTTGTGATGTTTCTTCTCACATACAGGAACTGCTACTTTTATATCTTAACAACTGACAACTGTTTAAGAATTAAAAACCACTCTGGCCTGCCTAGGCTAGAAATAGGAGCCAAATTCCCCACATATTAGAAAATAAGGAACTGTAGCAGTTTCCTTAAACAGAGAATTGCAAACACAAATCCAAAACCAGGTGGAGATGGAGACCGAGAAGTTTACAAAGGGATTTGGCGAAGTACTGCAGAACGCAACAGCACGGAGCGGGACCCAGAGATGCAGGAGCCGCTCACCGGTTATACAGTCACTGTCGGCATTGCTAAATATCCTGCTGGCATCTCCCCAGGGCTACCTTCACCCTGGAGGGGGTGTCTCCCCTGCACACTGCTCCTCTGTGGAGACAGGGCGCTGCTGCGGACGTGCCTCTCTGTGTGCGGGCGGAGGGGAAATGAGAGGCGGCGCGCAGGGCGCTCGCAGCGCTGCCGTGCCCGGGCGCACATCCAGCCGCCGCCCGCACCCCCGCGCCCCGGCACAGCCTGGGGCCGGCCCTGCCCCGAGCTCCCGGGCAGCCCTGCTGGCTGTAAGGCACTCTTTGGAGCCGCTGGGTGTTCTCCACGAACAGCCTAATTAGTGACAGCAGCGCTGATAATCAATAATGACAGCTCGACTAATGGCCAGCTATAACGGTGCAATAAACAGAAATCAAATCTTTCATATTAGCTCAATTAAGCTGTAGGCAATAAGTGTCTTAAGCCACCAAAGCGGCATTTTAAATAGATTATGGAGGCTTTAAAAAGTCTTTATTTGATGTGGGCTTTATCTTCTGACATGGCATATTTTCAAATCTTTGCACCACTGGCAGAAGCACTGCCAAACCTGCCTCCTGCCAACACCACAGTGCTACCTCCGTCAGCAGTAAACAAACAGAAAACTCAACAGCAGCGTCCAGTACAGCAGGTCTGGGGCCAGGCAAAGGGGAATGAGCACCAGGCTCAGAGTAAGAGCTCCAGGAGGGATAATGGAACAGCATAAACAAAAAAGAAATCATCTACAATTTAAAAATGAGCGAACGATTGGTCCACCTTCTGAAATAAGTAAAAAGACTTTTTTCCTCCAATGAATTAGTCTTTGTATTGCATTTTTTCACAGCAAATCTCTTGGTTACACCTAAACACAATATACAATAAAATATTTTCTATATTGATCACTTTTTTTCCTAGAAGAGCAGGTTTTATTGCCCATGAGTAGATAAGAGATGTGGTTGCACCCCTAGACAGTGAAACTAGAATATCAGGATAATCCCTCTTAATGCTTTTTTTCTACTTTAGTTGTGTAATTGTTTCCATAAATATCTGGGTGAGTAGGGATCCAAGGGAGCTCAATAATGGCTCCAATCGATTTCAGTTGTTCACACAGCCGTATGGCTTAAGACCATATCCTTTATCCTTATTTGGATTGCTAACAGAGTCCCAGCAAAATCCGGTAGGATTTTATCTGTTGGTGTGAAACTGACTTCTGATTAATATTAACCTGCCAGTTTAAAGCTGGGATAATACAGTTACCCAAAGCTAGGTCTTGCAGCCCTACTTACATCCATGAACAGAAAAAAATCCAGGAACCTTCGAGTTACTCACAGGAAAAAAAAAATACAACCAGTGTGATTAGTGGAGACATATATTAGTGTTTCCAAATTATACAGCTGTAGTCAATAGGAACTTTTATGGGAGCCTCTAGACAACCTGCATCCTTGGCCAAAATTAAAAGAGAAGTACTCATCCATTATTAATTATTAACTCATTATTAATGCTAATATATCAGATTCATGTAATTAAAATTAAGGACAATTCTTATACCATAATTTTTAGAATATTAAAAGGCACATATGAAGGGGAAAAGCAATTTTGACTGAGAGGTTACTGATTAATATAATTTTAACAATACCAATGTATACCAAAGTTTTAAGTGACACTATCAGAACTAACTGGTACAATTGAAATACTGTGAGTCCAAAGGTTTAGCTTTCTATTTGTCATGGCAATTATTTTTTCATTTAGACTGTTTCTTGATTCTGAAGTGTACATTGTGTTGGATTTCACATTTGACATCTCTCAAGGCCTCTTTCTAAGAAAATTGGAGCTTGCCACCTGCCTTGCCAGTGAGAACCATTAGGCTCCCAGAGCAATACAAGGTCAGAGAGAAAGCATCTTGCTAAGATGTACTTTAAAAACGGTGACTAAGCACCTTCTATAACAAATTGTATGAATGATGCAAAGAAAAGGTGGCTATTATTAACTATAAAATAGCTAAAAAATACTTATTTATCTTATATTTAGCTGTTGGTTCGATTGAGCTCAAGTGTGTGTCACACCTGGAGAATACTGGCACAAGTGGCTCTTGGTTTAGTTATTTTCATTGCTCTGAGGTTGTCTGCCTTTGTTCCTGGGAAAAGTACAAGCTCTTACAACAGTGTGCTACCATAATAGGCTTCTACATTGCCTTCTTTCAACTGTTCTTCAGTCTATTCACATGATTTTCAAAGTACTTCAACCTGTTTTGCCAAGTGATCCAGCATCATGACTCCCTTTCAAAGAGCTTTCCAGGAAGTCTTTGATAGCAGCGTTGTCTACAACATGAAATTATGTATTGGAAGCACAAAAACTCTGTAAGTGAAGAAAATTCTGCTGTATGATGCATTTTTTTCTATTTTTAGAGAAAATATCACTGCTGACAGTACTTGGCTTTCCTACTGTAAATCTACCATAGTGTTACTCACACCTCTGCAAACTCTCAAAACATTTTTCACTGGGTCTGCAGAACCATGCACCAATTTCACGGACCATCCGCATGGCCTCCTTTGTATTTATAGTTGCATTTATGTTTACAGTGTGCTTTATTTTGAGGACACTAGTGTTGCTACTTCAGTGGCACTGCCATCTCACACACCTACAGTTCCACTGCTGGCCTGTATTTCCACATTTGCTTTCTGCCTGTTTACAACAGAACACTGCTTCTGTGGAAGAGTTGAGAGACCCACTCAATCTGACATGCTTCCTCCCAGATTGCAGTGTAATCTCTATGTATAGTCCCACTCCTGTGCAGTCTGCTTTTATGACCAAGATTTTTAGATAGATTATGAAGATTTTTATTCTGTGATCAGTAGCTATATGTAGCTGAATATATATCATAAAATAGGCTTCAGACACCACAGTTATAATAAAAATGACCAACATGCCCTTTTGTGCACCAATTGCAATTATTTAGACATACACTTCTCAGTTTTGAATGGATCATTGCAAAATTAATTCTTTCATAATACATAACAGGACAGGGTTTTTCATCTCCAGTTCAATCAGTGTCACTTGAAAGGAATGTCTCTCCTGTGTCCTACATCTGAGCACACTTCAAATGAATATTTTTTTGTGATGATCAATGTTAACAACTTGCTGTGATAAATACACATTCAACAACCAACTCCCCTACTGAACTTTTGCTCTTGTAACTAGATAATTTCTGCTTATGTTATTTAACTTCCCACCCTTGTTTTTCCCAATTACTGCTAAAACAGGCAGAAAAAAATCTTTAGTATAAAAGATCTTTCAACATTATTTCTTAGTGGCATTTGTGAAACAACTCCATATAAAATTATTCTGTGTCAATGTGACATATGTGAGCATCAGTGAAGTGTACACCTGATCACAGGACTAAAATGTAACAATAAATCTGTTTTTTCCAAAAGCTATTGTAAATTTAATTTCAAACAATCACAGAATTGTCAGTATAGCATAGAAATTACATTCTACCAGACAAAACAGTAATTTTTTTTGCTACCAGGATGTTATGAGTTAAGTGACCACATGACATGTAAAGTATTGGAGTTCCAAGCCCTTTGTGTTCTTTTAAAGAAGCATTTAATTATAAACAATCATTTAATTCCTTTTTCTCTGGTAATTGTATAGCCTTGGATCTTATTAAAAAAGCTTATTTTATGTGAGAAACAGAACCTAGAAATCTACATGGGAACTGCATATACATATTCTTATATTTAAAACCAAAAATATATTGAGTATCAGCTGCTCTGACATTTTGAGGTGGAACGTAAGAAACCATTTAAATTTAACCTCTCTTCTTGATGTGAGATTATCTTAACCATCAAGGTAGAAGTAATTTAACATTTAATTATTTTCTTCTGTCTTAGAGATGTTTTGAGAATTATACCCACTGTCAAACAGAAGTAAATCCTGTAAACTGGCTATAATAAACCAACAGGAGTCTCTGCAGTATTGAGCTGGGACAGTTACTTTCCTTACTGGCAGATGTTTTATGATTCGTGTCATTTACTACACCACAGTTTTACTGTGAGGTGCTATTGCATGCTGCAGAACAGGCCACAATATGCATCTGGAGGGAAGAAATGCACATGAGGATTCCCTGACAGTGCTCTTAGCTCACAGCTCTGCAGCAAAGAGCAGCTTTTCACTTCTGAGAGGAAAGTTTGGAAGTCTGCTCCCCCATCCAACACACATGCAGGCAACCAGGAGATGCACAAATGTATAACCAGGTACCACTCCTGCCACCGTCTTGCCTGCCCCTGCTCCACCTTTCTGAAGAAGAAGCTGCATTTAAGACAGCACAAACCCTGGGAAGGAACAGGATTTTTTAGAAATAGTTTAAAAAGCACCACCAATAGACTTAATTCTGCTTTCTTCTGTGTTTGATTCAAACAACACTTCTGGGCAGGAGCCAGTGAAAAGTCAGTGTTGACAGGAAGAATTGTTTGTGGTCCACCAGAAAATGTTCCTTCTTCCCCATTTGAGAGTTGACCTTCTCCCTCCCAGGGCAGGCACTGAACCAGCCTGAGGCCAAACTGGGACACAAAGCTCCAGCCTGGAATGAATGCTGTCCCATAAAGCAGGTGGTCAGAAATCCCCCTTGTTCCCTCATTTCTATGACATCTGTATTCACTTTTATTGCTCATCAGTCAGACCAGCTCCTCAGAAGGGACAAGCTGAAGATATCAGTAGGACTTAGGCAGGAAAATGAAGCTACTTTTAAGCAAGTTATTTTTCTTTTCTTTCCACATAGCAGGTTTTACACTGAATGGGGCTTTACTGCCCACAGTTTGCTGTATAACAGAGGAACCACAGCTCTAAGTTCTTACACAGCTCAAACTAACCTGGAACATAAGAACCCATCTCTTCCAGGGTGTTCTCTTTGGGTCTCACCCCATAGAGCTGATGAGTCCCATGGCCAAGACTCCTTTGCCTGCTTCCACAGGGCAGAGCAGCACAGCCTGGCAAGCAGGGCATTGCCATGGTGAGTAGGATCCCAAAAACTTTGTGTTATAACTCCAAAGCCTGGGAGCTAGGACATGTCAGGATGTCTTTACACTATCCTGGATTGTCTTTTCCTTCATTTTATCTAGGTGATCTGTACCAAAAATTATTTACCTGACAGGCGAATATTGCCTAATTTGTTTAAATTTCAGCTTAGTTTTGTAAGTTTGTGTATTTTAATGCCTATTTTTATGATACTTTTGCTATTTCTGTATGCAATAGATAGGAGAGGAGCAATAGCTGCTTTGCATAGAGGCAGCTATGACCTGAAATGAAACTGGTATAGAGGATTATACAAGTAACAGGTTACAGGGGAGGTTCTCAAAGTGTGGAGATGGGAAGAAACCAGACGCTCCTGGGCTATAAACAAATTAGTAATGATCAATTACTGGTCATTAAGCCCTTAGGAGGCTGGTAAAACTGGCTTTAGAGATAACAAACGGAACAAAGAACAAATATTCAGGACGGGTAGTTAAAACATGCTATATATAGTATATACAGATATAAAGAGGAATTGTGGGCCAGTGAGGAAAGAGTAACGTGCAGTACGTGCTAAGAACCATATAAAAGTAGCCCCACACTGACCCTGGGGTGAGATGGAGGAAATCCTCAGTGAAGAACCCACACTTCTCCCAGTGAGGAACCCAGGACACTAACAACTCACCAGAACCCTCTCCCTTGCTTCTTGAGGACCAACAGAAGAAGGGTGAGCATAATTCTGGATAAAGGGGTGGAGATGAGGAAATTGGTGGGTAATAGCATCAATTGCATCATGACTGGGAGTGAGCTATAACAATTGGAAAATTTGAAGTGTTGGTTTTCACAAAATGAGACTAATAAGAACACTTTGATTAGACTGCTAACACCTGAATAAATACTTGTGTTGATACGTAAGATTCATTTTTCAGCCCATATAAAATTCGTGGTGTGGGATTTTTTCTTGTGTATTTGGTGCCTATACTGCTTAATTCTGGATGCAACACAAAAATAGATTAATAAAGTTGTTATTCCCCAGAGCATAAGGTCTACATCATGCCAAAAAATACCAAGTACACAAGACAGAAGTTGAAGTACAAGTTAGCACTAAACCAAGAACATTATCTATAGGAGACAGAGATTTCAGAGAGACAGTTCAATTGTGCCTATTGCTTGGAAGAATAAATAAAGCCTCCTTGGTTTAAAGAAGGCAAACACTTTTTATTCTGACAGCTCTGCTTTCCCATTAGCAGCTTCCCATGGCATTACCATCAGATTGTTGACAGAAATGTGGTTTTGTAAGTATTCATTTCTAGAGGGAGTGGCTCTGTCCCTTAGGCCATAATTTTTGTCACAATAGAAGCAGCTTTTCACATTGATAAAATTAGTCTTTCAGTTGACTTTACCAGCAGAAATATGACAAATGCCTCTGAAAATTCTTATTAAGCAAATTTCATGGAGATATTTACTGTAACTTCCTGACATTCTTTAAAAAAATGCAAAACACAGAGTACTCGTCTGAGGCACACATTCAAATAACTTCTCACAGAAATAAAAGGATGTAGATGAGAATGGTCAAGATGAAAATAGTTTTACTGCAATACATGCTGGTGTTTCCAGTCCTATTATTAGCATCAAATACAGTCTACCTGAACCTTCTGACTGTTGATGTTTTGACTTTTCTAAATAACAAAGTAGATTGGGGTAATGGAGGACAGAAATTTTCCCCTTGTTCATGTACAGTCTCTCATAGACAGAGCTGCTGTCAGCATATTTTTATGTCCATATTCACCTGTCTGTGAAATGCTTCTCGTGAAACCTGAAAGTCTGCATCCTTACTTGATCTGGGAAGACCTTTCATTTCCACTTCACTGAGTTAGGTGTAAACACCACCTTCACGAAAAGTAACCTTTATGTGGCTGGGATAGTGTCTGACAAAGAAACTAGGGAGACCACTGCTAGTAATAAGTGTACTTTAAAAGCAGTTGAAAGGACAGGGAATGTAGAAGAAAGAGGAGAGGAGCAGAGAGAGAATGGTCAGTGCTGTGAGGTCAGAGAGAGAGAACTGTGAAGGGAAGAGACTTTGAGGATAGAATGTTTGTTGTACCACAATCAAAAGCAAGACCTTTTGGAAGAATTATGTCATTTAATAACAGCTCACAATCATTTCTGAAGAACTCAAACTCATCCTTTCCAATGAAACTCATCTTGCTCAGTGAAACCAGCACCTTGTGTTGTTCAAATAACTTCCTTTTCTGTCTTCTGCTTGGTGGCCAAGCATAGCAATGATGACCAGTAGTGTCATAAGCCCTCAAAAGCCCTGAATAAAACTACTGGAGAGTCTGAGGGATCTGATAGCATTGCAGACACTCAAGTCCTATATGTCATTGTCAGGCTGGCACCAGAAATCATTTACTCACTTAAGTAGCCTATTCATCTTCATGTCCCCTCCTTATTGCTTTCTTTCATAATGCAGTACAATTTCTTTTTCTCTGATTAATTATAATATCATAAATGTATCACTGGAAAAGAAGTTCTACCCTTCTAAAGGGAGCTCAGCTATAAAAATATCAAAATTATTTCTCCTTGACTAAATGTTAAATTTATTTCTGTCTGTGTCTGTTGGCTATTGCTTACATGATAACAAAGTCCTCATTTTCAAAAGGAAATCAAAGAAAAAGAAGGGACACAAAAATAGATTCTGTATGTCTAACTAGCCTAGAAGAAAAATGATGCTTTTCAAGGTCTTCCTGTTATGGATGATACAAAGGAATATATATTAAGAAGTCTGTGTCTGGAAAATTTATTTTTACAAAGTGTCAGGAAAGATTAAAGCAAGACACAAATACCATGCACATGCAGTCAAACTTGATCAGATGGGGGACTTAGGCCTGCAGAGCTCAGAGGAAGACATTTAGACTGGTATGGCAGCATTTACTGGAGTAAGTCGAGAGCAGGGACATGCAGAGGTAGAATGGCTAAACTGGTACAGAGTCATTTGTTCAGCTCCTGTGACTCGCTCATATGTTTGAGCATTTTGGCAGCAGGGGTGATTTTGTCAGCTATGGAACTCAGTAAAAAGTCTGGACGTGCCAGTGGTGTTTCTTGCTGCTGGTGTGAGCTGCTCAAAATGGATTTGGGGCTTTTGTATTCTTTCCAAAACCATAAAACTGAACAGTTGATCTTTCTACATTTCTATGCTGCTGTTATCCTTGAGGCCCATTTTTAATTAGCCAGACAGTTGCTGTAAAGACACTGCATAAATAGGATACAATAATCTGGAATGGTTATGGACAGAAGTTCTACAGCCTATTTTCTCTCTCACAAGCAGCTCTAAATTTCAGAATATTGCTGCATCCCAAATGTGGGAAAAGGATACAATGGTGGAGGGGGAGGAGGGGGGAAGGTTAAGAGAAATTTTAAAAACAGTTTCAGTTGAAGGGTCTACAAAATTTTTCAGGTATAATAACATCCAAAAGAGATATTCATCTTTTCAGAAAACATCAAACATCCCTTGTTAACCTCCTGTAAATATGATAGTTCAGCTTCATGAAATGGAAGCAATTTCAGCTAGAAGTATAAAACAGGAAGAATCATCATCCCTGACTTATGGATATTTGTAAATTCTTTCAAGAAAAATCACTAGATGTACTGAATGACTTATTGGACACATGTGGCTTGTAGACCATAAAGATCTATTCAGTACAGCCTAGGCAGATTTCAGCTCAAAGGCATTATGATCTGAAAATAAAAATTTCTTAAACTCACCTTTTCTTCCTAGCATAATTTTAAAATAGTATTGGATATTAACACACAACCTAAAATACAGCACCCATTCCCATGAGCTTCAAACTATGGTGATTCCAGCTGCTGAGGACACTCTACAGAAATAAAGCAGTCCCAGTGTGACACCACAACTTTTGTGCAGTGTGCATGCCTCCCCACAGCCCAAGGAAAATTCACCTTTCCAATTCCAAAATGGATCAGTCTGATCATAATCTAGGCATTGCTTTGGGCCATTGACTGAAATATTTTGGTGTGTTTTACTTTATGCTTTTCTTTAAATATACCCAGATGTTCTTCCCAGAATACTTGTAACAAGTATTTTGCCTTCCATCTCATAAAATCACAGTATGATTTATCTGTGAAATGCTAAGAAGTTAAAGTTAGTACTGCATATTTCTGTACATCAGACAGTAGCTATCTTGGGGGATATTTTGGCCTCCTGGTGGGCACTGTCACCAGCAGAGTATGTTCCCAGAAACTAAGTGAACAATAGTGTCACATTCTTTGCCTCAATTTAAGGACAGACTGTTTAGAAATGAAGCAACAAGCTTGAATGCAACAGGAATGCAGAGCACAAATTCACAAATGCATGCACAACAGCTATCTCTGGTCACAGGGTAACTATATCTCCTGAAACAACAAGGAATGCTGATCCTGAATGGTTATTACCATCTCAGAAATGAAAGTGTCACTCTGTGAATAAGCGATAAACACCAGCTGAACAAAATTACCTTTATTTAGCATAGAAAGCCTGTGATATTTTAGCTGCATGTGTCTTCAGTGCCTGTAACCCCCACTTAGAATCAAATGGCAGGTAGCCAAAAAATAGAAAATAATACTAAGAATGTGAAAGCTTATGCAGTTACATTTTCCCATCTCCTACTGACAGTATTATAAGAGGTCTCTCCAGGATCTTTACTAATCTTCACATGTGCATTGAAAACTAATGAGACACAATAAAAACCTGAGACATCTCACACATATTTGAGAGTAGTTCCTTTGAAAAAATCAACTTTAGAGGAAGGATTCCAAACTAGGATTTGGCTTCAGCCAAGCTGAGAACAACAAATGGAAAAGTGTTTCAGCCATTACTAACTTTCATCCTCCCATGTGTCAGTCTCACTTCTGACAAGAAAAATGATTCCCCTTCTCATGTCCTTCACTTCTAAAACACTTTCTTAGAAGATGATCAAAATGAAGCATGGACAGGCTGGATGAGGTTAGTGATTTATACAGAAAGAAAGAAGTTAGAAATTACTGTCTCCTCCAAAAAGTCACCTGTTCCCTAACTTGGAATATCTGGTCACACAACAGCTCATCTCTGTATGTATGTTATTGGACTCATGTTTTCCCTTGCTGAGTAACTTATGAAATGCTGTTTATCTTGGTCTGCAAATTCAAGTGACCTGTATTGCTCACCTGCTTGCATACCCAGTGTTTCCCTCACAGGCTTCACAGATAAAGTACTGTGCAAAAAAAGAAATCTTAAGCTACCAAAAATTCTAGAGTTTATGTTCAGGAATGGTCTGGATATTCCCACCCTGTCAGAATTGACAGCAAACACTGACAGTCAACAGCTTCAGTTTGAGCACAGGGAAGCAAGTGAACCATCACATAAAATAGTGTCAAACAAAGTTCAAGAAAGTTTGCTGACTCTATTTGAAAGGGAAATATTATCTAATTTGTCTCCTAAACAGCTGCATTTTTTTTTAAATCAAGTTTCACTGAAATTATGCTGAAAAGTTTCCAATCAAAGACAATACCATTGTATAGGAAACCCATGGATTTATAAGTGACAGCTGTATCTGTGATTTTGTGAAGGATGATTTTTTTTCCTGTTCCTGGGAAAGCTGATGTCAAGTCAGCTGCCCAGCTGCCCTGAAACACTGAGGAACCAGTACTTCACTCTCAAGAAACTGTGCTTTGTGCAGAAATACCATGATAGGGACACAGAATGTAGGACAAAGCTTATGCTTAAACCATGCCACTCTGTACTCTGTTTTCAGGGAGGAATCAATTTACTCTGGCACATCTGAGATTTGGGTTAACTACTTTTAACTTTAGCTTTAGTTAACTTTCACTTTAGTTTTAGTTTTAGCTTTGTGGCGTTTGCCATCTCTAACGCATAAATCCTCAAAAAAGTGTTGATTTCCATCCTGAATACCTGTGTAGTCTTGGACCTCAGAATAAACCCCCAGCAAAATTATGTTCTTCTGTCTGTGAAGGCTGCACAGAACAAAGGCAGCATTTACAAAGCTATTGCCAGAACTTTTTTTTCAGATGCTAAAACTTTAATGTACGTTCCCAAGACTATACCTTCCCTGCCAAGGAAAACATAAAGCCAAGTATATTTCAAACAGTGCCTTAACAGAGAGATACAAATGTCTACCAGCAGCCTCGAGGCTGCATTTATCAGTAAATTTCCATCAGCCTTTGAGGTGTCTGTGGTGTCCCTGTGGGCTTGCTGGCTCCCCTAGGGCACCAGGACTGCTTCTCTGGGGACAGCCATCCCAGCTCTGCACTCCCTGGTCCCAGGGTGAGTTTGCTGTCTGATGGAGATCCTGCAGCACAAAGTGACAAGCACTGTGCCTCTTTTTTCCCTTCTGGGTTTTTTTAGGAGGTTGTCATTTCTTCTTCCCCAGTAACTGTGAGCCTGGGGAAACAACCTCCTACAAACAACATGCAGCTTTGTAACACCATTGCTCTTTTTTATTTTTCCCTAAAAAAAAAGGAGCACAGACAAGTGATGATAGGAAACAACAAATGGGAAAAAAAAAGAAAAAAGGAAATGGAAGGGTGAAGTGTGAGAGATGAGAGCTAAAACATGTATATGTATGCTCTCCACCCCGGAGATGGACACAGAGCAGAGCACACCCCTCCCATGGCCCTGGCCTTTTCTTTATGCATTTTAATCTTGAAATTATTGGCACATATGCTTTGAAAGATCTTCCCCAGTAATGCTTTCAAGTTCACCACTCTCATGTTTTCTGGCTAAATTCAGTCTTGCATTCAATGATATGAACTATTTTCTGAAGCCTCTTAGCCTCAGTAACTATTGTTGCAATTAGAGTGATGAGTAAATATCGCTCTGGACTTGGTTCCACTGACAAAAACTCTAGAAATCCAGCTTGCAATTTCAAGGATATATTGAAGCTGCAAGTCACACTCCATAACTGAAAAATAATGAAAAACAGCCATTGGCCAAGCTCTGTTTCGTAATTACTTATGATTTATAATCAGTTTCAAACAGCACTGGCCTTCAGTAAATAAAAATGTATGGATTTGTTTATACCTGTTTTTTTAACTCATAAACTACCGCAATCTCTTTTTTTAAAATTTTATTTTCCAAACTTTTTAAATGACCACATCAACATATGCCCTGAAATCCTCCGTGGATGATTTATTTTAAGGTCTGAAATGTCTAATAAATTTCCCCCTGTTTCTCATTTTCTTCAATAATTACATGTGAGATGATCATGACAGTCCTCTCAAGAAGCTACATCAGGTACATATTTCTCTTTATAATTCAGCACGCAAATACTTTTGGAGAATACAAATTGCTGAATATTTTCTGGTGATCTACTTGGGGTTTTGCTAGGTTTTTTCAAGATTATTATTATTTGTGTTACATGGTATTTACAGTGTTTCTTGTCCACCTTCAGCCCAGAAGCAGTTTCTTTCCACAGCTGCTCTGAGACAGTATTTTTTCATCAAATCTAAATGTCATCTGTATAAATCTAACCTGAAAGGTTTGCAAAAGTTACCATGTTTTGCCTCAGATGCCAAATGCAGCCCAAATACACATCTGAGAAAACACTGCAGCTCACAAATGCCTCAAAAAGTTAACAAAAAAACCTCTCTTTTATTTTTGCTACTACGAACACCCACCAGGACCCCCGTGATGTACAAGGACAGAGGTACTTGTCACTGGCCCCATCTCCCCTCAGTAGTGCAACAGACCTGTTTTGTTTTTTATCAGTGGACAAACTAGGTGTTTCATTCACCTTTCCTTTAATTTCAAGAACTATTCTGTCTGTTCTTCCAGTTGTTCCAGAGCAACGAGTATATCCAGCTCCTGTTCAAAGCATTGCTTTACAATGTGGAGGGATCACACAGGTGTGGGAATTGTTGGACAATCCAATGCTTTCCTGTTTTGTTTTTTTTTTTTTTTTAGTATTCATAAGGTATTTATCCACTGGAAAATAGCTTCTAATTATTTTCAGATTTTTTCTCATGTTATTACACCGGAACTCAATGCTTAGATCAACTTGATGGACTGAATTGCATAGCACTTGCCCTTTTTTCCATCCATTATGATTTTGTACATTTATTTCTCATATATCTTCTGTGGGCTTAGCCCTGTGGTTTTAAACTCTGCATGCCAACTGTGTTCTTCCCCATTGCCTTTAATTTAAGTGCAACAACACAATTCTTGGCAGCATCTTTGTATGAGGATCACCTGAAAATGAGTATCACACTGGTTATCCCCAGGCACATCCACCACCTCAGTGGACATTCTGAGCCAGGTCATACACTTTGCACATTCCAGGTGCACCTTGTAGTATTTTCCAAGATCTTTCAAAGTGATATCACCTTCTTCAGTTCCTGGATCTCTTCCAGTGGTTCAGGCATCACACTGATTTGTGCTTTTTGTCACAGTATACAAGTGACACAGGCTACTTCTGTTCTAAATCTCAAACATGACCTAATCTCTTCTCTAGAACTCAAACTCTCAAATATACTTTCTTCAGCTCTTGCGCAGTCACAGACTGTTCTGAATGAAACTTCTTCTAGTCCTTTCTTTCTGTTTTTAGAAATTACCTCTGTGTTTTATATTTTCTATGACTCTTTATTCTTCGTGTGTATTTCTGATTAGTTTCCAGTAAGTGTCCTAAAGTCAAGACTGTGTAAAAACATTTTTCTTTTACTATCTTCCTCTTTAATATCAGACAGTGCTTGCAAGTCTAGAGTTCTAGATTATTTAAATCCCCTTCAATTCATTTTTCAAACTTACAAAATTTCTGTGCTAGTGGGACTCTCTTAGCCCCTTTCTCTTATCTGGATTATGATCTAGTTCAGTGATGCTCAATTCATCTCTTTGGAATTATGTCCCATTTCAAGCAGATATGTAACATCACAAAATTTGCATCTGCACAGTGGCTTATCCCTTAAAGACTCGTTTCTCAACACTTATCCATCACAGACTGGCTCCACAGGATAGTTGCCCTTATGAAGAATATCTAGAGAATTTCAGAGATCAGCTACTTTCAACCATCCCCATGCCAATGCCTTTGCCTTTCCTTTCTTCTCAATGTGGCAATCTTACTGTCCTTACCTACAGGTGGAATGGCACAGGACAGCAATGACACAAGAAAACAGCTCTCCTTCCAGGCAAATATTTGCTGTTGTGCTTCTACAACATTTCTGGCTTCTGCAACTCTGGTTAGTCTTCCAAGAGTAGGGAAAGGCAGTCAAACCTTAAGTCTGGCAAATAGCCAAGGGGCAAGTCAGTGCCAGCATGACAGAAGCAACCACAGCTTCACCTCAGCTGCAAATACAAGGGCTGGGACTTTCCCTGAGACTTTGACGGGAAGTTCTTTCGACCCGCGCAGACAGAAAAGGCTTGCAACATCCCCCCACATACTGCCCTGTGCACTCACCCTGGCTCCCACGAGATAAATACCAGCTGGGCTGCCAGGATTTCTGTGTCTGCTCCAGGCAGTAGAACCTCCCTGCAGCTCCTGAGGTTTCCCTCAGTCCAGCACATACGGCATCTCACCAGCTGGGAAAGCACTGGCTTGCTTAGGGGAACTGCGGCAGGTGAGTGCACAGGTGAGTTTTACACAGATGACACAGGTTTCTCTCATTTCTGAAGGTGAACTTCAAACCAGAACTTCAGATTTTTCAATTAATATTCAGAGAGCTTACACAGCAGATAGCAAGCTTACTTAATCTTCCAGGGCTGTTTGTTATAGTAAAAGTGGAGAAAGCTTCTGCAAATAAGGTTTGGTCAGTGGGGTTTAAATGACGGAGCTAGAAAGTGGATTTTCTTTCCTGTGCCAGAACCAAAGTATTGGTTTGAATTTTAATAGCAAGGGCAGGGTGTTGTTTTACCCTGAATTATAAGTTATCCCTTACAAAAGTTGGAACTAATGATTCTTTTCACTTCTGGATTCATATGTGGATTTCAAGTTTTCTCTTCCCATTCAAGCAGCATACCAATTTAAATCCTGTTTAATATTTTATAAGCAAGGGGCTTCAATGCTGCAGAAAGAAATGGATTTTTCTTAAATATTGTCTTATACCAGCTCCACATTATTAATTCAGAGAACATTTGCAGCTGTCAGAACTGTTCTTCAGCTTTGATATAGCAAAATTTCATATCCCCTCTAAATCTGCAACACAAACTGTCACTCAGACTGTAGGCCAATTTTTTCAAGGCTGTTAAGACTTCATAAAATGAAGCAATTAGTGGAAGATGAAAATTCTTTTTTACACGTGGCCATTCTGAAGCTCCTAGATTTGTTAATAGCAATGATTCAGACTAGCATGAAGTAGCACGGTGACTACACACCAAAATATTGCAATAGTCACTGAGAAATCAAGTATCGCTGTGTTTTCTTGCTCCATATTGGAATTTTCTTATAAAAATATATTAAGCACTTTTCATATTTGTACAATTTTTGGCAGATGGTATGTTTTTTCTTCTCTTAGTTATAGGCAAAATGATAAGCAGATGAAGGGGTTCCTTTGTGTTGGAAAATTACAAACAAAATGTGTAGCCTCCACTAGTGATTGATTTCAGAGCAGGAGCTCACTTGGGAATGAATCTGCTGCCCTCCACCACGTATCATTCCATGTCTCACATTGCAGAGCAGCTGGGGACGTGCAATCTTGGGTGCTCATGGGTGAAACAAAACAATCTCACAGCTAATTGCAATTAGACTCACAGGACCAGAGCAAAGCTACTCCAGAGTAAAAACCCATCAGCGCAGGCATTGGATGCTCCCTATAAACCCAGTCTCTCAAAAATACAGACAGCAACTGAGACTTTCAGGCAGAGTAATTAGTAATTACATGTTTTAAGGTCTCTTTCACTGCTTCCCCGTCTATTTTTATTTAAACCTGTTTATTTGGCAACTTCAATATTTGAGCCAACATTTCTTCCATTCTCATCTTGGCTGCTGAGCTAACAGAGTGGAACTGCAAGATTTTCAATATCTTATTTTCTGTGGGACATTTCAGAGGCATTGGCATTTTGAGTTTATTCTATTCAGATTTTAATGTATATTGACTTTGGGTTTCAAAAGCCGGGTTTTGGGAAGAAAAGGTAGGGACAGGTATTTAAATGTCACATTTGCATGCTGATTGCAGTTCAGATGTGGGGAGCTTTTTTGTCCCTGCATGTTCTGCAACAAAATACTGGGGTTTTTTTTCCTCTTTTGACATCACTGTTTAGAAACAGATACTGTGTTCTTTCTCAAAATTTCTCCAACATGTATGCCCCTGAGTGAGAGAACTGCCAATAAAATACTCAGTAAATTCCCTTACTAGATCTTTGTAGGCAGGGCTGTGAGAAATGGGTGCACTCCCAAATGTCCTCATGAGCCCTTCCTGGGCTGCCAGCAGCGCTCTCCTCCCAGCCATGGAGGGCTGGGCAGGGTGGTGGTGGGACTGTTCCAGGGCAGCAGCCCAGGAAAGCACTGGTTACACCGGTGCTTCTTGGAAACAGAGGAAGAGTGGGAATAGCTGCCCACAAAAGCATTAATTAGAGGACTGACAAAGCTTCCTCCCACCTTCATAGTGACTACTGAGTACAGTCCTGGACACACAATTGCAAAGGTGACTTTAAGCTAATTTTTTTCCTTTACTCAGCTGTTGAGGCACTGTCTCTCCTGGTGGGGTGACCAGAGAAATGCTCTGACTTTGGTGGTGTCAGTAAGCTGGAGACAGGTTCAGGCTGCCTGGCTTGGGACTGCTCTTCTGATGCTTGGCTGAGCTGCCTTGCTTGTTGCACTGGCAGACTGACACAGATCAGCCTGGTTCAGCAGCAGGGCTAGGTCTAACCTTCCCCTGGGAGATGCAGTTCCCACAAACAGCTTAGGAAAACATGAGGTGAAGATTAAATCAGGAATGAGGACAGGTTTTAAGCTCTGTGTGCTTTTCCCAAGTGCAGCATCCTCACCAGGACAAATAAGAATGTGCAGAAAAACCACTTCCATAAACAGCACGATATCCCTAAAAAATGAGAATATTAACAAATTTGATTTGAATTCTGAAACTTCAACTGCTCCAGAGCTTCACGTAACTTGGCACTTCAAACGTGCTTAATTAAAATAATCTGCTACAAACTGCTTGATCAATGGTGAAAAAGCTCACCCATTCAATTCAGATGAGTTACAGCACCTGAGGACTGGGATCAAAGTGTTTTACTGCTGCCTGTTACCTTTAGAGAAACCAACTATGTGAGCAAGTTTCTGGAGGCCTTTAGATAAACAAGCCTTAAGAGCTAAGAAATTAAGCGGAGAAGTTAATTGCCAAAGAGCAAAACACCTTCTGGCATCATTAAAGCAGAGGGATGTTTGACAAGGGATTTCTCTGGGGTGGTCCCATTCTACGATGACTGTGAGAGCAGGAAATGTGTAGAGAGACATGAGTACTCACAACAAGAAGATAATTATGCAATAATTGTAATAGCATAAAATGGTAATTCAATAAAGACAGTGAGTTTATTCAGAAAACTCAGTTCCCTTTCTGTGTTGCATTTCCTTGCTGGAGATGCAAGAGAGGGTCACCCTGCAGGAGGGAATTATTTTGTCCAATTAGGCAATTACAAAAACAGCATGACACTTCGTTTCATACCTCCTGGCACCCTCTTCTTTGCTCTTCAGCTAAGTTTACTCAGAAGATTTCTATTTGTCTCTGTTCCAAATATCCACCTTTTTTTTCACTCCTTTCTTGCTTACTGTATGCTACTGACAGGGAGAACCAAGAGTAACTTCTGCCTTGACCCCACATATTTCACAGGGGTAGGAACACGAGATACCCAGTGACCTTGATTGAGACCCAGGAGCAAGTAGAAGACAGAAATCAGGGTGAGTTCTCCCTGAAGGCTGCAGCCCCTGGCACACAGGGATTTGTAAGAGATGCTCTGTAAGGTTTCCTGTCCCCCAAGCAGTGGCACAGAACAACTCTGGCTGCCCTGCTAGCAATTTGGTGGCAGTGCTGTGCCCCAGGAGCAGTGCCTCAGGGCAGTACCCTGGCAGAGAGGTGGCATTTGTACCAATGTCTCAGCTGGGAGATGAGATAGTGACTCACTGCTGTGCACACCCATCCCTGCCTGCCAGGCAAGAACCTCCAGCAGCCACTTGGGCATCTGCAAAACCTGGGCTGAACTCAAAGGGAGCTTTGGTCAAAAAATAAAAACAAAACCAAATGCTAGATCTTTCAATTTCTCAGTAGAGGATGCTGCCCTGAACAGCTCTGTCAATTTTTTTATTAATCCCACTGCTGAGGTTTTTTTATGTTTTAAAAACATGTTTCTAAATTCAGGCTTCTTAGCAATTAATTTTCAAAGTCTGTAGATTAAGGTTATTTTTTAAAGAGTTTTGAAATCAGTGGCTCAGTAAGAAGGGGAACTTCCTCCATCTTGAGAAGAATTTAAAAGATTGCCTGATAATTTTCCATGTTGAAAAATGCAACAGCGTATAAAAATATCTCACTGTCTCTTTTTTGTTGTTGTTGTTTTTGGGATTTTTGGGGGCTTTTTTGAGGAATAATTTCTTCTGAAAATATCAGTGTTCATTTTGCCCTGAAGGCAGGCATGTCTCTGCAGATGCCACTCAAATTCAGTCAAGTGAGAGAGGAAAATGTTCAAGTCCACATAAATTAAAGAAAGGAAACCAAAAGGAGCAAGTACACACAATTAGTACACTTCACTTCAAGGGAGTAAGGTGACTGATGAAGTAATCCTCTGTATTGGGTTGTCCAATCATATGTCTTTAAACATTGATTAATGAGCTTCCTGTAAAATCTGCTTGGCCCCTTTCCAGAAATGTTGCAAATCCACATGTATTTGTTTTGGCAAGAAAACATCATATCCATGCTCTGTTTCCTTAAATCTTTCATCATATTCTCACTTCTCAGATTTCTAAGAGTGTAAGGCAATCAAGAACATTGCCACTGCACCACTGCAGCCACCTCGCCCTTGTTTTTGTGAAAAGTGGAATGGAACAACTGGGCTTCATTTCCCCACATGTGCAACCTGGCCCAAAAGCAAGCAAACTGAAAATCAACAATTCATTAGTGTAAATGGGCAGAGAGTCAGGCTTTTCATGCTCTCCTAGAGGTCATAATAAAAATGGGGCATGAACTCTTACATTTTTTGTGTTCTGAAGGTCTGGTTTTGGTAGGTTGCTGGTGTAATTTCAGCTAATTCCATTACTTTCAAGACACCCCAGTGACATAGGGTCAAAACTGAAGAGCCATTCCTCATTTGCTTCCTTCTCTTTTGGTGGTACAGACATGCATTTGGGTGTGTGTACTTCACAATTTTTTAGGGTGTTCATCACTTTGATTTCTGTAGGATGTGAGATTTCTCTGCTCGTGCAGAGGCACGAGTGTCTCACATTTATGTGTGTTCCCCAATCATTTTTGTAGTGATGATTTCAAACAAATATATCAGGAGAGCAGAGTGCTCTCTTCTTCTCACATAGCATGAAAAAGGGCAGCTTAACACCCCACAGAAGAGCCCTGGAAAATGAATGACTATAATGTGACTATATAAATTTGAAATACCTAAAATCCAAGAGAAGAAATGTTATAGGAGTCATCATCTCCTGTGATTGGAAAGTTTCAAGCAGCACTTATAATCAGCCAAGAAACACAAACCCCTAGGAAGCCAGGCTTCATTATTTCTAGTGTTATTTCTCTGTGAGACACAGCTACTTGTTAATGTCTCTAAATGGCAGATAAAAGATGCTCAAAAGAATAGCTTCACAGTGAGGGAACGACTCTGCAGGAATCCCAGAGGTGCCTCTCCACACCTGGTGGATCTGCAACATTTCTTTCAAGGTCTCAGAACATCTCCTGGGCCAGCTGGGATAAACCCAAAGCCCCTGCACTTTGAGGCAGCTCTCTCTCTCTCCCTCCTGCTTGCTCACCTTCAGGTGGTTTAAGGAATATTTTCATTATTCTTGCAGTTGAATAGGCTGGATTAAAGCTTAACACCCACAAACCTCAGAATAGAACAACAGCCCTGAAGAGACTGAGGAAATTACTCAAGTTATAGCCGGGTCTTACGTGTTTATGGGAGCAGCTGGAGGTGGTGAGATTTCCAGCCCTCTCAGTACTTTGCTATGATTTAGACAACATTAAGCACATCTATTTAGGACTATATTTCATCTGTTTGAAGAGCCTCCAGACAGTTTTAGTGTACTCCTGATAAAAAGTGAAGATGTGGGAAATGCAATGTCCTCCATAGGAGAATTTATTTTCTCAAACAATTATTTTTTATCAGCTTTGTCAAAACTTGGAGCCCAGGATTTTCTGCTGAGAAGAACAGCAGATACTCATTTGCTTGAAAGAGAATTCATGAATAATTTGGTGTAATATGTTTGTTGGAGCTATTCTGCTGTTTTCTTTATGTGTTTAAGTACTGGATTAATCATGGGAGATTAGTTCAGCCACACACCTTTTAGTTTTAGGTGTATCAAGAAACAGAAAATGCAATCTATAATTTAGGGCAGATTTGGTTCCACAACTGTCAGCTTATAAGAAACCGTATTTGTTATAGACTGTGTTCTTTCTCTCTCTGTGGGAATAGTAAAATGAAATTTTAAGTAAATGGGATTGCCTCAGAGTAGTGTGCATGTCTTTCTGAGGAGAATTTTAAAACTCATTACACCTGTTTTCCAAGTTACAGCAGGATTACTGTGCATTAAGTGTGTCAGAAATACTTCATAAAGTATTCCAAAGATGCAGAACTACTTATGCAAGAAATAAAGTAATAATTTCTCTATTTTTTTACTATATTCAATGGGCTACTATGTGTAATTTTACTGTATTGAGGCATTTTTGTCTAACATACACCTTTTGATCATAGATTACAAGACAAAGCAGGAGTCTTATTTACATAAGAAACCCCTCAGCTGGGGATGACTTCTACCTGACAGTAATGCAATAAACATTTAAGACAACAATAAGAAGAATTAACTCTATTTGAGAAAGAAACTGTTCAAATTTTGAGAAATTGACAGTAGGCAAAGCTATAAATTATCAGAGAAAAAAGTGTAAATCCAAATTAACATTGTACTGATTTACTTATTTGGTTCAAGTTCCCATTCCCACACACAGGTATGTAGAATATAAAGGGGAAATCAGAAACAGAGGCTTGGTATTAAAAAAATAAAGTAAGTAAATAAACAAATAATCCTGGCCATGTCCTCTGCCTTTGGCACCTTTGGTCATAGGCAGTGCTCTTTATTGCCACCAGCATAAGTTCATGCCTTTGGGATGGTGTCAAAGCACCGTGGTTGCCAGGAGTGCAGCCCAGCCATGATTGAGAAGGATGTCTGTTTATCAGGCAGGGAGGGATTAGGTGTGCACAGAGGCATCAGGAGAGCAAACCTGACTGAACCTGCTTGGCCTGTTCAAAGAGGTATGAGGAAGGTCTGCAGGACACGAGACAAGGGCTTTTTTTCACCATTTCAACCTTAAATGCCAACTCAAGATCAGCTCACAGTAGCCTAGCAAAATTAAAATAAGTAATCACAGCAAGTCCAGCAGTGTGCAGGGCTTGCTCTCTGTAGCGATGGTGGGAATCTGTTTTCAAAATGTTTTGAAGAGACATGCTTAAACCTCTGTTGTTGAAATGAGTTGTCATGTGCTCAGCCCTGCCTGAGTGCTTACATATAAGCAAGCTCCTGAATCCCTATAAGGAGCTGCATGCTTCCAGGTGCTTCCTGACCAGAGAGATACAGAACTTTGACTGAAAAAAGCCTCTAGAAGAGGATTGAGGACTCATCTATGTGGGTGCTGTGTGAGAAAGCTTAGCTGGTCTTTGCTGTAATGAAAACAAGAGAGACAGAAGCTTAAAAAAAAAGAAAAAAACAAACCAGAAACAGCTAAATCCTCCGTGTTAAAAGAGCAGTGTGGTTATGGGGCGATGTAAGAAGTCGTGTCGGTAGCTTAAAATGAGGGCATAGTGTGAACCCAAACCACTTACCCCAGATGTCCCAGTTTCACTATTTTACAAGCAGAGTTAAACATCACAGGTTAGTGGCCCCAAGGGAAGAATTAATTTCTCCATGCAGCAAGGTATTATTTGAGTTCATCTGTGCAATTGACTCAATTTAATAAGCTCCAAAGTGTCAATCCAAGAGTCTCTCCATCATAATAGAAAAATAACCCTTTTGAAATGTGGAGAAACAAGGTTCTTCTGGACTGGTGAACCTAGAAAACAGACTTCATAGCCATATTCTACTCCACAGAATCGCTGCAGTATGCAGTCAATACTGTGGTGATGACTTCTGTATAACTGTGTATGAATTCACACATAGGAACCTACACTCAGCATGCTATAGAATGAGCAAGATGTATTATGTCAGGACTTTTATTTGCCTCCAGAATGCTGTTCTAGAGCAAGGGCAAGCTGCTCCACAGAGGCCATTCTCATCCCTAAAATTCTCTGTCATTTGCATAGAGTAACAGAATCCTCGCTGTTATTTACATGGAAACAGCAGTAAAAATAATTAGTTTACATAGAAAGAAGGACTTAAACCCATCATTTTTTGAAGTTAAGGTCCCATAATATTTGTTGTGTGTATAATCCTTAAGTCCGCCTTTGGCATTACGATTTTTACAATGATCTTAAAAAGAAAAAAAAGAGGAAAAACATAAATGGACCAGTGTTTTAAATCCTGGCACTAGCTGCTGCAGTAGACAGCACCATAACCTATCATAACCTACTTACAAACCTTTCTTTTACATTGCAACGGGTCAAATTTCTGGCTATGCTTTGGCCTTTTCTCTTCTCCTAGTACTTATATCCTGCTTTGTCTTCTAAAGTTTTGCCCTGAATCGAGAGATAAAAGAACATAATCCCAGTAGAAGATTGTGGAAAAAGAGGGGAAAATACAGAGGTTCTGTCACAGCTTGGAGCCACCACAGGCGACCAAGGAACATCTAGTGCTCAGAAACTGATTTGTTCCTCTAGCAGAGTAACAAGCAGAGTATACGAGATTCTGGAGGTGGGAAGGTGATGTTACATGAGAAGTACAATTTGAGAAGAAAATTAGGTCAGGAGATTGGCAGCTGCTTAAAGAAACTGTTAAAAGTAGAGACAGAGATTGCAATACAGAGCAAGGACTACCCTATGAGACCCATGCGGCTGGAGCTGTCAGTTCTTCAAAACTTCAAACTCAAATAACACACAAACAAAAATCTATGGAAAAGCACAGAATTGTGCTAATACATTGATATGATTTGAAAAGCCACAGCACAAAAAAAAATATAATTAGTGAGGTACATACAGAATAACAAAAGGTTTCTTGTAAAAACATAAACTGTTAAAAAAAGTCAAGGATAGAGTTGATCCACCACTCAGCTGAGAGAAAGCTATTGACTAATGACTCCAAGAAAGCCAACTCTGTAATGGATATTTTGCTTTTTTTTAAACTGGGAGGGTCAACCATAATAGAAGGGTTTACATCAGGAGCAAAGAGCTGGAAATTCTTGCTAAATGACAGAAGAATGACATTAGGCCATGCTTAGGTGAGTTAAATGACCCAAGATCAGCAAGGCTGATGGAATTCATCTCACACTGTTCAGGTGATAACTGAAGCATTTCCATGGTTGTAAATAACTATTTTTAAGAATTGTGTGGAAGAGCTGAAGTTTTGAAAGACTGGAAAGGCAGTTACAGCTACTTTTAAATGTAAGAAGAAAGAGGAGATGCAGAATTATGGTCCATTCCATTTAAATACAACTCTCAAACAAACAGAGGAAGCAAATAGAGGATAAGAGAGACAGATGATAGGCATATGAATTAATTAAGAATACGTCATTCCAAACCAACCCTATCATTTCTTATAAAAGGATAGCAGGCCTTGCAAATCACAGAGGTGATACAACTTGACATGAGCAAACTTTTTAGTATGGTAAATGTTAGGAAAAAAATTCAAACGCAAACTACAAAAATGCAGTTTAGATTAAACTAATATAAAGTAGGCTTCTGTGGAGCTAGCTAAAGAAAAATTTTTCAGTCTTTCAGTTAACCATTGTCAAAATAGAGGACGTCATTTACTGCAGGTATACAGGGGGGCTCTTCTGGCAAAACTCCTATTCCAGAATTTCATTAAATGGCATAGATGCCAGAATAGACACTCTACTCATTAAAGCTGACAATGTGGCAAAATTGAAAAGGGCTGCAAGCAAGTTAGAGGACAGCCTGGCTCTCAGAATGATCTTGACAAATTGAAGCTACAGTTTGAAAAAATATGGTGCTATTCAACAGGGACAAGTGCACAACACAGCTCTGAGTCAGAAAACACTACAGAAATCAAGGATGGAGCAAGTGGCGTGGGAGAAGTCCAATTAAAGGATTGGGTGTAACAGGCTGCGTTTGCATTAGTATTTCAGTTCTGCTCAGATGTAGAAGCAGATCACCACTTTTCAAGCTTTGCTTTACATTACAGAGTGATCATGGAACACACGAAACTAGATTCCTTACCACAAAAGGCTGAGCACAGATGATGTGTTTTAGGTGGACCCAAATGCATTCAACTGCTAGATGCTTGTTCCAAGGTGGAAATTGGACATATCCACATGGATGGAGTGCAAATATGAGCTCAGCACCAGCTGTTGCTCTCCACATCTTGGTCCCTGTTGCCACACACTACTTGTTAAAGCATTCATCACCTTAATGCATCACAAGCTGACTATTGAATCAACTGTGCAGTGAATGAGACAAAGGTGACAGCAGAATTACACATGAGCAACTGAAGCAATCCTTTTCTATCTGGTAAGATCTCTGTGAGAGTACTGCAGTCAGTTTTGGCACCACACTTTTAATTAACAGTTGGAGCAGTTTAGCCTAGAAAGATCAGAGGAAAGCCATGAGAAAGATCATCATTCTCAGAAACATAAGTTGCAGGAAAGATGTGGGACTGTTTTATCTCCAGAAGAAAAGGGTGAAATTGTAACAGCTTTCATGTCCAACAAAGGCTGCTGCAAAGAGAAGGGGGGGAAATTGTCAGCTTTCACAGCTGTGTATACTGTGGGGGAGGCAATACAGATTACTCGTAGGAAAATCTGCCTAATAAAATGGCTGCGAAAGCAGCAAGCCCTAAGGAGCTTCAGCACCCCACAAACAGGTTAGACAAGCATCTGTCAGGCTTGGTTTAAACACAGTTCATTCTGCCTTGGAAAGGGAGATGGACTCTCTCTTGAGCCCACAACCAGAGCAATTTGGTTTGTTCCTTTTTAAAATGGAAATAGTAAAATTACTCTTTCCTGCTGCTGTCATCTTGTCTTTCTAACTTTTGAGTCATTCCATTGATCTTTCATCTGCATTTCATGTTACACCTTTCTGATATTTTCTTTATCCATCCCATCTCCACCTCTCCATGTTTGGAGTTGTACCTCATCTGTGGTATTGCTTCTACCAGGATATCCCTCCTTTTTCCCATGTGTACAGCAATGTGCCTGTCTTAATTCAATATCCTACATAATCAAGTATTTGCACATAACTGCTTAACTAAACAATGTACCTTCATTCACTTCCCCTAGTGCTTATGCAGTGGGGGAAAATGACAGTGTTGCAGGTGAGTTTTTTTTTTTTTGTTCAGAATCTCCTTTTATCTTTACTGGCCAAATAAACTCAGAGATTACCACCATCTTCCTCAAAAGAGGATAACTCAGTGCAGAAAAATACAACAATGCAGAGGAGAAAAGACACAGTTAACCATTGCAGAAGCTTACATGGATTATCTTTCAAATAACAGAAGGCATTACTAGTGCTGTAATGTTAGGGGGATGGAAAGAAGCAAAAATACAATGTATGCATACAAATCTCTATGGTTTTTTCTCAGATAATATATAGCTACCTATGTAAAAGAACAGACAACAATTACTGCATGTTTCTCTGCTGGTATTTCTGCTTTCCTCTGGTGCTTTGAGAGCACCCAGCATAACCCGTGGGCATGGAGCAGAGCTCCACTGCCACTGGCTGCTGAGTGACAGCCCCGTACCAGCCTTTGGGCTGAGCTCCCAGTTGCCAAACAAGCCTTGTGTCCCTTGTGATACATTTCTGCTTCCCATCTTTCACACTGATACATGACAATAAAACACCTCGTCCTGCAGAAAATTACTATCTTCTTGCATTCCAGCCACTGCTGTCACGAATCTGGGAGTCCAATTTCCTTCTTTTGACTTTACAGCTACACAGTTGCCATGGGATGCTGCATTTTCTTCAAATACACACAGCAGTGCCAGGATATGTCTCTACACTATATGCTCATATCCTATTGCCTGAATTAACCTCCAGATATTCACTGCCAAGCCTACAACCTTCTTTTAGTTCAATCAGAGCCAGCTGACACAAAGACGTGTTGAAAGGAAGAAAAAGAATTACTCTATGGAGAAAATTAATGGAATTATTGTGTTTTTTAGAAGCAGGCATGGTCCAGAAAACCTGGAATTTAAAAGTAAACTTGCTTTGTCTTACATGTGATTTTCAGAAATAGCAAATGCACTATCAGTTTTAAGATATAATTCATTGTTAAAAAGTTTATTGGTGAATAGTTTATTTCTAATATATAACGTGTGCTATCATAAAAGCTATGGGCATCCTTACTAAGTAATTCTTAAAAAGAAAAGGTGAATTCTGCTTAATTTAGTCAAGCAAATTTTCTCTCTTGTTAAAAATGGTATTAAGCTAAATTAGACCACGAGTCCAAGAAAACCTTAACTCTCTTCAGCTTTCTATGCCTTGTACATTTCCTTTACATCTTAGGTAGTACTTCAAGAAACCATATTTTGAAAAAAAATATTCTTTCCATTAATTTTTCTTTTCATATCCCTCTTTTTGTCTTCTCTGACAAAACGAGATATTCAGTGTAAAAGAACAATGGAAGTACTTTATTGACTTATTTCTTGCTGGTGGTTCCATTTCTATGTTAAATATTTTTATAAGCCCAAACAAAACATAATTTGACTGATCTACCAATATAATAGCTGATATCATCCATCTGAGTTTTGGTTTTTTCCAGTCTTACTATGGAGAGGAGAATGTTCACTCAACAATAACTTGAGGATTTCTCGAGGACAAATACAGATGTTTTGACCTGGATGATTACAAATAAGTTTTACTTTTTTTGTAGATAGGAGACTACTTTGTTAAAAACTAAAATTTAAAGGAAAGAGAGTTGAGTCTTATTAGCTATGGAGTTGCACCATTTATTAATATTACATAAGCAACTCTTCTGTTCTTTTTGAAATACAGACTACCCCCAGAAAGGAATTTTACAACTTCAGTCATATTAGAGCCTCGTGGGACATTAATAAAGCCCTCAGAGAATGATTTTCAAATATGTCAAAGGACTTTGCAATTTTATGCATGTGTCAGAGCACATAAATACGCAAGACACATTCAGATGGGGCTCTCTGAGGATCTATTTTCATGCCCAGTGTACTACTTGACAAAGGACATGGAGTCCAGCTGCACAGAGCCGGAGTTAACACCCTGCTGCACTGCAAAGTCTCCCATGGGACCTGTCAGAGCCATGCAGACCCTCCAGCACACAGGTGCTCAGCCCTTCTCTGCCCAAATCCTCACCTTCCCTAATGACCAGAAGCAACTCTCGTAGCACCTTTCTAAACCAGGGCTCCCACAGCTCAGTGCCAGAACGCTGCTGGGCAGGCACTGATGCCAGCTGAGGGCTACACAGCTACATACAGAGATAGTCCCAGCCAAAATCTTCACATGGGATTCTCAGAATAAGCATTTACGTGTCTATCTTCCTAGCAAAGCTTGCACCCTACAGCACAGGTCACAGATGTTTGCGTCCTTGACTCACAACTCTTATCCCTAAGTCATGGCAGGTAGGGGGGAAGATGAGGCTTGATGTTTTTCATTCACCAAACAAATGCAAGTATTGGGTCAAATAATTTAAAATCATGTCAGATTTTTAAAAAGCAAAAACCGCTCTGTCTAGAGAAAAATAAAAAAGAAAGCGAAGACATCATCTCAGTGTTTTTAAAAGGCAATATGTTTAAATTGCAGTATTCTGAATGGTGCTTCACAGAAGAATACAAGAAAAAGGTTCATAAACAGCAGGAGCAAAGCAGTTGTTTTGGTTCTAGCTAACCATATCATGGATTTCTTTCCAGCAAATTAGAAAATCTGTTATTCCCACAGCTCTAATTAAGACAGTAAAAGACCAGGGCTCCTGAAAATTAAATTGCTGCTCTAAGTACCAAACTTATGGACAGTCCAAGAGACGGGTGTCTCAGGGTCTCCAGCTGGATGTCTTAGGTTTTCTGCTCTGAGTTCACCTTTTGTTAAGAGAGAACAGCATGTGAACCTACTGCAAGACCTTTGGAACAGACCTTTTTGATTCTGTATTTTTATCATTGGTCTCTCTCTGCAAGTACAGAGTGAACACGCTGCTATTGCATAGGTAATACATTAAAGACTTTGAAGTTGCCAGGTACAGTGATAAAGGAAGAGAGACAAAACCTCAAAGAGAATTTTGCTATGAGTAATATATAAATATCAAAAAATCTATTTTCAACATGAAATTTTCAAGTCCACTATCCAAATGCTTCATGGAACATTCTTCAGGAAATTGAAGAACTATAATAAAACAAACTGGAACTGACTACTTGCATTAATGAAATACTGCGAACAACAACAGATAGGTTTATAGCTACCTTTTATAATAACCTTTCTGAAAGTATTTTGAAAAAGATCTTCCAGGTTCTAATCTGATTAGAAACATACTCCTCCTCAATGCTTTCCTGTAGTATAAGTAAGCAGAAATTGCCCTGAAAAGTGTGCTACTCTTGCTCTCTCTGCTTCTGTTATTTTCATCCTATTTTCTCTTTGAAAGAGGAAAATGGAAACAGTTCAGTTGTATGTTAAAATCCATAGAATGGATGGAAAAGAGGGTGCCATAAAAGATGGAGAACTGAATATTCAGAATGTTTTTTTTTTTAAACTGTACATAAATCTTCTGAGAGTGTGTATTCAGAAGAGTGTGCAGGAATCATATTAAAGGGCAAGAAGATGCTAAGATGTCTATTTTGTACACCCAGAGTGAATACAAACCTTTCATTTCCAAGAGACTGATGTTTTGCTGAGTTTGTTCCTATTACTTTTTTTTTTTTTTTTAACAGATGAATAAGAATTCTTCCAACATCATGGCTTTGGCTCCTAACACTTCTAACAAAAGAGAGACAGTGTGCATATTTGGAACTGGAGATTTTGGACGAGCTCTGGGGCATAAGATGATTCAGTCAGGCTACCCCGTGGTGTATGGAAGCCGGAGCACCCAGATATCCAGCCTGGTTCCCAGGGATGCAGAGGTGTTGAGCCATGCAGAGGCAGCGCAGAAAGCTGCCATCATCATCATAGCAATCCAGAGGCAGCACTACAACTTTCTTATACCACTAGCAGAAATTCTCCGTGGAAAAGTCTTGGTGGACATCAGCAACAACTTGAAATTAAACCAGTATCCTGAATCCAATGCAGAGTACCTGGCTCAGCTGCTGCCTGGCAGTAGGGTTGTGAAAGCCTTTAACACTGTGTCAGCCTGGGCTTTGCAGTCGGGCACGCTGGATGCAAGCCGGCAGGTAAGGCTGAGCAACGGGGCTTTCCTCTGCCACGGAGTTACACATTGCATGGCTTCGTCAGCTACACAAAACACACCAGGGCAGCAGAATTAGGCAGGGTTGACATGGTATTTTCACTACAGTCTCTCATTTCAAACTAAATGTGAGCTAAAATTTACTTCAAGTTTTTAATATGGCAGGAAAAGGAATATAAATAGCTTGCCTCTGAGCTCAGTGAGGTGTTTACAGACACTGGAGAAGTAAGGAAAGGAAAATAGCAGAGCAACAAAGAGACAACATTCAGGAGAATTCCATCAATTGTTCATCAGGATTGTGAAGTTAAACAGAAATGAGATAGGAGGAATTTTCAAAGCAAGAACAAAATGAAGAAAGCAGAACAAGGAAGGCAAGGGATATAATAAGGCAATAAGTATGGCAAAAGAAGTATGCTGAAAGGAGATTGAATTACTAAAGTTTTCTAAATCATCGCTGTAAGTTTAAGACAACATCAGCATGTGCACACTGTTTGAACCAGCTCCTTAATCACACGCCAGCAAGCACAGAGCTGGCCGTAGGAAGCAACACAGCAGCTTACTTGAAGACAAATCATTTATTATGGCCCTGTTTTCTGCCACTTCAAAGGACAGTGCTCTTGTACAACACATGAAATCACTCAGCTACTCAAACCATTGCTAACTTTGCTCTCCACTGCCAGATAAATAGTTTTGGCTAGGGACCCAAGGGCTTCCAAGCCTAGGCTCTACAAGCCTTTATCATCTCAACAAGAGCAGAAATTACCTCTCTTCCCCCAGTTCCAAAAGGACTATTGTATTACACACTCACAGAAAAACATTTTTTCACTATTTTACTGGACCTGGAAAGAATTAATATTTACTTTCTAACAGGGAAATAATTTTTTAAAGATCTCTGTCCTCACTTCCCTGGAATACTTTAGAACCACTATAGCAGCAACTGAAAATTTTGCTTCAATTTAGTCCTGTTAAATCTTCTGCTGACAAACTACTTGCAAATCTTCAGAAAAGTATGTCAAGTCTTCTATGCAAAGACATGTACTAAACATGTTATGCATTGTTCTTTCCAGATATAAAATTTTGTCACTTGAAACAATCTCCATCCCCAAAGTAAAGAATCATATTTGAGGTTCTTTGCCTTGTTTGCCAAAAGTACCTACAGGCTACTTTTTGCCTATCTTAATTAAAGTCAGCAGGGAAGCCAAAAAGCAGCCTAGGGAGGTTGTGCTTACTGTCCGTATCCAGGCAGGATGGCAGTAGATAATGTCAGAAAAAACTGTAAAAACAAAACTTTTGTTTGTTTTTGTCTGCAGGTGTTTGTCTGTGGAGATGATGTGGAAGCTAAACAAATGGTGATGAATATTGTTCGTGCACTGGGTCTCACTCCACTAGATAAGGGATCCCTCTTGGCTGCTCAGGAAATAGAAAACTACCCTCTGCAACTCTTTCCAATGTGGAAGCTTCCCATCTTTTTGTCCCTTGGCCTAACTGCATTCTTCTTCCTCTACTGTTTGGCCCTTGATGTAATTTACACTTACATTTATGAAAAAAATAACTTCTCATTTTTTATAGCAATTACCATTCCAAATCGGGTCTGCCCCGTAATGGCACTCATCCTTCTTGCCTTGGTTTATCTTCCTGGTATATTTGCTGCAATTATTCAGTTATACAGAGGTACCAAATACCGTCGTTTTCCAGACTGGCTGGACAAATGGATGCTGTGTAGGAAACAACTTGGACTAATAGCCTTGGCATTTGCTTCCCTGCACGTTGTGTTCACTCTTGTTACTCCAATGCGTGCCTTCGTAAATTGGAGAATCAGCAAAGGAATCATCTCCCAGGTAAGTTTTGTTCCTTAATCTATGTGTTCTTTGCTTCTGGCCCTGTTAAAATACTACCTTCTATCTTGAGCTTCAGAAATCCATGTGGACAGTCTAATGGTCTTTAAAACAGAGTAATATTCCTGGCTTCTGCGTTTTTTTTAAACATTGATAAATCTACATTTTGTTTATATTATGTTGAACTGAGGGGATTTCTGGCCTTGATCCTCCTCCTAGATAGTTGACATATTAATAAAGTAATCAAGAAAAATGTAAACACTATTTCTCCATATACCTGCAAGAATAGAATATATTTTGACTTTCTGATCTTACTTAACAAAGGAAAGCTTTTCTACTTATTGATGCTAAAACTGCTATTACTAAAACACCCCTGTTCTTCTTCAGGCACTGAACAATAAAACAGAACCACTCAACATCACTAATGCCTGGATTAGCGATACTTATTTGTCTTTGGGAATTTTAGGATTTTTTTTATTTGTTCTTCTGGGAATAACTTCCTTACCTTCAGTCAGCAACAATGTCAACTGGAGAGAATTTAGATTTGTACAGGTAAGAAGACCACCTCTAAAAAAACCTTCTGAAAAAACCTTCTTCCCTTATAAACAATGCCTATGGGTGGGTTTATTAGAGACTTATGGCTTTCCTCCATTATTATCTCCAAGTGTGATCAGTGCACTATCCACCACCACACAGTGAAAAAACATCTACATGGCCATATAGCTGTAAAAACCCACAACTGCTCTGATGGCTACTTATGGCACAACTGGGATTACTGCATTAACCAGAGAAAGCTGGGAAGATGTGAGCTCCTAAATGAAAAACAGAAAGCTGACTTTGACATCAAATTCCACAATTGTACTAAGTCACAAAATAATTTAGCCATTTATCTGACTAAATTTTTTTGGTTCACAAGATAATTCAGTTAAAATGGACCAGAAAATTACTTTCTAACTCAAAACTTCTCAATGCCAAGCATCTAAAGAGAATCTGCAATTTCTGCAGACTGTAAAAACTGCTGTGACTATAAACAGGCTGCCCTTGGTAACACTATAATCTCAGCTCTCCGTTTGGAGGAAGCTTGGTGCAAGCTGCCATGCCTCTGCAGGAGCTGGGCTGGAGGGGAGGGGAGGCAGGAGAAGGGGAAATTACTATCAATGAATGTTTTATCAAGGCAGAAAACTTGCACAGTATGGTAGTTCTGGATGGATTAGCACTAGAGCATAAAAAATCTTGGATCTCTCCACTGAATGTCAGCGTTTTCTCTGCTTTTTCACAAATACGACAGCCACTAGGCAGTATGTGTGAGCTAGGAAAAATTATCAGGGTTATTGATGGAGAAAAAAACCAAACTATTTCATCTCTATCCATTTGAATTGATATTTTTTGTAAATAATAAGAGCCTTTACGTTATATAAAACAGTTTCATTTCACCAGTCCCCAAATTGGCACATGCCACAAATCTTACTGTGTCCTTAAAGTTGCATTTTTTTCTGGTTTAATTTACTTTTTTTAACCTTTCTTTCCTTCTTTCTTCCCTTCATTCTCGTTTAGTCCAAACTGGGATATCTGGCACTGATTTTGTCCACTGCACACACGCTGGTTTACGGTGGAAAATGGTTCCTGAGCCCATCAGCATACAAATGGTATCTTCCAAACATCTATATGCTCTCCCTCGTCGTTCCATGTGCTGTACTGGTTGTCAAATTCGTGCTGATATTTCCTTGTGTAGACAAACCTCTCACACAAATTCGACAGGGCTGGGAGAGAAATCCGAAACACTCTGAACAGTCAAACTACATTATCAACAAGTCTGCTGTATAATTAGACTAAACTTTATTATCAAAAAAAATATTATGAGGGCATATCAAAATGAAGTCTTAAGCCTACTCTATCTGGAGAGGGAGAGAAAAAGTGAAAACTTGGCCAGGCTCTCTGTAAAACCAAGTCACCCCAATGACAAGCTTAAAATACAAATGAGGCCATTGAGTTTCTGCACCCCAGGCATGCTTTCACACAGGTGCAGACCCTCTCTTCTTGCTCTGTATATTTCCCCTTGCCTATTTACCCTCGATTCCTGAGAAGAGTATGTGAGAAGTAGGTGGAGTTCCATGTCCCTCCTTTGTTCTTCCAAACTCCTCCAGAGCTGGGCAGAACCACAGCAACTTTTGGTGTTAGACAGTGTTTGCTCCTCTTTCCTACCCTGCCCATTGGGACTCAGGCCAACGTGCACCGACACACATCCACAGAGATCCAAACGCACACCTGCGGGAGTTTCCACACATTTCCCTCTTGCTGGCCACAGAAGCCACCAGCACCAAGAGAACAGGTGCATGACGGCTGCTAGCTAAGGAGCAGAGCTTCACCTCCTAGCATTAGTTTATCTTCCATTAATATCTGATCCAAGGAGAGCTATGTTGACGCCTTAGACATAGTTGAGTAAGATTTGTTTGGTTCGTGCACAGAAACCCCGATGTTCAAAGTGTATGGGTCGAGGACTGCTGAATCGTTGCTTGTGCTGCTCTGCCAGAAATTCAGGGACAAGGGGAAGGAGTAGAGATCAAAATGACAGAGATGTGAGAAGTGCTTACAAGCCTAAGCTTTCAAGTATAGGCAAAAAATGATCAGAAAAAGATTTTTTTGTGTAAGCAGTGAGTTGCAAGGAAAGAAACTGAAGGAAAATCCTTTTATATCAAGGGTTATATTGTATGTCATGGTTATATCTCATGAAGATAATATTGTTGATTTTTCAAAAAATAAATAATTGGATGTGATATTACAGATATTGTATGAAAATACACATATTTTAAAAACAACAAAGTGCTGGTTTTTTACACTGTTGAGCTCTGTTATCATTTCGGGAACTTCTTCTGCTAAGATGTAGCTGCTGGTGAGCTCAGTTGCACAAAGGTGTTGGAAAGCCTTGGGACAAAGAATAAAATGGGATCCTGTCTTCAGGAGGGACTCATCTTCCCCCATCTTTGCTTCTTGGAGGCTCACATAAGCAGCTTAGTCATCCAAGCAGGCTGAGGATGTTGAGGACAAACAGGATCCACCTGGGATGGTGACTTCCTGTTAAATTGCAAACAGAAGATCCAACATTGTCCTTTGGACTAAAAAAATAAAGAAAACATAAAATGTGTTGGTTTTATAGGATTGTTTACTATTTTTTTACCCCTCTGCTGTTCTCCCTGTCCATACAAAGACATACAAAGACATACTCACATACAAGAAAGTATAAGCATGTTAACTAGTATAGCTAGCCGTGCTTTCAAACAAGCATTATCAAGCAACTTTAAAAAATAAAATAGAAAACAAACAACCATCTGAACAATACTTTAGAAAACATTTCTCAACAATGGAGTCTTTTTTAATTTTGGGCATACATCCCCTCTTCATGTCATCCTCTGTCCCAGAATCTGTTCTTAATACCCAAAAGAATGGTAAAGTAGTCTGGGATATCAGCAATTGACGGAGCCAGATTTCTTAGAAATAATTCTGACACCAAGTACTCTTACTAACCAGCACTGCTGCATATGCTGTATTTGTCCTAAACTGATATGCATATGTTGATGTAAGTCTTTCTTGACCTGTGCCATGATGGAGTAGTACTACGCTTCGAGCTTCCTTTAGTGATTTTCCCCAGAATCATTTATTGCAGAAGGGGTCAGGTACAGGCTCAACACTCCCAAGTGACAACACTGTTGTGAGGATGCCTGTAACACCTCTTTACAGCTCCCCAGGGAAGAGGAGAGAGAGATGGAAGCAGCAGAAAGAGAGGAGGAAAGCAAGACAGAACAAGAGAGAGACAGATTGTGTTTGCGTGTGTACAAAGAGACAGACAAGAGCAGAAAATAAGTAGCAGCAGTCTGAGTGAATATCCTCTAGATTTGCCATTTTGTTGGTAGATTCTAGTCTCAGTGACAGTTACTCCAGATTTATGGTATTACCAGTAGCAACAGTTCCAAAGCACTGACACATATTGGGGTTTGATATTACTTTTTAAAGGATTTATTTTGGGGGTTTCTGCCTATCCCAGTACAGATTTAAAACCTGCCCTTCCTCTCTCACAGCTGAGCTGGTGGGTTGGAGTTTACACTGCGACAGCCATGGCAAGTACCATTTAAAAGCTGTGCTTTATGAAATACAAACAGTGCAAGTGCTCTCTGTATCCTTTCCTCCCAGCAAACAGGCTCTTGTGTGTTTTCTGAGGGCCTTGTGTCAAAAGAGGCCAAACCAAGTCTTCTTTACCCTCACTAGGAACTAGCACAAAGTAACTGTGGCCTGACTGAATGCTGCTTTGTACACTCAGTCACAGCTAATACATAGTCCCAAACACCCACAGAACCGTCCTCCTGCGGGCAAGACAAAGGAACTTCTTTGGGGATGGATATCACGTTGCTTTGTTAAGTGAAAACAGGCCAAGATGTACTGGAAATGCAAAGCAGCTGGGTATGATTTGCAATTTGCTGTTTACTCCAAGGATGAAGTGCCAATATCGGCTGTGTACAAACCGGGGAGGCAACGCTGTTCGCTCTCATGGGGTGTGTGCAGCCGCTCCCAGGAGCAGATCTAGGGCATCTGAACTCAGCAGCAGTTGCTTTGTTGACTTTGGCAGATAATAGGTCAAACCTTCATCACTCAGAGCTGAGCAAGGGATTTTGTATCTTCTTCATATCCTCTTGCTCTTGGGCAACTGGGGAGTATTTGATTTACAAATTTACATATTTATTTACTGAACATGGCCGAGAAAACAAATTGAGCAATCGTACTGGTAATTAAAGTATTCAATGGTAGTATTTTAAAAACAATAGCCAGTGCCAGGAAACCTGTTGGTGGCTTGTACGCATTACTCATGGCTGAGATCTCGGAATTCTATTTTTTTTACTCTTATGTACTGGCAAAGTCTGGTCAAAAAGGAGATCAGAAGGATCATGAAAGGAATTTTGGAAAAGGTGTTTTTCATATGGCTTCCAGAAGCCAAGAAAAGCTTTTATGTTCACCTGTACATAATGCCATTCTAAGAATTCCTGCAGGAATAAAGCACTAATTCTCAAATCTACTTCTAAATCAGAGTCAACAATTAGAAAATACAAATTACAGCATTTTAAATAAATGGTCACATGGATATTGTCACAGTAACAACTAAGTCTGGATTTCATTACATAAGAAATTTTATTCTGATGCACTACAGCATAGTGTGGGTAGACCTCTATATCCTTCTTGATAGGGCTAATTTGACTGTTTACCTTTCTGTTATACCTGGGGAATATCTATTTTAATCAAAAAAATATACTTAATAGTGAAAAGAAGGTCTTTTAAATAATTATATTACCTTGAAACAGAATGGGATTTCAGACACACACTGGCCCCAGGGGATGCAGCTGGCTCCACAGATACTGCTAGATCCTGAACCATGGAGATTTGAGGCAATTCCCCTCAGTTCCACCACACTGCACTGCAAGCCTGGAGATCTTCACCTTATTTTTGCTCTGCAGCACAACCTTCTGTCAGGCTTCTCTGCCTTATCTAACAATCACCTTTCACTCCAAGACATGGCACTTTGTGACCCACTCTACAAAGTCCCTTTATTCCTGTACATCATGTTTTTGCAGCTTCACACTTGTAACCTCCTACCAGACACAATATTTTACAAGAGCATATTTTGTTTCAAACACTGTTGAGCATGTTGGATTGACTAGCCCAAATAAAGAACTAGTGAATATTATGAACACTCACAGTAGCTATGAAACCCATTTTTGCCTGTTCTTCCTTACTATGATTAGCATATTTAATAAGCATTCAGTGTTCTCATAATAGCGTAAATATGGTTTCTCTTCCACACAATTTGGAAGCTTTTCTCTCCTACACAGACTATTTTTTCCTCTGCATTATACAGGTGTGTATATCTCCATTTGTATCACGAATCTCTGACCTTAACATGAATTATTTTCTTCCTCAAGGAAGCTGACATTCCTCAAGCTATAATTTGTCTGTCACCATGGAAAACCACACATCTCTTACTCTTGCACATTGCCTTAATGTTCTTGACTCTGGGAACCCAAAATTGACACAAATGTTAGCTCTGACAAGACTAGACCCCTACATATTAATTTCCTATAAGCAATCTCAGTGCTACATGAAAAATAAACTGCAGAATTTTGACAGGACATGCACAGACCTCAGAGAATTGCATGAAACTTAGCTAACATCTCCAAATGCTGCAAACCAGAAGCAGTAAAATTTGTTCATATGTCTTCAGGCACATACTTTATTCCTGTCTCTCTTTTTGCTTCCACATCCAGATTTTCTTATTATTTGAGATACAATCCCTTCACTGAGCTTGCTCCTCTTCACATGTGCTCAGATGTAAACTAGGAATAGCTTAACTGCAGTCAGTTCTGCAGTCAGACTCAAGGTAGTAGTACTAGTACTAGTAGTAGTAGTTCAGAGGCCTTTCCTAGTTTCCTAGATATCCATTAAATTTTTGCCTGTTTTATGGAACACAGGTAAATGCAGTCTTTACAAATATCTCTTTGAGCACCTTCAGAAAACAGATAAATGAAAATTGAAAAAAATCTAAGTTATTGTGATATGCTAATCATTACAGGACACAAGTGGTTGAACATCACTAGATCAAACTAGAATGTCCCAAAAAAGGCATGCTTGGGACATGTTATCTGTGACAGATGTCTGGCATCAAAGGGGGAAGGTATTTTTAAAGAAACCTACTGGAGAAAAGTACATAGAACAAAATTTAAAAGTTATTACAATGAATGAGAGAAAAGAAAGAAGAAGGAGGAAAACAAAGCTGTTTTTCTTCTTTCCTACTGGCTCCATGACAGAAAACATCACACATTTTTGATTGCACTTATAAATCAAATTACCAATTATTTCAGTACCTTATAAATAGCTAAATGAAGAGTTCGATCTTGGCAGCCCTGGAGTTCAAATTACCCTTGAGGATCCCACCACAGCCTTCCTTCCCCAGTCCAAACAGGTACAAATATGCATATTTTCTCACTCTTTACAACAACCATTCCAAAGGTAGCCACCACTCCACACCACATCACTCACTGTTGTTAAGCAGCAACAGAAGCAAACCCAGCTGTGCATCAGGCACAGGGCTTGCATGTCTCAGTATTAAACACAGTTGGAAGAACTGTTTCCTTTGAGCAAAAGAACCAGAAAAGATTCTATAGTCCAACTGCACAGACAGAGGGCAGATTGCTTAATGGACTGCTCCTTTTCACTGCAAGACACCATCATCTTCATTTTATAGTTAAAGAAGCAAAATCAAACACAGGACCTCACTGAAGAGAGGGTAAATAATTTACATGGCATGAAAACTGGAACTAAAGGAAATCCTAGAGTACTTGATGAAGAAGACAAATGAGAGCTGGACAGGGTGAGCAGAACCTGAAGAGGTGACTGGAAGGGTATTCCTTTCCCCTACCCACTTGTCTTGTGATGAACCAGAGCTTCAGGAGCCCTGGAATATGACAGATGCAGTGTTGCTGTCCCTCAGAAATTTCAGGCCAGGAAATTCGAGGTCATGAATGCTGAAGTAATTGCAGGGAATTATGTTAAATACATACAGGATTATAGTTTGTTTGTTTTGCTAGTAGCTTCTGTTTTCTAATCTTGTATGTAAAAATTGGAAACCAAATCCCATCTTTAATTGGATTGGTCTAAAGGTTAAACCTCAAGTCACACTTGAGAAATTCCAGTCTGGTCTTACCAGCAAGCCTGCCTAGCATTGCTGAGATAAATAAACCAAACAACTTAGGATACCCAATCTTGCCTGAGGGATACCTCCCGTATATACCTCCTGTGTACCTCCTTACAGAAGTCCGGGAAGGATAAAGGGGCTGACTTGGAACAATACCAAATACCCAAGAATCATTGAATACTACTTAATAACTTCTAGCATCTCTTCTTCAAACACCCATGTTTCCTGGCAGAGCTGTCTTCCCTGTCTTTTACAAAGAAGCTGACACTTAAATTCGCACTTACTGTCATCACAGACATATCCCAAGTTTCTTTAATGATCCCTGTGTCAGTTACTCGTACAACATCACACATGAAGTCAGAGGCAAGGAGAGGAATTGGATGCTGGTTTCCTGAAGTTAAGGATAGCTCTCTAATTATGAGGAGCTTTACAGATTAGAAAGCCAGAAGGCAACCTTGTGATTAGTTATTCTCTCTTCCTGCAGAACATGGGCTGTAGACACTGCCTAAATTAATTCCTTTCTGAATTATCAGGAGTTGTCATATTTTTTCGGTTCACAGACCTGCTACAAATTTTCCAACAGTAATACAGATTGATGTAAAGTTTAAGCTTCCTGACAACATGTAGTCTTATCCTAGCTACCATTTGTTATTGCTGGCAGGTAATCCATTTAAACAGGCTGCATTAAAGATATTTTGAAAAAACTCCTGAACTTGATTTAAACATTAGAGAGCTCACCACAACTTCTGGCAAATTATTTTGACAGCTGATTACCCTCACTTCAATGCATAGCCTGAATTTGTTTTTTAACTGCAATATTCAGTAAACATAATTTATGATTTCCATGATTTATCTGAAGCATCCAGAATGGTGGGTCTATATGGACCATATATATTACTCCAGAGAAGAAGCCCATGTGTAAGAAGAAAAAGTGTGATTTATACATATCTATATCTATATCTATATCTATGTAGATAGGGAGAAATCCTAATGTATGTGGAAATTCAAACAAGCACTGAAACTTCTTGGTAATGAAAGATTCAAGGTATTTCCAATTAAATTTTGCTTTAAAACCTAATTGAGTACAAAATTAAAATACTAAACATCAATGTGGATAATCTCAAGTTCAACCATAAATTCAGAAAAAAAAAAATCCTAGATCCTAACAAATATTTGTTAATTACAGTATGAAAACAGCAAAGATATTACCTGCAAGTTTACAGTTTTTGTAACCTACTCTGTTAAATTCACATGAACATCAGCTACCACATAAGCAGGTTTCTAGGGAGTGTCTCAGCAATTACTTGCAGACCCACCATTACACATAGCAAGTCTCAAAAAACATAAAATCACTGCTGAATAAATGTGCAAGCTACAGTATCCTGGAAATCTGCAATGAGGACAGAAACAGATGGAAGTGATTTAATGGATGGTGCATTTTCAGCCACAGCCCCATTGAATCCAGCTCTCCAGAAGGTAATTGTAGAGGAACAAAGACTTGCCATACTTCCAGCCCAAGGACATGCAGCCTGGAGAGCACCAGCTGAAAACTGTTCACAGAAGGCCTACTAGAAAGGGTTATGAACCTTGTTCAAAAATGCTAAGGGGGTAGGAAAAAGAGGGCAGGAGAAAGATCTATCATGGTTTTGTGATTTTCAGATGCACACAGAAGAGAACTCCACTGCTGCACAGAGCAAGTGGCTGCATACAGTTTCACACTATGAAAGGGACAATGAAGTCTCTGGAATAATCTTCATTAACACCAAAAATGGTGTAAGAATGTGGAAAAATGCATTACATCCACAGACTACAGTAATTTAATTGATTCATTAAGAAAAAAAAAAAGTTGGAGATGAATGTAATAAAAAGTACCCAGGTCACTATTCTACTGATGAAATGTCATAATCCAGTAACAGGAAAAGTGAGAAAAAGTAATTTGTCTCTTCTGTGAGACAGCAGGAAAAAAAAAAATCTATATCAATATATGCAACTCTAGGATTGTTTAACAGAGCACCAGGTGTGAGAGAAGCATACAGGGAATACCACATAAGCTTCAGATAAAACCACAAGTGTACTTAGGCAGCTTTGGCTGGGTTTAAAGGTGAAACTCTACTTAAATCACTCCACACAGAGACTGAGAGTATATAAACTTGTTCATTTCTTCCCAAGTTTAGGTATTTGACATTTGATGTTGTGACACTTATTTTCAAAGAACATGCATAAGGAAATGTACGGCTCAATTACAACTTCTCTTTCTAAAGAAAAGAACATGAAGACTAGTAAGTTGTAAATGCTTGGGTCAGGAGAAGTATTGGAACTATTTGAGAGACAAAACACCAATAGCAAATATCATTATCCCAGCACAAGAAGGATACAACAAAAAAAGCTTAGAGAGATGAGATTAAAAACACTCTGGATGTGCCTTGAAGACAAAACCAGTGAAAATAATTATCTTCGTGTGTTAGGTGACTAGTTTTTAATATCGGTGGATTCACTCTTGCAAACACCAGGTCAAGCATGGATGCTTTAGCCAAGCTTGAATCACTGGGTTTAGCAAAGGGACACCAGCATTAGATTAAATGTTAATTGCCTGTGTAATGCAGAAGGTTATACTGCATCACAAAATCCTTGTTTATTCTTCAAGATAGGGGAATGAGTGTGAATGCTACCACCTGCATACCTTTTGTTTATTTTTCTGAGATTTTCTAAGACTGGACAGTTGAAAAAACAATCACATTGTTTCATCATCTCCTTCTTTCTCCACACAGTTATGAGAGAAAAAAATAAGTGAAGAGTTTCTTAAGTAGGCCACTCTAGCACAAGCACAGAGTATGTGTCAATAAAGAGCCATGGATTTTCCCCTTAACTATCTGGAGAGAAATTTCAGTGATCAGTCCAAACACTGTTTTGTCAGAGATGCACCAGGAAAAACAATAAAAATAAATTCAGCAGAAAATACAATAGCAACAACTTCCTAACTAGGGTTGTTAGGTTTTTAGAAAGCACACAGTAATAAAATAGACTAATTACATTCAATCTGTTACATACGAGAAGCAAGCAAGCTAAGAAAGGATCACAGTGCTAGAACTAGGTGCAGTGCTAATGTATTCTGGGAATGTGTCATAAATCCCAACCTTGGACTTAATAAAGGCTTAAATAAGATCACTTCTGCTGAATATTCATGTTGTAACTACTTAAATTATAGAAATACTACCTACAGATTTTACAAATTAAATAAATGTAAAGACTCACAGGGAAAAAAACAGCCTTGTCTACGAGGAGGTAAAGAGGTGCTGTTCAAAGGCAGACAGAACTGGAGGCATCTGACCACTCCTGACACCCTCAGCTCTAACTGCAGCAGCAGAAGAAAATCAAGTACCTCTCTTTGGGGTGCAAAGTACTTATACCTACTGTGTATCTACTTTGAAGACAACTTTTGAAAACAGGTCTTTCAGCCAGGATAATGACACCCCTTAACACACCTCCATGAGAGGAAAGGGCAGTATTTGCCCTTTCTGACTGGTTTTATTAACAGAGTTCATGAGGGAAGCAAAATAAAGCACTTTATCCATACTTACTTTCCACCCCACTCTCCTTGCACTCACAAACATCCAGAGCAAGCAGACTTATTTACCACACAGATAAAACAAGCCTGGCCACTTCAACAAGTGTGAAGACAGATACCTGTAACCTCTGGTCCCAGCTAGGTTTTCAGCAGAGACCTTCTCAAGACTGATTCCTGTGTAAAATAGGACTCTGCAAGTATAATTCACTGTGCCCACTACCAGTGAATAACTGGGGCCCCTGGTCATGAGCTGCCATAAAACCATCTTACATGTCAGAACTACTGAGGAGTTTGCTCTGCCCTGAGCATACTTGTGGCATTTTCAGACTATATCTTTTAGGGCTTTTCTCCCAGCGTTCAACATCTTTGTTACCCTCCATGACAAAACATGATGAGAGCATCATGTTCTGACCAATATAATCATACAATCATACAATCATAGTTCTGACCAATTTTTTTAAGTATGCATTTAAAATATGTGTGTGAAAGTCCGCCAATGCTTTGCAGTATTAGATGCGGAGGTACTGTGCTTAAGCAAAACTATCAGAAAGACATTATTAGCTATTGGCTAATACAAAAGGTGATGAAAACCACCACAAATTAACAAAGACACAAAACCAGTGGATGAAATCAGAAAGTGAAGAGGATGGGAACATCCTTAGAGTTATACAAAGGCCCTAATCCTGAAGAGTGTGGAGATGACTGTGTCCAAACAGATGGGGCTACCACATTTGAGGGCAACTCCAAAATTCAGAGCCTTGTTTTAGTGTTTACTGCCATCAACCAATTGCTCCTACTTTTGCTTAAATAAATTTCAAATTAAATCAGAGAGATTTTCCATTAACTTGCAGAATGATCTTAGCTCAAGGTCAATTCATTCCTGGATGTAACAGGTTAAGCATGCACAACACAAATGGAAACCACAAAGTGATTATTAGCATCTGCAAAGGTTCTGGGAACAGGTCACTGATAAAAATAAGTATTGTTGTTAAGAACAATACACATTATCAGAACAGCAAAAAAAGTAACCTTCAGTATCTTTTTTTAACTGGAAAGCCCTAAACATTTTGGAGCATGGAGTATAACTGACAGCTTGCCTGGTCTATTTACCCCTTTGTTTTTCCTTAAGCCCTGTGCATAATTTTATAAACATACATGGATGTTCTTACTCAGACGTGTCACAGAACTTCTTTTTCTTCATGAAAATTCTAATCATTTTACTGAAAGAATAAGGAATAATTACCTATAATGCACATATTAACAATGTATGAAAGGATTCAGCTCCAAAAGAACTGAGCAAGAAAGAAGGATCAGTATGACAACTACAAAAATAAACCATACAAAACATCCTGCAAACATGAAGAACAAACTGTACATCATCAGCTCTCCTAATAGCCATGGTACCATGTTCTGAATTAACTATTATTATGTTTGATACATTATTATGCATAACTGGGTAACAATTTCTGACTTTACTTGACTAATCATGACCTCATTTGTACATCATGCCCACTCTTTCTAAGTGGACAAAAAGATTCTTACACTCAACAAAGGGAGAAGAGATTATCTCTGTGATGCAGTTCATATGAAATATGGGAAACTGGAATACTTTGAGTGGCAGATTCATGGCTAATTTCAGAAATTACACCAATCTAATTATTGTTATTAACCAATCTAATTTTTTAGAACTATCATACTCAAACATTTGCATATTAGCCAAAATCTCCAGAATGTATTTCCAAAAATATATGCATGAACACGTTAAATTTTTTTCCAAGAGTAAAACACAGATGCCGAAACCACTGTTAGACATTTTAAAAGGGAGTTTGGCACAAATAATTTCTTTAGGCTCGGGAATACTGCATTTCCTATTAGAGATGAGCGCTGGGACCCAAGGAGCTGCTCCCGCAGCTGGTACCAGAGGCCTGTCTACGTGGGTTCTAACTTTGGCAGAACTTCTATTTGGTTATAACAAAATCCAGGTATAGGTCAGCCAGCCATCAAGCGAGGGCCGATGTGCCTGAATTAGAAGCAGGAGTGTGACATCTAGTGGGCTCGTTTGGGAACAGAAATAGGCTGATTCCTTTTTAGCAACTCCTAAAGCTCACAGATCACAGAACATGCTGAGCTGAAAGGGACCCACAGGGATTGTCAAGTCCAGATCTGAAGTGAATGGCCGGTACAGGGAGTGAATTCACGACTTTGCTGTTACCAGCACCATGCTCTACCAACTGAGATAAACTGAGGTTTTAAAAAATTGAACAAAAGGATCAAAGAAGCTAATACAAAGAACAAAGAAAACAGCCACAGACTGTACAGGTTAGGATAACATATTTACAAAAGCCAGAGGTGGAGGTAGGGGTTTTGTGTTTGCTGGTACTGTTTTCAGAGTGTACTCAAGTATGACTGACAGGAATTGAAAATACATCTCATGTTGGCCACCTGGGGATGTGTGTTGCAATATTTGAGGAATTTTCAATACACACCCCATACTGCAATAAAAGCATTAACCAAAACAAGCACCGAGAGGAGACATCATGATTAGCAAAGCGACTTTCCTCCACAGAGTGCAGCACACTTCTATCATTTCCAGTATGCTGAAATTTGCGATTTCCCCAAATGCAAAAAACTCCATTGCATCACAGGTGGTAGTGGGACACTTAAAAAAAACCAAGTAAATAAAAACTAAACTTTATTTTCCTGGAGTTGTTTATTTCCATGTCACTTCTGCTACATGAGTCACATACAAACCAGCCCATGACATTTCCCCAGTAATTTGGCCAGTCTCATTGATTATGGAAATTACAGATCAGCAAACGAAAATGAATTATGGTAGTACTGCAGTGGTGTCAACTCAGTTCAAGAAGTAGACATGGAGAGAATAAATGTTATCTGCCTAGATTCTCAACAAACTTAGGAAGTAAGAAAGGAAGTAAGAATGAGAGAAAGCCCAGACAGACATCAGGCACCTAATGGGTGACAATCATAGAAAACAGACACCCGAAATGTCATTTCTATGTCTGCTGGTTTTGTGCCCAGAAGTACCGTCCCTGTCCAACAACTGACTAACCAACTATAAGCTAACTTCTCACCTATCACCAGAGGTGATGGTGCAGAGCATCATTCCTAAATTGTCAGGAATATCCTTTTTGTAGCTGGATACCCATGACACTGCTTTGAAAGAACAAGGCTTCAAAGCAATTCCTTTCCATCTGCACCTAGGAGTTTTACAAGCTAATGCTTACCATCCAGCTGGTACAGTGGAATCCTAGCCTTTCAGAAGGTAAAGTAGCATAATATATATTCTGATTTATATTAGAACATATATGTTGACATATAGGATTGCAAAAAGTGTTGTACAGATAGGACCAGATGCTTTATTGTTGAACTTGTTCTGTGCTTCAATCCTTTATACACAGTTCATTTTCATGTTCTGGCTTCTGTCTGGCAAAAACAGAGACCTGAACCCTGACCCCATGTTATTCAATAAAATGATTAAAAGAGCTTGCATGAGTTGTTTTGGTTGTCACCAACCCGTTTTAAATTCTCCAAGCTCTTGCTATTGAAGGTTTTGAAATAAGGTACATGGACAGTAAAGGAATAAAGATCAGTTGACAAGTGACATGCAAAGAAAGCAGTATTGCCAATGTCTTTCTCAAGTCACAGGCATGTATCACTGTTATCATCAGATATCTTTATATTGTAATTATATCTTTTGTTAAAGACCATCTTGGGAGCCATCTGACTGTAATGTACCAGATCTAAGAAATTATTGTCATTACTGAAAAACTGCATTTCAGCTTTTGTTCTGTAAAGAACTTATGCCTGGGGAATGCACAAACTGTTGTATTTATAATTAAATTGATGTTGTAAATTGTGTTATTTTACAGCACTGAATAAAAGCTGATTGTTAGCCTCAAAAAAACTCAATATCAAAACCGCACTAGCTGTACCAACCACAATTAAGGTTATCTTGTTTTAGGCCTTCAGTGATACTCTTGCTGATGCCCAGGGAATGATTAAGAATTTCCATAACTCTGAACAAAGACAAAACAAAGAAGATGAGTATGGAGTAAGGGAGATGGTCACCACTGAACCATCTATTAAAGAGGTTGCAACTGGGAGGGAAAAGTCTGGAAGACAGATGAAGTTGCAGAAAAACTGAGGTAGCTCAAACTGGATGACTAAAATCTATAGAAAATTTTGATCTTCATACCCTCTCTATCTATAAAGAAACAGAAATGCCTTCCCCCTGTCCCCTGGCCTTTCCAGTACATTATGTGATGAATCCAGCATGAAACTTGGCTACTAAAAAAATTCTTGTAAATATACCTGACTGCAGAACTGAGCATAAATAATGTGCAGCAAATATAAAAATGAAAGGATGTCATCAAAGAGAAGAAAAAGCAGCAGAACACAGGTGCACCATTCCTTTGGGCACCAAGTTAGGCATTATATTAGAGACATCTGGTCTGTACTATTTGTTTTTCCACTGTTTAAAATTATGCCTCTTCTCAAGTATTGCAGTTTTAAAGGGTGAGGAGATTATTTTTTCTCCTTCCTCATGCAGTATACTTATTCAGAAATTTTTATCCCCTCAGATGTGCTAAGTAAACACCTCAAGTAAATTGAACTTTACACTTTAAATCCCCATCTCCTCCCTAGCTTTATTGCAGTTCTCAGGAGAGCGTGACACCTCAGCACACCAGCACCAAACTCCCAGCCACTTCACCAGATGGGAATGTAGCTGGCAGCACGATCTGGCTCAAGGCTTTCAGTTCAGGGTGACCAAATACCCACATCATGTGCGAGCACATGTCAGGGTCAAATGTACCCAGACTAAAAAGGAGCAGAAGTAGCCAGATGGGCAAGCAGAAAGTCTGTGACTTGTCATGGGTTTATGGTAGCGTTGGTTCACTGTAAGGAAGCATGGCACACACAATGAATGTGACTTGTGACCAGAGTTTAAGGTAGTAACACTATTACTGTAGCTTTATTCTGAATTCTTTCTTAAAATCCTACTACAAAGAAACCAGGAAAAGCTATGGTATGAAAACTGTGCATATAATTCTCCCTTTCGAAACAAAATTATTTTACCTGGGCTTTTTCTTAGGAAAATACAGTGAATTATCTCAAAAAAAAAAAAAAAAAAAAAA
>VXAC01006332.1:82778-228900 GCA_013399225.1 Rhipidura dahli
AAAAAAAAAAGAAAGAAAAAAAAAGGCAACAGTACTAGCATGCTGTGTTGCTTGGCTTCAATTTTCCCACTAGAGGGATTACACACTCTCTGAGATCTGCAAAATCAGAAACTATTTTTTCTACACAGATTTCTTAGTGGCGTGTTTGTAATATGATCATTTTATCATAACTCAAAAGGTTACCATGGATCAATAGCCCTTCAGAAAGCAGATGTGTGCTCATTAATCTCCTCAAACAGCCTTCCTTTGGGGCCTTCATTTTCCTCAGATAAGGAGTAAGCAAATGCACCAGTGCAAACAAAATGCCTAACCAACAATCCATTTAAAATACATCTCTTGGTTAAATCTGTCTCTGAGCTCTTTTGTTCATGTATGTTTAAATAAAAACAATCTTGCAAATGCTAACTACTGAGTGCAGTGCATTTGGGCCCCTCACTACAAGACAGACACTGAAGTGCTGGAGTGAGAGCAGAGAAGTGCAATGGAGCTGGTGAAGGGTCTGGAACACAGATCTGGTGAGGAGAAGCTGATTAGCCTGGAGAAAAGGAGGCTGAAAGGGGACAGTCCAACTCTCTACAACTGCCTGAAAAAAGGTTGTAGTGAGGTGGGGCGCAGTCTCTACTTGCAAGTAACAAGAGACAGGATGAGAGAAAATGGAGTCAAGTTGTGCCAGGGGAGGTTTTTAGATATTTGGAGAAATGTCTTTATTGAAAGCATTGCTAAACATTGGAACAGGCTGCCCAAGAAAGTGGCTGAGTCACCATCCCTGGGGGTACTAAAAGGCCTGTAGATGTGGCACCGAGGGACATGGTATAGTGGTGGGCCTGGCAGTGCTGGGTTAACAGGTTGTCTCAACGTTCTAAGATACTGTTCCCAGCCTGAACTACTAGGATTTCATGAGTGCCAGGAGTCTCAGTAGAAGTACCGAAAATGGAGGATGACCAGATATTTAGGCTGAGTTAAAGTACAAAAACACCTGACCCCAAATTATGAAACACATCTTCCTTTTCTATGCAGCTACAGCTGTACAGTTTAGTGTCTTTATCTACCAACTGGTCTGAATAATATCTGTTTTTTTCTCATTGAAGCAGTCAAAAATTCATTCTTATTAAGCTATTGGCAATACATATATACCATTTGGCGTTTTGCTTCTCAGCTTCTCTTCAAATCCTATCACTAGTATTCTTTGCCACTTACTTTCAATCTTTCCACCCTTTTTTTTTTTTTATCATTGTTCCTAGATGCTATTTTAACTAGGTGGGCTTTTTACCCAGACATTAACATATGTACTCTAACAAAGTTCAGCTCAGAGCCTCCAATAACCTGCACTGCATGCAATTAAGTCTGGTCAATAAAACTACTTGACCACTGCAAAGCTTGGTATCAACACAGGCTTAGTCAAATACCCCTGTGAGATAGGTATTTCTTAAGCCAAAAAGCTAATCAGGTTCACTACTTTGTTTTTCAGGTGCCCTGAAAAGATAGGCTTCATATATGCTATCCTGCATGGCGAAATGATTTATCTCTTTCATTTGAGAACTCTATTGATTATTAAATTACACAGAACACCACAGTTTTGTTTTCATGTCACTGGCAATCGTTAACAGTTATAAAGTGCAATTAGTGCTAGAATAATAAAATATATGCTTTACTCATAACATCTGAAAGTCTTGTTTACTGGATGACTTAGAAGATGAGAAGAATGACTCACTCAATGGAAATTAAAAGTGCATGCTTTAATTGATAAAGTCTTATTCAAATTTATAAAGTTCTTCAGAAATTATGCCAATAAACAGAAAATAAAATGTTATGATTCCAGATTTCTCACAGTAGACCATTTACTCTACAAGGTCTCTCCATCGGTTTCAGTCATACAGACTCCAGCAATTGATTTCTCCTTGTCTTGTGGCTGAATTAAATAGCTCTCACCAGGAGAAGGAGGGAGTTCTATGTTTTGCAAAGTCGTGGTCCAGCTCAGACCAAGCTGTGGCCATTCCGGCTGATGCTGCTCCCTGGGGTACTGGGTGGTCAGTGGGAGCAAATCACGGGATGTACTGGTGAGCTCCTCCAGCCAGGAGGAGACTGCTGGATCCAAGTTGGTGCTGTTCCAGCTCATCCCCAAACCCGGAGCAGCCCCCGACTGAACACAAAAACAGCTTCCTCGCTTCAGTAGGACACCGGCATTCCCCAGTTCCTTCTCCAGAATTTGGACCTACAGACCCAAGAGAAATTGTACAGCCTTTTTTCTGTCTTTGGGAACAGGGACAGGTGGTCAGAGTCTGAAGAAAAAGCTATGGTACCAAAAGAGAACATGTAAGGATGAGTTTTGTGATACACGACACAGATGCACGAACAACTGAGTTTATGAGCCTTGTGGCCTTTTGGTAAATAACGAGTGATTCTAAAATAATCTGACGTCAACTCAGCCGATTCACCGGAGAACACGTCATGAGCTTTCCTGTCACGGTGGGTCGGAGCGGCCACTGAACACCGCTTTCCCGGGAGCAGCAGCCCCAGGATGCCCCAGGGACCGGCTGCACCTGCGCTGCCTCCCGCGGGTGTCTGACAGCTGCTGGCCGGGGGCAGCCGGGACCTGACCCCGCTCCTTTTCGCCAGCAGCCCCGCGCTGGCCCTCGCTCCCCCACCAGCGTACCGCTGGGACGAACCCTCGTTCCCCCCCGCCCACCGGTGCGGACGGGCCCGAGGCAGCGCCGCGCCCCGCCCTGCCTGCGCCGGGAAACGCCGCCGCGGGGCCGTAGGCCTGTACCACCGTGCCGGAGGGGGACCTCGGACGGGAGGAGATCGCAGGGGGTGGTCCCTCCGCTCCCGACGGCACTGCCCGGCACCGCCCGGCACCGCCCGCGGCCCCGATGACGGCAGGTCGCCGCTTGCCCCGCCCGGGCGGCGGCGGGACGCGGACTCCGGGAAGGGCCGGTGCTGGAAGTCGCCGCCCTCCCTGCGTATCCGGGTGGTTGGCCCGGGGCGCGGCCGGACCGCCGGAGCCGGTGCCAGGCGAAGATGGCGTATCCCGGGCAGCCGGCGCCCGGCGGGTTCTACCAGGGCGGGGTGAGCGGGGGCCGGGGCNCGGGGCTGCGCCCGCGGGAGAAGGGAGGGAGGGAAGGAGGCACATCCCCCGCAGCTGCTGCCGCGGGGAGAAAGTGACTGCTGAGGTGTCATTCCGTGATTTTCACTTAAGAACCAGTTTTATTTAGAGATTTTCATATTTAATGCATATTCTTCCGTGTATTTCCCTTAGAGATATGTTTTGCTCAACTTAGCTGAAGTGGAAGGAAAAATCTGCAGTGCCTTAGTGTTTCTACAGAACGGCGTTTTCTGCTAGTGGTAGAATAAAATTAAACCTTGGTGAGATAGACCAGGCTATATTTAGATCAGTGGATTGCTCCTGTGCAAGGTTTTACATTGATCTGCTTACATTACAATAAATTAGTATATCAGTCTTGAAACTGAGAGCTGGTTTTGTGTTGGGGGTTTTTTTCATAAGGAGTTTCTTTTTTAGTTTTTTTTTTTTCTTTTTTTGGCGTGGTGTGTACAGAAAAACATAAGTTGATGAGTACATATCCTTTACTGAATCATTGATTTAATATTATTTTTCTTCTTGATTTCCAAAGTATGGAGGAGCTCCAGGAGGACCAGCATTCCCTGGACAAGCTCAGGATCCTTTGTATGGTTATTTTGCTGCAGTAGGAGGGCAGGTAAACCTATAAAATGTTATTTACTTCTTTATTTACTTCAGGACTTTTTTTCCTGGGGAATACTTTCTGTCTTTGGAAGGAGGAATGCCTAGTATTTGCAGTGAGAAAAACTGATATTTCAAGAAAAAAAAAAAATCCAGAATTGTTTTACTTAGCCTATTTGCTGTATATAGCTGGTCTGTGTTATAGCTGTACAGATAAAGGAACTATACAGTTTGAATGATGCTGTTAGTTTCCATATTGTTAATGTAAATACATACATGCAATCACAAATATGTGCATGTATGCCTATATTTACTATATAGATGCATAAAATATTGTAACTGAATTGTGACTCAGCTCTGGGCTGGTGAATGCTGCCAGGTTTAGGAGAAAGAAACTAGAAACAGTGGAAGGTGTGCGCTGTGGGGATGGCTTGGCTAAGAGCAGGAAATGCTAATGGGAAAGTGGTTGTTACATGACGTTAATAGACTCACAAATGGAAAAGCAGTCATGAGTTGTGCCAACATCTGGATTTACTGGTAGCATAGAGTGATTATTCTTTTAGAGGAAAGGCATTCACAACTTTTTTTTTTCTTCCCTGTCATTCTGCACTGCTTTTTAAATTTCTTTCCTGTAATTTTGTGACATATATTGTTTTTCTATGATCATGTATGTTACTAGAAATAAGTGCTGTTTGAACTGGATTACAGAGTTTAGGAGCAATTAATTTAGGTTTATTGAGCTGAAGTTCCATGTCTGTTGGCCATCTTACAGCTATTTATTGCACGTCAGGGTGTGTGCAGATCTAAAACTGCTCTTGGATCTGTTATCCTCGGGTAGGTACAACCACAACATGAATGTTTGAATTCAGCAATATTAGCTGATGTTCAGATTCCCACTGTAACTTGGATTAGTTTTGTCCTCTGTGTTACTCTTTTGAATGAAGTAAAATTCTTGCAGTCTATATCTTACTTTCTTCTAACTGCTTATGAAAATATTTAGACCATGTGTTTTTGTAGTAAAGAACACTGGAATGACCTCTGTGTAGTGAGGCCTCTCTGAGAAGGTGGAGCCCAGCTGAGTTCTGCTGAAGGTGCTGACAATTGGTCTGCCAGCTGGGATGCCTCTGTGTGCAGGTGCCACCTGGATGTGTGCCAGGAATCAGAGTGGAGCCAGTAATTGATGCTGGAAACAGGAATAAGCTCCTATTGTAAAGAGAAAGGGAGGGAGCAGCAAACAGGATACAGCGCTGTGGAGAAGATGAGGCAGGAGCTGGACCTCAGCAAAACATAGATATGGATACTGGAAGCTGGGGAACCAGTGGGTTGATGGGTATGATCAAGCTAGCTCTTCAGAATACTTAATACTCTGAAATACTTTCTATTTGTAGAAATCATTCCTTACCGAAATGAACTCAGTATCTGTTGAAGTTATCCTTGGAATTTGAGGTTTCTGTTTCTGGGACCAGTGGCTGTGTAGAAGTAAAAACCCTGTAAGGAGACAGTGAAATGGAACAGAACAACTGACACTTTCATCAGTTGCTTTTATAGCCATCCATGGAACTCTGTAAAAAGCCACATCTCAGTTATCCATATGTACTTACTGTAGAATTAGTATCTATTGGTAATGGTTTGCTGCTCTCTATGTTGTTTTTATGCCTATATAATGTTTTCTCTGAACTTTCTTTGATATAGTCTATAAGAGGGATCTTGTTTTGACTTGATGAACTAGTTTCCTTTGTTTACAGAGGAAAGTCAAAAGTATCGTTTCAATTCTTTATTCAACTGAGTCTGTAGGAATTAAGAATGTATTTTTTAGCCTGTTTACACAGCCCCTATACATTGTCTAGTTTAGCAGCTTATGTTCTGCTAAAAAAAAAAGACAAGCATCTTTTTGGTAATGTTAATGCTCTTCTATTTCTATTTTAAAGTTATGCAGTTCTTATCTTTATTTCAGAAGGTACAAAGCCTTTGAAGAGATTAGTTACTGAATATTAATGGATATTTCAAATCTTTTTTTTTCTTCTGTAAATATAAAGTGTTAAATACGTGTGTGTAATTAGACTGATGGAGTAGATTGGAAGTAGTTTTGTGTTTAGCTGCTGTTAACTTTACAGAGAATCAAAACATTGTTGCTTTTTTCCCCAGACCTTGTCAAATATCATTTAACATAGAACTTCTATTTTTCTTACAAACAATGACACTTCATTTCTGAAGGTTATCAGGCTGTGCTGTTCCCACTATACCATTCAGTAGCATATCCCTGTTACTGGAAAAAAGTGCTTTCAACACTGGGTTTAAAAACATAAGGAAAATGCTGTAGCAGCAGAATAATAGAATATGCTGAATTGGAAGGGACCCACAAGGATCATCAAGTCCAGCTCCTGGCCCGGCACAAGACACCCCAAGAGTCATACCAGGTGTCCAAATGTGTTGTCCAAATACTTCTTGAACTCGGACAGGCTTGGTGCTGTGATCACTTCTCTGGGAAGCCCATTTCAGTGCTCAACCACCCTCTGGGTGAAAAACGTTTTCCTGATATCTAACCTAAATCTCCCCCATGACTTGGCTTTTCATCTTCTAATGCTTTACAGAAGTGGCATCATTTTTTATGTCTACAGACATAATGTTCCATTCCTGAATGAGGTTAAATTAAACTCTCTGGAAACCAAACTTCATCTTGGGGATATGAGAAATAAAACTTAGAATTCCAGCTCCACTTCTGGCAGCTCATTGCTTTCCATGAATTGGCAGTTGTTTTCTCTGTTTGGCCCTGAGCAGGGTTTGCTGGAAGTGAGGCATTTTCCAAACTGTGTGGATAGGTATATTTTCTGGGTTTTTTTGGTTTTCTTTCAAAGTTCTTTGCTTTCTGTGTTTGCTTGTTCCGCTAGCAACTTCAAATTTCCAAAAAACCAGGAATTTTTATATTTGTCAGTTATGAGGATGCCTTGAGAAGGGTAACTAATGGAATGCCACTGGAAAGGGAGTGGGTTCTGGGAATAAGCAGCCTGGAAAGGGTATTAAAACAATAGCTGATACATCTTCTGTTATCAAAAGGATGGACAAATAGATGCTGATGAGCTACAGAGATGTCTCACCCAGTCAGGGATTGCAGGAGCATATAAACGTAAGTTAATGACTTAAATAAACAAGCAAATCTAAAGCACACTGATTCTTCTTCCCATACTAGAAAATGCTTGTAGTTGTGCCTTCTGCAGAGCTGGGGCTTTTTCTTTGCATGGCAAATAGGTTTCCTTTCCATATATTGGAAACATAAATTCTCTGTATTCTGTTCTGTGCACCAAGGATTTGCCTTCTCAGCCTCCTTAGTTCCCCACTCTGCTGGGCTGTGGGGTTGAAGTGATTTGTTTTGTAATGTACAGACAGTTCTTAAAAAGATGCTTTGCTTTGGCTTGAACTGAGCTTGAATAATGACCAAAATCTGTGGCAGGATTCCTCTGCTGGGATACCTCCAGTTTACAGCTTCTGTGAGTGAAACTGGCTTGCTCAAGGGGTGTCTATGGGGGTAATGTAAGTGACCACTTTGAAACCCAAAACTGTTGTGGATTAAGATAAGAGCAAGTTAATTTTAAATACAACTTGAATTGCCTCCAAAGTGTGTACTGTCAGTTTTTCTAACAAGTAATGGCTCTTGCTTGAATCAAAGTATGGTATGGTTGTATACAGGGGAACCAGTTACATAACACTTTTAACATTATAATATATTAATGTATATTATATATGTAATTTCAATTTCAGTATATAATTTCAATTTATAATAAATCTGAACTTTTATGTTTAGACAAAACTGAAGATTATGCTTTTAACATAATTTATTTTTCCTTTTTCTCATTTTAACAGCTTTCAACTTAGAGACTTGCAGACTTATGATCTCAATGCTGGATGTATCTTTTACTATGAAATGTAAACATTTTTGCATTATGTAAGCAAAGATGAGAGAGCACCAAAACATTTGGGAAATGCTTTGTAGTTTCCATTCAGTCTTTACTTGATAATTTCTGTGATCATTGTGATTGGGAAGCTACAAAACTCCATTCTTACTAATTTTAAAGAATGAAGAAGCATTAATAAATGATGCTGGCTCTCAGTGACCAATCTTTTTACAGCAGGTGGTATCCTTCTAAGCCTGGGAAACTATTTCTCCACTAAATGTATGAAGAGTCAGGTCTGGTGGTCCAGAACAAAGTATTGTGCAAATCACTTATTGTGCTTTTCAAATAGGACAACTTTCCAATTTTTCATCCTTCCTAATGAATTTTAAGTATTTGTACTACACAGCATGAATACAGTCTAAGTCCCCCTAAATCCTGTATATGAATGAATCAGGTTTGAGTATCTAATGGAATGTGGCATTCAGCAGTAGGACGTATGGAAGACTTAGATATACTGTGTAAGGTTGGAATCTTTGGAGGATTTTTAGCCAAAAGTTAAATTAAAAGTTTTGCTGCTTAAAAAGAAAAAAGCAGAAATAAAAGTGGAAGGGCTCTTAGCTCATCTTGAACAAACCATTTAGAATATGAGAGAACTGATAGTATAACAACTTATTCTTTGGCATCTACTTTTATTTCAGCTCTGTATTTATTTGGTTACAATTATATAGCAGCAGGTAAAAGAGAAGTGTGTCAACTAAAGTAGAATTTACAAAGAGAAAATAGCTTTAGCAGGTTTCACTGGGAAGAAATGGGGAGAGCAGGTTCTCTGACCTTAGGCTCTGGGCAGTATTACCTCTGTCTGTGCTGGGGGATACTTCAGTTAGTTTTCTACTAGAAAAATTAATAATAGTAAAATCATACTAATATTGACCTTCAGGTAAGAGTTTTTAACTACAGAGAGATGCCTTTTTTGTTTGTTTGTCTTTTTTGTTGGTGGTTTTGTTTAGTTAAGAAATGTTTTTCTTAGCTTTGAAATCAGAGGGATATGTCTGGCACACTGGGATTTAATGAGTTTAAAGAACTCTGGGCTGTGGTCAATGGCTGGAAGCAACACTTTGTGAGTTTTGACACTGATGGAAGTGGCACAGTGGATCGTCAGGAACTGGAGAAAGCCTTGATGACCATGGGTAAGTTGTGAATTGTTCTTGCTTCTGACACTGACTTACACCATCTCCCAGTAAGAGTTATCATCCTGCAGTAATACATGATATTTCCAATGAAAACATGTGCTGGATTCTGTTAACTTACCTGTCTTTTCATAATAAGAGTTTTTATTTTCAAATAGGATTTAGACTGAGCCCACAGGCTGTGACTGCAATCACAAAGCGATACAGCACTCATGGAAAGATTGCATTCGATGATTACATTGCCTGCTGTGTGAAACTCAGAGCTCTCACTGGTATGCTGGATTATTGCCTTGTTACTGCCATCCCCATAATGGATTTTTATTTAATAAAACCTGATTGTTCACTTATCTCCAGTTCAACTTTGGTGTGCTACAGAAGAGGTTTCTTTCAATAGTCTACAGGTAGAAGTGCAACAATTATAGATAAGAATTTTCTTAATTCCCATGGAAAAAAAGGACTTTATACTAATGCAGGGTTTACTCCAGAGACCAGAAGAGTTATGTTACCAAAACTGGAAAACTTTGTTTATTAACAGAACAGAAAGAGTTGTATATGAAGAATACAAAAATTTAGAATGGGAAATTAAGTCTTGGAATGAATTGCAGTATTCTTCATCAGTTCTCCTTCATGTGACTTGGGGAATTTTAGGAAAGTGTTGTACACTTTAAAAAAATTGTTTACCTGTAATTCTTCTTACCTGGTTTCTGTTTTCTTAATGCATTTTTGCAGAATGCTTTAGAAGAAGGGATGCAACTCAGCAGGGTTTTGTGAACTTCCACTATGATGATGTAAGTGAATTTTAAGGAATCTATTAATATTCCAGGGTAAAACAAAAGAAAAACTTAAGACAATTGGTAATCATTTGAGTTTGTGCCTACCTTCCCTACACATACAGTGAGAACCCAAAAGTTTTGGGGCTTGTTGAGTGTAAAAAAAAAAAGCTTTCCTGTATTTTACAGAGTTCTATAAAATGTTGTGTACTTTTTTCTGAACTTCTAACCAGAGTGGTTCAAGAAGATCCAAGAAGCTACATCACTTGCTAGCATCACTTTCTGTGACTTCTTTTTCATTTTTTGTTTTAAAGCTTGGTAGGCGTTTTTCCCAGGAAAGGTTGGTGGAGGTCTGGTGGAAACAGACACAAATCACACTCAGTCAGGCTTGTGGGTCTTGGCTTGCTAGCCACATCTGTGCAGCTAAAAGAGAACACTAGATTCAAACCATCCTGGATTTGGGTGGTTTGGGGTTTGGGGTTTTTTGTGGAGCAGAGGGAGGAGGGCCATGTGTGCTAGTTTTTTGTTGTTATCATTAAGGAAATCCTTTGCTTTTATTAACTATTTGCTTATTTTCATATGTATTTTAAAGCTTTACTGTTCATGGACTGAATTTCTTTGGAGAAAAGTGTAGTGACAATGAGTATTGTCAAAGAAAAAGTAAAAAACTGTTCTCTGCTGTACATCTAATAAGTGGTTATTCTCTTTTCAGTTCATACAGTGTGTTATGAGCATCTAAATCAAAAGGAAGCAAGCTGTGGATGATCATGATTTAACATTCCAGGTTTATGAGCATGTAAATCAAAAGGAAGCAAGCTGTGGATGATCGTGATTGAACATTCCAGTATGTGTTCTGCTTTGCCAAGTCCTCCAGGGATTGTGTATCTCAATATTGGAAATTGCATATTTTATGAAGGTATCACTTTACATGCATTTTTTTAGTCTTGATAATGAATATAAACTACTCGTGTGCTATTGTCTCTAACTTCCAATGTGTGATAATTAAAGATGCTTTTATTTTCATAAACTTGCAATTCACTATGTATAACTCAGATCATGCAAATGGTAAGATTTTCAATAATGTGTCTACTTTTTTCCCATGATTCACTAAAATCAGTTTCTGCACTGCAACTTAACCTTTTTCCGACTTAAGTGGTAACGTATGACTTCAAATGATACATATTCTCTGGTCTTTGACAATGTAAGACAGATGTACAAACTGAAAGGGCTTTTGGAATGGTCATTTTGCACTGGTCTGTTAGAACATCAGTAAGTTTCACTTGCTTATTTTGTCAACTCTTTTGGAGATGAAGCCTGTGACACCATGCACTGAGTATAAGACTACCTGCTAGAACTTCTTGTAAGCAGGGATGCAACAAAACATAGAAGAGAACTCTTCTAGCCTTGTGCTCTGGTACAGGGGGGTTTGTTCCTGTAAGATTCTTTGTTTGTGTCACTGCATAAAATACTTTTAAACATAAAAAAGCTGTGCTGTGTCAGTTTGTGCATCACTTGTCCTTTCACAGGCAGACAGACAGACAGACTTCCGTTATGTGTAAAGGAATGTTTCTATCTCCTCCACTTTAACCCCTAGCAAGTGGCCCTCCTGCCTCATAATGCCAACTAACATACAAGGCCCAAAACACACTTTCAGATCTCAGCAGTAGTTACCAATGCTATAGAGTGTTCATGAAAGCAGATATAGACAGGGAAGGCTTACTTGTCTGAGGCTTTTCAGGGAAAAAAAAAAAGGATTGTTAGGTGGGAGTTTTCTGGTTGCTTTTGTTGTAGGGATTTTTGAGGGGAAGATGGACATTGTATGGAAAGAGGGAGCAGCACAACTGTACAGAGGAAGTTCAGACTTTTTTCCAGTGAAATAATTTAATGAAACTTATGTTAATTTTGGTCACTTCTGCCTACCACAGAAGAGTGATAGATGTTTTACTGCTTGTGAATGCAAAGAATGCCAGAAAAATATTAAAGGTCTATTTCCTAAATAAGTAGTTTAGGGCATTTTTGGGAGGAATTCTTGCATTAAGGAATGAAAGCAAAACTAAACATGTGCGTATCTGTAGACACATATGCATATATATCATTGGACCAACAAGAGCTCTTCAGAGCAGGAATCTTGCTCAGAGATACTGTATTATACCCTGCTTGGTGGAGATTACTATGAAATTCTGGTCTTTAGTTTCTGGGCTATAAATTTAAAGCGAGCTGGTCTCACCTAAATAAGCAACTTGTACTTACTACTTAAATTTAGAATCCTTTGGATATTGTTTGTAGTTTCATTTCAGAAGCTAGTTCTCTTTCACCCTCCATTAAAATGAATTTCAAAGGCATAGACAGCATTATACATCCATATTCTGATAGTACATTGTCCTATTGCACATATGGAATACTCCAGAAAGTATTTCTAATGGAATGACCAAAGTCCATAAAGGTTCATCTGAGTATAACAGCCAACTTCAGTTCTGCTGCAGTTCAAAACTTTTGACAGCTGATGAGGTTAGTAAGAGTATGAAACAAAGGCTGTTCTTCCTGCAGGGATTTGATTAGACTGTTTTGTATAAATGCAGGGCTAATCCTTACCCTGTTAATTTCACCCTAAAAATAGTAAGACACCTTTACCAAAATGTTCATTACCCAGGTATCTTTACTTCTGCTTAGCTGTGTTCCTGTTAGTGGCTTTGCTGGGATAGAACTAATTTTCCTTGTAGCAGCCCAAAGTTTGCTGTGTTTTGGATTTGTGACTAATCAGCATCAGTAACAGTGGTGTTTCAGCTGTTGCTGGGCAGTGCTTGCACAGCATCAAGGTCTTCTCAGTTTCTCACTCTGCAATCACAGTGAGTAGGCCGAGTGTGGGCAAGAGGCTGGGAGGGAACTCAGTAAGCACAGCTGATTCAAGTGGGCCAAAGCACTCAAGACCCAAGGACCCAAAACTCAAGTCTTTCTCAGTTTATATCCCCAGGCTGAATTGGTATTTTGGCACCATCCAGCTACCAGTGAAATGCTGCAAGAAAACAATGTGAACCAATAGGGTTTTCTTATCTTGTAAACACAAACCAGAGAAAAATGGGAAAAAAAATGTTCCAAAACCAGGAGAAAACTCTAGCTTCCTCAAGAAAAAAACAGTGTTTTGTTTTCCATAAGCATTTCAAAAATCCAGTGTATTCACAGGGACTGATGAGACACATCATCTTTCAAGTTTAGAGAGAAACTAAGCTAATATATGTAGATGCTAAGGAGTTACTACAGAGTTTGCTGCCATAGCTAAAAAAAAGCCACCTGAAACCTTTGTGAAAATTGCTTCCCCATAAAGAGTAGATTCAGTGGACAGATTGAATATGCAAGTTACTTGCTTTAGAGAAATTCTCAGAATTAATGGTTTCTCCTTCCCACAAGGCATACTGGGAAGGATACTTATGTGACACCAAGTGAGTAGAGTGCTCTCAACCTTTCAGCAAACCACTGGGCATAGCTTCAAATAGATATTTTTTTCTAAGTTGCCCTCAAACATGCAAACTAAGGAATAGTAATTTTAGATTTGCTTTGAGAACAGCAGGCCCCTAAGACAAAAATTTAAGAAGCTCACTGGATCATTTTCAACCCTGGAATTGGAAAAATAACATTTACATTCTACTATTAGCCTTCTCCCATTCATGCAACATCTTTTTTTTCACAGAGACCTGGTAAAACAGAATGTGCTAAATACAATGACTTAGAAGAACAAAATACACACAACAATCTTTGTCATTGAAAGTCACTTTACTGATGTTACAATATGTTAGTAACATTGAAAACCACAGGCATTTGTATTAAATATGTTTTTTAGAAGTGGATACTGTGACACTGTTATTATTAAAAGTGAGCAGGAATTTAGAACCCCAAATTACAACGATTTGATTTTATAAAAAGCAACGTTTTGTTAAGCTACATTAAAGCCAGATTCATTCAACAGCCCAATGCCTGTAATGTTTATGACAAAAATATCACACTCAAAGCTAGAAAGTTGTAAATTGTAATGCTTCATTTTGATGTTTGTCAAAATCTTACACTTTTATTACATCAGGTATGATTTTTAAAGGATTTTAACTAGCAAAGACAATGATGTGATGCAAATCATTGCTTTTGCCAATACTAGCCCAGCCACAGTGGTGAAACACGATTCTCCTTGCCTCTTTCAATAATGGCTAGTATGAGTGAAAAAGTAGCTTTTTTTTTTACAGGAATGCTCAAGTTAAACATTAGCACAAAATGAAGCTGGCAGAGGCAGGTGGTATATACCACCCCAAAAGCTTTGCTGAAAGAACTGGTCATACAGTAAATAGTGTTTTCTCCAGCAGATTAAAAATTCTGTAATGCTTTGCTATTCTGAAAAAAATATTTTGCATATATGCAACAATAAAAATAAGTACTGTATTCTATATAAAACATTACCTATTGTAATATAGTTTTATCCCTAAGAAAAGAAAAAACAGGTTATATATTCACAGTTTGAGTATGTTCTGGATTGTATTTCCAAGCGTAAAATATGCAGAGTCTACACAGGCAGTGAGCAGGAGTTCTTGAACCAATAATCAAACTAAATCAGCATTTGCTGTTCTACAGAGCCTTACAATATTGCATGACTAGCTGCTCGTACCACTCTACTTATAAGGTCAGTCAGGCCTATATACAGAATCTCTAATATGGTTGTAAAAATAGACTCTCCATGCTAAAGTTAGAATATATAAGGTCATAAGGCCTCATGTTGATTTTTTTAAAACAAAAACTTTTTTATTCAGAGGAATACAGAAACAGAAAAACAAAAGCTTGTTGCTTTTGACATTTTATGCTCTAGCAATTAAAAACTGTGTTAAGACACCTTTACTTCTCCCTTAGAGAATGTTTCTTTTTAACTGCTCTGTGCTTATTTTCCCAAGTTTTTCTCACCTCATTATGAATTATACTGTAATTATGGCCCATCTTAAGTAGCAGAAGTTTTTAAACAGTTTAAAGCTGGTTTAGCTGAAGTGATTTTGAAACTGGTGTAGATTGGATTTTAAAGAGCTGGAACAGCCTGACCTGACTAGGTGAGCCAATTTTGAAGCCAGGCACAGTGTCTCAAGTGTGAGCAATACCCGTGTTCTGAACTTGTTTATACTGCTTGTTTTCCTTACTTGGCTGAAATAACATAGGGATGTTGACTGTTGTAGTGCTCCTCTAAGTGCTTGCAGAAAACTGTTCTGGAATGACAAGATACCAATGGGCTGGGTACACAAGCTGCTGTTTCCAAAGCTCCAGTTTACATCTGCATCCATACTTGAGACACCAGAAATGGTTTTCATAAGCTGACTTCAAAAATACTCATGTCAAAGGAGATTTTTACCACAGATGGTAGAAACTATTAGTTTCTTTTCTGTTCCTGAAGAAATCACACTTAAGAGAGTCCTCTCTTTATTGCAGCTATGTTTACACAATCAGTTTCACTGTTTCATTTTTTTCTTGCCTTATGAGGATAGCATTTATGTGCACACAGGAACCTCACCCTGCAGTGCAGTCATGGGATCACAACCTGCACATATTTGTGCAGTTTATTCAAATTTGTCTTCAGGAATCACAGAATATTCTGGGGAAGGGATCCACAAGGATCATCAAGTCCAACTCATAAGTGAATGGCATGTATGGGGATTGAACCCTTGACCCTGGCATTATTAACACCGTGCTCTGACCAACTGATCAGATGTGATCAAAGGCAAATCCCATATTGCTGATAAATGTCATATGATTTGAAAGCCATGCAAATAGTGGGTCATCAGCTCAGCAGTCTGATGGATAATCTATTCTTGGTATTCAGTGGAGACTGAAATGCTCAAGCTGTTTAAAAATGAGGTAAATAACATCACACTGTGGTTGGAAACAGTGGTCCAAACAGTCCACTGTTATCCTGTGACACTGATACTCAATTTAGAGAAAGACACAGATGATCTTCAGACTTGGAGCTGGAGAAACAGGAAACAGCTCAACTGTTAGGTTCACAGACTTGGTGATTAAAGAGGCTTAGCCTTCAACAATGCTAGAAGGTGAGAGAGACACAGGATGGCTGAGTCACCGAGTGGTTTTACCAGTAGCCTTCTGGTTTAACCACAAGTAACTGAGCCCCAAAACAGCTGCTTGCTCAGTCCCCACCCCCAGTGGGATGGGGCAAGAGAACTGGAAAGGTGAAAGTGACAAAACTCATGAGTTGACAGACCAGTTTAATAATTAAAACTAAATAATTCTAGTAATAATAAGAGGAAAAAATTAATGAAAAGGGAATCAATGGAGAAAGAAATACAACCCAAGAAAGACAAGTGATGCAAATGAAAACAACTGCTCACCATCAACAAACCAGTGCTCAGCCAGTCCCTGAGCTGCAGTTCCTCACTGCCAGCCTTCCTTTCCCCTGGATTGTTGCTGAGCATGGCATCACATGGTTTAGGACATCCCTTGGGTCTGCTGTCCTGGCTGTGTCCCCTCCCAACTCCTTGTGCAGCTCAAGCCCACGCACTGGTGGGCCAGTGTGAGGAGTAGAAAAGGCCTTGGTTCATTATAAGCAAGAACTAAAAAGTTCCCTGCATTATTGACACTGTTTTCAGCACAAATCCAAACCACAGCCTCATACCAGCTACTGTGAAGAAAATTAACTCATCCCCAAGCAAAACCAGTGCAAAATACACAAGACGTGAGGCATCATCACCTGATTATAGCACAAGCAGAACACAGGATCATAGAATGGTCTGGGTTGGAAGGGACCTTAAAGATCATCTACCTCCAGCCCCCCTGCCATGGGCAGGACTTACCACTAGACCAGGTTGTTCAGAGCCCCATCCAACCTGGCTTTGAACACTTCCATGGATGGGGCATCAAGAGCTTCTCTGGGCAACCTGCTCCAGTGTCCCATCACCCTCACTGTAAAGAATTTCTTCCTAATACTTCATTTAAACCTACTATTATTAACAGCATTGGAAAGACCCTATCCAGGACATAGTGAGGAAAGGTGACCAATTTAGCAGCTTTCTAATGTCAGCCAGCTCACAGAGGCTGTTAATGGATGAATGTTTCATGAAAATGCTTTTCAGTAGGGGTGAAAGAGGGATGGAAGAGAACAGGAGCTCTGTGAGTTTTACTCTGGAGTGTGATAACTGTTTACAACAACTAAGTATGGGATTTGATGACAGAATAAGTTCTAAAGGGTAACTGAAGAGCATAATCCTTTAGGATTATGGAGTCTCATCCTTTTACATTACATCGTATCCATTAATCAATTCCTTAATGAAATTACAGCAAATTTGGTCAGTAGTATATGCATCTCTATAATAGTGTACGTACCCATTCGTAGGTCTGGTTTTGAAAAGAGTTGTTGCATTAGTGTTGACAATACCAATCAGTGCAAAACAGCAGTAGGGATTCAATTAAGCGGATTTCAGTACACTAATTATTGACACAATTTCTTTCTGATTTTAATTCAGGCTATAGCTCAAAGGTCCACTTGCTCAACAGCATGATCAAAATTATTTCATGAGCACATGAGCTCAGCAGGTTCACCATCTCAAATCAGGAACTCATATCATTTGGAAGAAGCCATCTTCAAAGTCAAGTCACACTTCAGGTGACTGGCAAGTACTGACTTAAGTTCACAACTTAAGCAAAGACAGGCTGTATAAAATTAACAATCTTCTTTAATCTGCTTACTTAAACATAACAAAAGTATATGTAAATTATCAGTCACAACCACTTCTGGTATATTGCCTGAGATTACTGAAGTCAACAAATCCAGAATTAGCAGGTAAATCTTTACTTGTTAAACTGTGGCATCATTGTGCAGCATTATTTTTAGATACAATCTCAATTTTCCAGTCTCCATCAGTTAGTCATATTAATTTTATTATAAATTACACTTCTCCCACATTGGAATACATAAAGGTAACTTAAGTATAGCTCATCCTGCAGGTCCTATGCTCATGTGAGCAATTACTTCTAACTGAGAACTGATAGCTTCCTCACTTCAACAGGCATCTACATCATAGCTGGTAATTTTTAGTTCATTTATTAAAATAAAACCAAAATAAAAGCATGAGCCTCAATGAGTCAAAATGACTGAGCTATATTAGTGACAAGTACTCTATTTTAGTGTGGATGAGGTATTATGTGGCAGTTTATATTGCTATTGCCAGTGTAACTAACTACAGTGAATAAAAATATTTGCAGTCTTCAAGGTTATTAATCTGGCAGCTTTTCAATATACTACATTTTAAAAGTAGGAAATGACAGCTTGTAAGCAAACAACTTCTCTCTCCAAGCTCCACTGGCTTGGGGAGCTCACGCAGCCATGCCATTTTAGGTCTCACAAGTTACCAACCTGATTCAAAGTCCTCTGCAGAAGAATTTTGCAAAAACCCAAGTCCTATGATATTCTCACTCTAGACCACCAAAGTGAAAGTCAACGTTTATTTAACTTAAACTTAGTGCTCACAACTAGACTTCCAGTCACTACATATCTCCAGCTGTGAAGGTGAGTGTTAAAGGTACACTACATACATAACTGTATCATCATATGCTACAAATGAATTATACCAAAACAGAAGAAGCTGGAAGTACATACTACATTGAAAATACAGTCAGAAGGGCCATTTGTTTGCAAAACAAGAAGCTATGAACATAGCAGAAAGAGCCAGTATGTTATATCCAGTTCTGTCTGCCAAATCTTGCTGCTTCTTGGTAAGGCAAAATGGAAAGGGAAGAGTAAACAGTGGTAAACATAAAATATGTACAAAAATCTAACAGAATTATTCAAAATTACATGCCAGTATTTATCCAAAAAAATACCATAAAAGGCACATGATGAACAGTCCAGTTACTAAAGACAAGATATGAATATGGGAGGGAAAACTGGTTTCCAGGTGACAGAGTAGTACAGTGATGATCGGGTTAGCATAATGTCCTGATGTGGGTGAACCTCTTGAGGGTCCTACTCAAAGTCCAGTGAAGTCAACAAAAGACATTGATTTCAAGTTATGGCTCAGACCCTAAGCTCATGAGCTACACGCTATCAACTGTCTTTAGTCCAGATATGCACACTCAAAATAAATCTTTGCAAAAAATATTTTTCAGTGCTGATTGATATATTTACCTTTCACAAAAATGCAGAATCTTTCCCTAAAGCAATTACAGGTAACTGGCTCCTTCCCGATGGTCAGTCTGCACCCACTTCTGCTCACTTATATTTGTGTTTTTCCAAATACTTACCAGAACCTGTCGACTGTGAAAGAAAATCATTTTAACGCCAAGGCCAATATTTTGTCATAATCCAACATACAGCCTAATCATAAAATATAGTGCTTTTAAAAATCTTACATACTCTACAGCTGCTGACATCTTTAAACATTTCTTAATTTAATCTTACATATATCTGACTTTATTGAGAGACTTAAAAGTTAAAAAAATACATTAAAAGGCTGCAAGTGTTGGGTTCACTTACTAAAGGAAATACATGAAAGAGGTAGAAGATTCAGAAACACCATAGATGTTCCCATTACAATAATATCTAACTCATCATACAGCTGTTGGGTAGGGTATTCAACTGCACCACACAGAGTCGGGTGTTTTAATCTGCTATGGTACTACCTGAAGCTAAGAAGTAATCAATTTTGGAAAGCCAGAGAATTATAAACTGATTTAACATGGTCCAGTTTCTTACTGACTGAAAATTCCCAATCAGAAGGTATTTGCTTTACAACAACCTTTGGAAGTCTCAGGTGTTAGAAATATAACCATCAACTTACACACAAGGTTAATATGATAAAGAGTTCTTCCCCCCACCCCATTCTTTTTAAGCTCAATTCACTTGTGCTCACTTTAATGCCCCAAAAAATTGTCAAGGGGGCTTCAGGGGCAGCAAGCATAGCATTCAAGCACATGGTTAATGCGATTCCAGTAACAAATAAAAATTAAAAGACAGCAATGAGACTGGCCACTTGCCCAGTACTGTTATTATCTAGTGCAGTGAAATCATTATGCTTCTCATAAGCCTATGCCTTGCCATCTAAAACAGTGTCTGAAATGCTCTATCAAAAATGCACAGCAACTCTCACAGATGGACTTCACATCACCACATCCTGAATGGATTACTCAGAAGTATTCCCAAATGTCCAGTTAGTTTGGGCTGCACATGACTTAAAGACTCTGTTGTCTGCCGAATCATCCTTGATTACACCTGTGAGAGGATACAGTGGTCATCTCACTAAACAAGGGATTTTGGCTGGTTCCTCTTATGATGATTTAAGACAAAGTGCTGCTGTACTGGTTTCCACAGTCTACTGTACAATTGAGATTGTCAAGACAGTATAAGATGCCGAAAAAGTTGTATAGATTTTGGTCAAACACCAGTTTCTGAGAGACATAGTTTTACAGTACTGTACTTTCTGTATTTCCAAGGATGTCTGCTCATAATATTAGAAAATCTGAAGTGTGATGATGTTAGTCATGACTGTTTCTTTAGGCATTTGGCAAAATACACTTACGTATAACAGTTATTTTTGACATTATTGAATGTTTACATATATACAATCTGTATACTGAGATTATAAACATGTAAGGTAAAAAAAAGGGTATAATCTTTATTTCCATTTGTGTCAAATTGTTTCCTTTCAAAGCTTGAAATCCTGCCACAAAAAAAAAAAGATCCTATATTTCTTACTCCTGCATGCTAATCTGTACTACAGTATGTTGTTTTTCCCTTACATGTGGAAAGTAAAGAACACAAGGTTCATGCACACAGCATACAAGTTTACATCGGCTGGGCTCTCCGTGAGGCATACTCCCAGTTCCACTCTGGTCTGACTCAGGACTGCAATAAACCAGAGAATAGCCTCTCTTACACAGGACTGGCAAGTGGACTGCAGCTGGGATTCTTGGTAAGTGTATCTGTCACCATGTGGAACAGCCTTGTCACATCTGGTCTAATTTTTCTCTGTCAAATGTTATGATTTCGGTTGTTCATCAAATCCATAAAATACAAGTCAACAAAGAAGAAAGAAAAAAAGACTGTTTTTTTCCTTTCCACATGAGAGGAGGTTCTCACTGCAATATCATGGGCATCTCTGTTGATCTTTCGAATTGTCTGAAGAGCAGATGAATGTGCAGTGACTCAGTGATGCTGAGTTTCTATAAAATCCAAAGTAAACAGTTCTGATGTGACCCCAGGAAAACAGTGCAGCTAGATGGATGTCTCCCATAGCTGGAGAGGGGGAAAATGAACACAAACACACATTGAACACCAAGATAAAACAGGCTGTTACCCAAACAGTGCAAGGAGCTTGTTTGGCAAACTGCGTCTACATCACCTGGGTCTCCAAATCTGATCCCAGCCTCTGGTGGGCATCTGTTCACCAAGTGAGACAATCTCAAGCATTTCAGCATGACTTGCAGTCAACATAGTAAATGCCCATGGCTGGGAGTTCAGTTCTCTTTTTGAAGGGCAAATGTCAGTGTAGCACCAAACTTGTACTAGAGTTCCGCTAATATTAATGTAGAGATAACTTCCCATTCTCATCTGCCTAACTCTGCTCAGAGCAGCATGACTTCCTGATGTGGGTTTGAGCTGCTGCCAAAGCAGCTCCAGGGCTGAGACACATCAGTACAGCCTGGGCTCCAAGCTGCCTTGGGAGACCCTGTGCTGCACCTCACACAACCTTCTGCCCCAAGCAGCACTGGGGGAGCAGCTTGCAGGTTCCCTCAGCAGCACTCCACTCCTTTTTTCTTGAAAAAAATAAAAGGACAGAGACCATTGATGAGAATCTCATCAGCATCAGCCACATGAACCAAGGGTATTGCAAGTAAAGCTTCAAAAGCAAATTTCAGAACTTTTTTGCTTATTCAAATACCTGCTATGTCTGAATTGATACAAATGAAACAAGAGCCTTTTGGAGCAGCTGGAAATCTGTCTGTCTGGGGAATCACCATCCACCACGCATTCCAGCAGTTCCTGCTCACTCTAGGGGGGCAGGGTGGGCTCAGGTCACACAGCAGTGAAGTCCCTCCACATGCTCCATAACTGGAACTCTGTTACCTTTCCATAAGCTGGAAAGCTGCTATCCCTGCAGCCTGAAGGAGAGTTGCTGGGAGAAGGGGTAAGGCAGGAGAACCAAACACACCGTTTGCTCCAGGGCTGCCTGTGCTCTGCAGCCCAGAGGCTGTCCCAGGCCCACTCAGCTTGAAATAAGGAAAGTAGTGAAATCTGGGCTTTAGAGCAGGTTTAAGAGCAACCTGAAAAGCTGTCTATAAACAGCCACCAAGGCCTTCATTGCTGCCAGAGGCTCAGCCTTCCAGCAGCTCCAGAACTTCAGGGTGCAAAGGAAATGCCACTCCAGCTCTCCCTGTTGGTGAAAGGTGCTAATCTGCCTCAGTTTCCTTCTGAAAGACTACCAACAAATCAAGTCACTGATGAAATGCAGAGAAGAGGAACACATACCCTGGCACTTTGCCTGTTGGCTTTTTTCTCTTCATCGGGAAGTGGTGGCATCGGGTAAGGGTATTTTCTGCTGGAAGCAATAGATCCAGTGGATGAAGACGGAGACTTTGCAGGAGACAGCGTCCTGAGATGTTGAAACACACAAAATAAATGTCATGTCTTTGCATTCTAGCACTGCAACAGCAACTGCCATTACTCTGAAGCTTGGTTCAGAGCCAAGTATATAGCTTATTATTAGCTCAATATCAGGGGGATAAAATTGCTTGATCAGTTGTCTTATAATTTCATTATATGAATAAAGGTATTTATAGATTTCAGGAACACTGGAAGAAAAAAATTGCTACTTCTTACTAGAATTGTATTGTATAACAAAAATTATTTCTTAAACTGTTTTATATGGTACTGTAATTAATCATTATAAAATTAATAAAACAAATCTGCAGTTGAATAAATACAGAACTAAAAGATAAACATAGCATTATAAAGCCTAAATAGAAACAGTAATTGTATAAATACAAGCTGAACAAATGTCTTCTCCCAGTGACTAAATGGCAATTATCAGTGTCTTTATGCATATCTTACACATCTCCTAAATTGATACAAACATAGAAAATAAATCTATTATTTTTGTAACATTAATTTACACAAATGCATGCATTTGGAGGCCAAACTGTTAGTTGTGAAGTAACAAAGGCATATACAAAGTGCTAATAACAAATTGTTATACATGCAAGCATCATACAGTGCATATTGTTCCAGCCAAAGAAAGAGTCTGATGAGAATATACAAAAATGGACTGATTAGTCAATGGCAATCAGCATTTCTGTACAAGGTGAGTAGAGTAAGCAGGAGCAAGTAAATGTTTGTATCACATGAAAGGCATTCTTTTCATGTCAATAAGGCAACAGCACATTATTGACTGAAATTTTATACCCAAGAAAAACTCTTATGCTTCTGTTTTGAAATTCTGCACTTTTCCCACTTGAGAGGTTCCTATCAGGCTCTAAATCTGGGCAGAGTAAAACCAAAAAAAAGGCCTCAAAGTAGAAAAATTGAGCTACCCTGGTCACCTTGTTGTCTTGTACAGACCAAGGGCATTTACCACAGGAGGCCTCTTGCTACTGCAGGCACATCACTCAGACCTTCCCTGAGCATTGCTATCTAGTATCTTCTGAGTTAATGTGTCCCTCAAGATGCAAAGTTTCCATAAGGATACGTGAAGTTTATTTACCTTTAAATAACTTAACTTTTATTTTGGACTGTTGTATCATTTTGTTGTGTCTGTAGCTCCCTACAACAGCACATTCTCTTGCCTCCCATAGAAACAATGACTGATGGTAGCCACAAGCAACGAGGTGTCAATGGAAACTGTACAATGAGAGCTCTCCAGTCTGGCTCATGATCCTCTACTGTCTCACGTGGTAGCCTCTAAGTTCAACAGCACTTAAAAGATCTACATTGGTACAATTACCCAAACATGGACGTGTACATCCTCAGTACCTGCACATTGATCACCCATTAAGATAAACTGGACATACATCAGTGTTTTCAGGAAAAAAACCCTGAAACAGTTACTGCAGTATAAAACAAGAGTTTTGTATGTCCAACATCATGATTGGGCACCAAACTGTGCATGTAAGAAAAAAGGTTAACTAAAGAAAATAAAAATTCCAGGGAAAGGTTGTTAACAGTCCCCTGCTGTTCACTACCCATACAAGTCCTCTCATCTCCGCCCTCATGTGGACTAGAATGGATCACTAATAAACTATTTGTGGATCTAGAATGAAAAGTATAAGGAGAAGAGGGAAGAGAGGAAATTAGAAGAGCAGATTTTACATATTAGTAGTAATCCAATTATTAACAAATTTTACCCCACTGCTGCAGTAGAATTTTAAATTTTAATTTAAAAATTTGTAACAATGCACTTGGAGATTAGAAGCAAGGAACTGGGCTTGTGGTATCTGACTTGGCAAGCCCTATCAGAAAGCTGTTGATAAGGTAGCACAGCCAGGCGGTGGCACACAGAATGAAGGCGTCTCCCATCTCCTTCACCACACCAGGCACAACACCTCCAATATACCACAGGCTCTTCACATTTTAGGCACTCTAAGAGAAGGCCACAGTGAGAGGAAAAGCCACAGCCAATCTACCTGTCCACCCATCTGAGCAGGTGATCCTGGAAGGAGCAATAATCCCCCAGAGGATGGGGCATCTTGAACATCATCCCTGCACAAGCAGGTCCTCCAACCAGGATCCCTATCTGAGACTTTCAGCCAGGAAGCTTTGCACTGTATCTTTAACACATTGCTGTCTTCTAAAGACTTTGAAGGCCAGGGCTCCAGTGTAGCTGCCTACATTTCCTTCTTCTCAAACCCCCTTTGCACTGCCTGCTCACCTGCAGTTTGCACATCTAACTGATCAGAGCTTTGCTGCTCAGCTGCACCTGCAACACTTCAGCCAATACATCGAGAATGCAGTTGCACACTTACAGAAATGACCTTGCCCTGCCCTCACAGGGCCTCACCACTTATTTTTGCTGTGGAGTTACGTGCTGGTTTTTGTCATCTTTAGTGCCAGCTACTGAGACTGTGAGCATACACGACTCAGCATATGCTCACACATCTTACAGCACGTCTTCTGTGATAAATGGCGTTGTTTGAGGTGGTTTTGACCACCTTTCAGGTTGTGCCCTGCAATTGTGTATGTGCTGTGTATCCCAGATTTACATATACTTTAAATGAGAAAGGTCATGTCTGGCTCTTTCTCATTTACAGGATGGAGAGACAGCATTCAGGGACACTTGCAGGTAATGCCGGGGTTAAAGGTAGGAAAACTTGGCAGTTTTGGTCAAGGGTGGGATCCACTTAGCTTTCACTAGGGTTTCAGTTCTCCTGCAATCAATCCATTAGCTTTCATGCCAAATGTTGCTTCCAGCTGAAACTTACACAAGAAAACAGTGCACAACACGACAGAGATTTAGGGGTTTTACTGCCAACCTCAACTGAAGCCATGCACCTCAACTGCAAAAATTCTGATTTTTGACCAGAAAGCAAGATAGAGTGGCCACTTTGTGTCTGTCTTTCTGTCCTGAAAGCTAAAATTCAGAGTGTGTGGAGACCATTCTGTGATACACAACAAAGCATTGTGGCAGCAGGAAGACATCTGGAAGCAGTCCCTGCAGCCATGGGCCTACCTTTTTTGCCTCTTGTCCCTAAACAGGGAATGTTGGCCCACAACAAACAGTGCAAAATGTGTCACCTGGTCACACAACTAAACATCTTGCAATTTTGAGTGTCATTTTAGCTAAACTCAAGGCAGGTGGCCCTGACAGATCTGAACTGTTCATGAACTGAGAGTGCTTCTCTTTTGCAGACTGAAATAATGTAATGAAATTCAATTAACATTCAACCTGGTGAAAGCATTTCAAGCCCAAATATAGATCCTATCAGCCTAATCTGACCTTTGTTGCTGAATTCAGCTCTCTCTAGGACATCAGCCTAAATCTTCCTATATTAGGAAGTTGGGATCTTCTAAAAACACTGGTGTGGCTAAACATTTTAAAATAAGTTCCTTTTAAAAGCCACAGGTGTGCACACATTTCCTCAGAAAGAGGAGCAGCAGAGGGGAGAGGAGGCTCGTGGAGGGGCTGCAGAAGAGACAAATGGCTATGGCTTGAGCTGTGGCTTGGAGCAGTGAACTGTGCCTCAGAGCAGGCACTCACATGCTTCAGTGAACTCTTCTCCCTAACTCTGGCAAGAAAATCTTCATCCTACTGACATCTGTAGGAATTTTTACATTGTCTGCCCACAATACCAGTAATTTGCTTTGGTTGTAAAAGGGAAAAGTTTTGCTTGTTTTTTACTTTAAGAACAGTCTAGAGCTGCCTCAGCAAGAGCAGCTTGCCAAGGGCTGGTCATGGCTCTGGCCTCAGCTGGAGGCTCACAGGGGAAGGTAATGGAGATGATCAGCTGAAGAGGAACTGATAAAAAATCAAGGACACAAAAGCACATTGGAAATAGGAGGGAAATGACAGCCTACAGTCTCCTCTTTCCATGCCCCTTCTCGATGCCCTTCTCATATGGGACAGCTGTTTTCCTTCTAGTTATGTGCTCTGGGTCTCCATCTTAAAAAACCCTTTTGTTTGTAAACTACTTTTGTATTTAAATAACTTAAAATATAACTTATTGTAAATACTTGCATTAAATCAAATGTAGTCAGCTCAATGCTTTAGAAGGTGCCTTCTAGTCTTTTTTGTTTATAATTATCCACAGAAATGCCATATTTGGGTCTTCTGGCAGTTTGTTTTATGATTCTGTCATAGCTCCATCAGGTCTTTCAGATTCAGTGAGAATTCTGAGTAATCCTTAACCACATTTCACAAGGTCAGCCTGTGCAGGGGACATTGCAATTGGCAGTAACAAGAATAAGCAGTAGTAGCACATTCATAAAATAACATCCCTTACAGCAAAGCTAAAACCAGGGAAAGGCTTCCTGCCTGACTTTATTGCTGGGGTTATGTGGTTATAGCCTGGCACGCAAAATTAAAATCTAGACAAGACTTTGAGCGGGAAAACGAGATTTTTCTTCAAAGATCTTACTTACTTACAGATGGGAATCCACACTTGGGAGTTTTCTGGTGCCAGAGACAGCAGCTACTATTATTACTATCATTAATAAAAAGTAATTATATAGCAATACCCATCAGACTTGTAGACTAGAAAAAAATTAACTAGGACATCAGGTGTCAGAGAGAAAAAATATGACTTATACAGGGGATTTTAAGCAGATGGAGAAAATCTTGGCGAGGACTAATATCTCTATTTTCTGAAAAACTGCAACATTCCTAGGAATTGTAGCAAGTTTTTTTGTCATTTTCCCTCATTCTATTTTAACTCTTCCTACAAAAGCACCAGTCATCACCATATTATTCCTAAAATTACAGGGGAACGAGGAAAATGGCTGTATTACTTTCAGAACACATTTAAAAGAACAGAGAAATCCAAGATAATTAGTGACACGAACATTACTCAGCTAAGTATCTCGTATAAATGTCTTATCCTGGGACTCTGACTCCTAAAATATAGTAACAGCTGGACAGTCTGACTTCAGCCTGACTTTCTCTGACTGGTTTATCAAGCAAGATCTGTTTTGCTCTGTTTGTGAATCGCTTCACAGGCCCAGCCTCAAAACCCAGCCACCACAAGATGCTCTGACACACCATTCCTAGGAACAGTCTTTGCCTGTCCATGCTATCATTAAGCAAAATTGCATCTGATTTTTGTGAAGAAACTCTTAGTTCAACCTCTCATGAACCCAAGGCAACTCATCTCAGGAGATCTGATCCTTTGTCTTCCATAATGTGTCTGCAGAATACTTCCCCATGATTACTTCATTTAATTAGGACAATGAAGAATTCTAAATTTATTCTAGTTTCTCTCTCATTTCTAAAGGTAACTGCTGCAGGCAGTGATTAGTAAGCTTCTATGTCACAAAATTTCTCATTTATGTTTCATCTCTGCTGATATATACCCTTTAAAACTCACATGGGTCAGCTTAATCCTCATCTACATGCCAAAAATGCTTGGTTTATCTCAAATACAATTAGAAATGTGACTCATTCAGTGTAACAGCTGAATACCCTCAGGGGAAGGGTACACTTCCATCAATTTAATCTAGTTACTAAATAAAGATATACTGATATTAAAAAATGAGAACCAAATTATGAATATGCACACAGATTTTTAAACCTGTTTGACTAAACCATTTAAAGCAACCTATTTTAACATAGTGCTATCTTCATATTCCATCTCTGTCTTTGTTTATTGCTACCACAGGGCTTCTGATACAGAAACCCTGAAAGACAGCTATGGGGTTATGCTATGGTGGGCAACTCCTGAACTTGCCTGAACAATAAAGGTCGAAAGGCTATTTTTAGAAAAAGGTTTGGAAATAAAAATACACCTCACTTCTTAACTGAGTTTACCTAATTTCAGCTTCCAGGGACCTTTTGTCATTTTCAGTCTTACTTTGCTAATCTAAAGGACCTCCCACCCACCAAGACTTTGCTCCACATGCAGTGATGTGGACTTCATGATCAGGTAAGTGTTCAGCTGCTCCACTAAACTGCACAGCCTGAGCCTCTGCAGTCCTTTCTGTGGTTTCTCTGGGCTTAGATCTCCCCTGTTCTAGAAGATGCTTGCTGAACTGCAGACACCAGAACTGGACCCTCTATCCCAGTGCTGAAACAACCAGACTCACAGTACTCCCTGCTGGAATGTCCAAGTACCAAGAGACCTGTCTGATACTGACTGGCACAATCACAATGACCTCCTGTAAGCCTCGGATTCTTGCACCAGGGATCTCTTCTCCCTTTTCAGGAATGAGATCAGGGCTGACAGGCTAAAGTTTACTCATTTTCCCTGTTTGTTCACTGCAAAGCTTTTCTGCAGCTTACTCTGTGATTTCTAAGGTGTTGAAAGCAAATGCAAATGGTTTTTAAAGTAACAATTTTATGGTCTTTTAAGACTTCAGGATGCTTTTAGTTCTAAAAATGATCAAAATCCTACCCTGCCATTTAATGTCTGCCAGTGTTACTACTGGAATAGAAGTGTTCCATTAGTATCTTGTGACACAACTGCCATCACCTTTTTTTTCCCAAATGAACACTGCACACCTTTAGTGTATGCTTCTGCCCTGTTGCACTATTACTAGGCCTACTTGTGTAGCAAAATTATTAAGATTCTATTTACTTATTCTTACCATCCTTCACTGTTTTGGCTGAAGATTTTGCTTATTATTCTTTTGATTTGTGTTTCTATCACTATCTTCATTCTTCATATGTCAGCTTACAGCTTCATGGATTTTGTTCATGCTTTATGTTATTTGTCATAAATTGTCTTCCATTCTCTCCTATGCTGGCTCACTTTTTCAGCTGATGCAGAGAGATCTCTCTCGGCTGTGGAACTGTGTCTTTTGGGAATCTGCTGCAACATTCTCAGTCTCTTCATTCATATTCAACAGGGGCCCAGCCTCATGCATTCTTTTTCTCTGTAACTTGGACTGTATCACATAATGCACACTTTTCCCTTTCAAAAACAAGTGATATTTTTGGTTGAACCCTATCTCACTTGTAACAGATTAATTAGCAGTTTGATAATTAGAGCACAGAGTATATTCTCATACATGTAGTTTTCCAATTACAATATATAAATTATTTCATTGCAAGCTGAGAGTAAAATACCACTACTTTTTATTCTTTTTTCATTTAAATTTTAGTATGCACTATATAAGACAGTAGGTAGAGTCAATGTGTTATGAAACCACTTGCTTCAGTAAATTAACATTCTATTTAAGTTAATACTACTTTATTAGTGATAAATATGTCTCATGCCCATAAAACACTACTTGGCATAAAATGATGAGAAAGCTACTACAAGCTATAGATGATGGTGGGAATGCATGCACTACACACACCCTTTTCAATGGCTTCATTAAAACATTCAGAAAAAGAATTGTAAATTGCACGTGAAGCCAAAAACAGACATCAAAATGCAGCAAAAGAAGAGGGGCCCTTTGCACCTAAGTAACTTGTATTGATTTATACAAGGTAGGAGCCTCAAGATACTTGTATATGCTGAAACAGCTCTAAAAAATGAGAATTATAGAATTAATTTACAAAATACCTAAAGTATGGTCCTTCTGTGTTTTTATTCACATCTTCTACCCACTTAGCTACATTATATTCTCTTTTGAACCATGGGTTTAAATACCTGCAGAAAGCAATGGAAGGAACAGAGAAAGCAGAAGAACAAGAATAGAAAATCTGAGAACACACAGCACAAGCTTAGCAAGGATGTCTTCATCCCCAAAATGCAAGTGAATATGGCAAATAAATCAGTATGGATTTGGGTGAGGACTAGGCAACGTGTACAACTGCATGAGAAAATCTGACCTACAACAAGACTAATGTTTGATTAATCTGGAAACTCTCTGGGATACACATTCATTTAATGTCTTAGGGGTAAAATTCACTCCTGTGTAGAGGGCCAGCATTAAGCTCACAGTTTGGACTCCCTCATGATCTCAAAATAAGGATGAAGGGACGTTTTGGCTTCAGTCATGAAGTTTGCTTGCCAAAGACACACTTTTGCACCCATCTATACAAATTGGAAGATAATGGCTAAATGAGCACAGAATCTTGGGCTTGACCCTTTTTACAGGAATGAATTTCAGCCTCAGTGTGTTAAAAGCCTTGAATTTTTTGCCACTATAGTGACAATTTTTGCACTTATAGGCAAACAACCCTCTAAGTCTTCATTTCTCATTTAGTTTGGCTTTAATGGAGGTGGGCTGCAGAGTTATGTCACATTTTACAGAACCAATCTTGATACCAAAACCACAGTTTTTAGGAAACAAGTCTGAGCTGTATACTTATATTAGTCACGTGACAATTATGAAATAAAGATGATGTTTAATTATCTGATAAAAAATTACCAGGGAAGAATAAAACTTTTTTGTAACAATTTTTTCCCAATAACAACATAAGCAAATTCCTCCCCCTCTGTCACGTTAAGAGAAAAGGGTGATGCAGAAAACAGGAGTGTGCCTGGACCAGTTTTAAAGTTTGTTCTTGTTATATACAAATGGCAACAATCAAATGATTATTTGTGATCACCATCTTTATATAATAGACACTAACACAGTGAAATAGGAAAGAAATTTTAACCAAGGGAAACGGGAAAGAAAATTCCTCTTTAAGTTATTTTTTAGACTTCTGGGCCAGTTCTTGCCACCCTTCTTTATGGCAGTGACTCCAACAACCTCACACATGGGAACAGGCCTTGCAAGGGATTGCTCAGATGAAAAAAAGTTGGGCCAAATCATGTCGTTCAACCCCCTCCATATTTCAAACCATGATAACAACAAAAGCAGCAGCACTTTTTCAACTTCTTTTGCTCCTTTTTTGCTCTGGAACGTCTCCTCCCCACCCCGTGCAAGCACAGCCACAGCTCTCAAAAAGTACTCGCCCTCAGCCACAAGTGCTTCTAAGTAGCTTCCTCAGCCTGCTTATTTATCAGGAATCGGGAGTGCTTTATGCTTTCCAGCTTGGGATCTTAGAGAAAGAAAATGTCAAAAGTGGTAGCGCAGCAAAACAGGTGAACCACAAGTGAAGCAACAGGCTGATGCCAGCATCACCAGGAACTAATGAACTTCAGCTTTAGCTTTAACTGAACGTTTTCTTGTGCTCGCTGCAATACTTTTGACTTGCAGTTTTTCATTTGGAAGGGTCTTTTGGTAACCATGAAACACTCCCAATCTGGCTTCCTTCATTACAAAACAGTGTAAGGTGGTATCAAAGCATGCAATTGTTGCACAACCATGTTGCAGGGTTTCCTGGGTCTGGGTGTGTTACAGACCGTCATTCGCCACCTCAATCCATCTGTTACAAAAAGGTTAAACTCGAGTTACTGCAGACCACTACAGGATACCATTGGAAAGCCCTCGGGCTGATCCTTCTGGCCACATGTTCACTAGTAATGGCCAGAATCCGCGTTTCCTTTGAGTGAGAAATTCTGCTTTAAAACAAGGTGTCCTTACACATAAGCCTGGAGCTAGACTGACAGCTCGATTCGGCTCGTAGCGCAACATGCAACAAGGCAAAAGACCTGGGCTGAAGAGTACTGTACTCCTCAGGCTGGCGAGGAGGAAGGGTAGCTAGCGCTGCGGCAGCAGGAGCACCTCCAAGCAGTCACGGTGTTTTGCCACAGTGAAACTATCGTATACTAGGGAAGGGACTTTCCACGGGATAAAATGGCAGCCCAGGATGCAGGGGCAGGTGAGACTGACCTGTGATCCTGACTCCCTGTTTGGGGGTGGTCGGAACCCCCTGGGCTTATGCCTTGGGCAGGGGTTTGGTGGGCGAGAGAAAGCCCAGGCTCAGATGCATGGGTTACCCGGCTGCAAAAAGACAATATATAATAGAAAGTCTAAACCAAAGACGTTCGTATCAGTTATAACAACGAGGAAGACAAATGCTTATAGGAAAAGCAGTGCAAATTAACAAAGGTCTGAATTTCTATCTGTTTCTGGGATCTGTTTTAACACAAGCTCCCAATTAAACTGTCAGCTTATTCAGAAAACTCTCATCATTCCTGGGTAATTCTAACTGATTTTAATAGAGAACTATTTATCAGGCCATTTCATCAACCATGTTTCTGAAAAAGCATTTGGCCTGTTGGCATTCCTTCCACATGTAATGAACCATCTGCCTTTATTCAAGAATATTAGTTTTAAAACATCCAAAACCAATTTAAAATGTCCCAAAATATCTTTAGCAGTCTCCTCAGAGCTCTACGCTTAGCATAAGCCTTGTTCATGTATGTTAGGTCCAAGGGTCATGCAAAGGTGTGAGCAGGACTTTTTTCAGGAGCTGCCCAAACTGTTTGCCACTTCCTGTCAGTGCTGCTCGTGAGGGCTGCAGACTTCAAACCTTGCTCAGTCCTTAAGAAATTTTGCTTAAATGATTAATGGCATAATTCTATTTGATGCTTGGCTGTATACAAAAAAAACCCTGTGCATAATGAGTGCAGTTACTGCAGACTCATGCATACAACAAGTATTTTTGTAGGCAACCATACTAGTGTGCTCCTGCTTAAAAAGAAAAAATTAATTCTGCACAAGGTAGGGCATCAATGATCAGTTTTATAATGGTTAACTACAGTCTGCTAATTACAGGACACCAACACTGTTATCCCTCTTTTTCCATTTCAACAAATATGCTTTATTGGACTCCTAGGGGCCACATGAGTGGACTTTCTAAATACTGCTTCAGAACAGATTTTAATATTATTCTGTATTTCCCAGACAAGGCAGAAAGGTAAACTGGTCTGGGAAAAGCCTCCATAATATTCTGCAGCATGCTGCAGCATCAAACTCAGAGCAGCTGGTGTTGCTTTTTGTTTTTTCTAAATGAGTAAATGCTGGTCACAGTTAGATCATTCTCAGTCCATTTTCTCTCCTTGCAGAGCAAGCTGTCTCTCTAACCAGAGAGGTAATTGCCCTCTAACAGCCATCAGCAATTCTGTCCATTCCCCACTGAAGTGACACAGCATGTGGATCATTCAGGGGGAGCTCTCTCTCCAGCTGGTGACGGGACTGCCAAGGGGACTCGGACAAGCCATTCAGGCCTCTGCAGACCAGGACAGAGGCCATCAGGAGAAAGAGTATTTTCCTGCCTGGCAGGCCTCTCCCAGGAACACCCACATTGTGCTTCATCCCCGAAAGGTTGCTGCATGGCCCTTGGGAAGTACGAGCCTCCTCCCTGTAGCATCAGGGTTGAGAGACCACCGTAACAAGCAGCAGGAAGGAAAGCAGAGAATTAGGTGGAAATGCAGGGGCACCTTTAAAAGAGAAACAAATATACAGGGAAAAAGATTTCCAACTCACAGTATCTCTGTCTGCCCGCTTACTTAGTGCTCCAAAGTTCTCAGAGCAAATCTCATTTGTACTTTTGGCAATTTGGCCAGACTAATTTGATTTTATCAAACTATCTCATGCAAGGAGAAAAGAAAACAAGCAAAATAACATTTCAATAAGAGTTTATCAGCACAAAGAGCACAGAGACTCTTGAGATAAACTCCTCCAAGGGCTAAAATTTCTGGTTCCATGATGCCATTTTGACCATGCAATGTTATAATTGCAATGTGCATCCAAGTATTATTTCTGTAACTTGTAACATAGGGATTTCTCTATGAACCCTTTCTGAGCCTACTCACCTTAAGACAGTGCACTGCAGGTGAAAGAAAAGTTTCAGAACAAACTCAAAATCCCCAAACCAAAGAAAAGGGGGCCCAGAGAGAAGTTAGCATTATTAGCTTCCAGCAGGGGTGGTATCAAGCCCATTGGCCCACCAAGGTGCAAAGTTAGTTGTCATGATATGGGGAAGGGCACTGTCAGTGCTGCCATGGTCAAAGAAGGGGCCATTCCCATGTGGCATTAGGTGCTGAAAGAGCAGGCCAGTGCCTTTGACAAGCTCAGAGGTTCCCAGCCATTCCCAATTCATTCATAAGAGGGCCTGAACCGGCAGGCTTATGTAGTTAAGGAAGGCTCTTTCTGTGTGGGGAGCACTGCACACATGGGCTTGTCAGGAAATGTATCCAAAAAATCAATAAGCCACACTGGAAAAGTCTGGGGATCAGCCACTTGGCAGAGATTTTAATTACCCATTTATCAAAGGGCTTACTCAAGACTGGCTGCTTCAGGCTTACAATGGCAAACTTCAAGGTACTCTCAAAGCAGATACCTCTCCTAAAACCTCCAGGAAGTTATGCAGAGATACAAATCTCTAACTCTGCAATGGCCCAACCCAAGGTGAAGACAAGGGCAGGAAACAGGTTATCAGAAACTCAGTATTGAACCAGGATACACTCAGCAATGGCAGTTTACTGTAGACAAAAGCCTGCAGTGATGGTGCAGGCTGCCACCATCATTGGGAATTGCTATGGGAACGACTGTGAGGAAGCCTACATAAAAAAGAAAATTGATAGTTAATTTTTAAAGAATACATAAAAAGAGGTTGAATTACATTAGCTGAACCATTTACCAGATTATTAGTAAGCAATCAGAATGGGCCACAGAGCAAAAATGCAACTGTCTACTTTTCAGTACTCTTAATTTCCATCTACAAAACACAAATATGAAAACTCTACTTTTTGGCTTTGCTTTTTAAATTCAGACTTACTCAGTTGAATTAGACCGTGGCCTAAATCTTTTGCCTCTGACTTTCTTTCTGTTTCCTCCTATATTACCTGAAAAAAATCAAAGGACAAAGACAGTAAAACAACTTGAAACTCACCTGCACCCCATGCCAAACTGTATATTATTTTTGTATCCATAGCAAAAGAGTTGCCACCTCTAACTTTAACCATTTAAATCTCACAGGTCTGTTCCTCTTGATTTACCTCAGACACTTAGGTAACCTTTCTCTACTTTTTTCTGCAACTGTGCAGAGCAAAAAACTCCCTAATGTCAGGTGTTATTTGACAAAATCACTACACTTCAAGAAAAACACCAAACGCTGCCTGATAAAATCACAGAAGTTGGCAATAGCGAATAGACTTCTTTCTCTTTTTCATGTTAGCTCACACTGGTGGGAGAAATTAAATGCGATTTCTTTGTGACAAAGCACTGTGCAAAAAAGGCAGGGTGCTGCTAAATCCTAATTCCAAGTTAATAAAAATTAGCAGAATTTTAAGGAGTCATGCTGCTGTCCTAAGATCAACTAAACTTTCAGTGGCGCAGCAATGGTCCAGAGGCTGGTTTCCACTGTGGCCAGCACAGTGGTTCACACTTACCTTGCCAAGAATTACTCCTAGGCCTCCCATTTTCACAAATGTCTGAAATATGTTTTGTGTCTGGGATCCTTTCACTCCAGGAATGAGATAATCCATTTGACCTGGAATAGGAGGGCTCAGATGCGGTTATTGATAAGGGTATTGTCTCACATCAATGTTAGCTCAGCGGTTCGGTCACATTCCCGAGGCCAGGGACAAAACACAGCCTAAGGTCTGTCTGCACTAGCAGAGCATCCAGGATTTCTGATCAAACCCCGCAGTTACTCCTTGGAGCTGTCCCTGCAGTGGTTCCATGTGCCCACATTCAAGAGCCAGGCATCAGCACTGCTTTCTCGCTTGTCTGCTGCAGAATGCACAAACACCGGCGCACACCAGATTTCCTTTGCCTTTGCAGCTCTGCCTCAGTTCCTAGATGGAAGATACTCTTACAGCTGTGCTCATGTCCAGGCTTTTTCATCTCACAGTCAAGCACATCCTGCCTGCAGGCTGCCCACTCCCTCCCTGTGCTGCTGCAGGAAAGCCAGGACAGCTTCCCTCACCCCACTGCCACCAGTCTCAGGGGTTCAGGAGTTTGTGAAGAACATCCTCCCACCCAGACCTGGTAGTGCCAGGGGAGAGGTAACTCTGTCTCATTTCTGCTAATTTTGAACGTTTATATTTTACCAGCCAATTGCTGCAGTATATACTTCTAATGCTAAACTCAAAGCCAAAAACAGTCTGCTTATCTAGGTGCTTGGTGAAAACTGTTTTTTCTTTCCTCTTGTATTCCCTCTAAGAGCCAGAGATGTATGTGGTGATGTCCAACATGTGGGGTTTTGCAAGAGGCTGCCTCTTGTTGAACTAGAGCTGCTGCTTAACTGTTTGCCCTGAGATCTACAATTATTTCCAAATAAGAAGAGGAAATTGAAAAATTCATAATAGGTGGCTTACTTATTACAAAGTCTTGCTTAAAGGAACTATTTTTGTAGTTCTTAAGTCTGGGTACTCGCATTTTTCAGTCTCTGCTTTCCTTAGAGGGCAGGCATCTGAGAGATGCTCTTCAGTTTCCAGAAGATCAGGCTAATCACAGCCACACTGAAGTAAGCCCAGGGTTTCACTAATTCAAACTTAATCACATCATGAAAGGTCTGAGAAACAACAGATCCACTGACAGATTTTTAAACACTTCCTCCTACTCAAGGTCTCTTTCAGGCTCAGGAATGTCTTGCTATATACTGGTTTTAGTGTTTGCTATTTCATAGTAGCAAGAGCTATCATAAAGTTATGTCTTAATCCTTGAACATCCTCGGAATACCAACTAATATTTCATAGTGCTTTCCAGCACGAAGAAGCCCAGGCAGCTGATGGCCCAGTCACTCCAACATCTCCCAGGAGATGCCATCCATACGGGCACACAGAGCAAACCAACACCAGCTTGGAAGGTAGGAGGTAGCACTCTGGGAACTAAAATGGAAGGACTATGTCAGCTGTATCACAATGTTAATGGAATATTTGTCAGACTTACTTTTCCAGACTTGACAGTGGCACAACATACCTGAACTGGTGGTGGGAACAACAAAACTCTCTAGTACAGACAGACCTTAGAAACCATTAGCTTTTTGGAACAAGTAATAGAGAGAGACATATGAAATAAATGAAGTATGAGGAGAAACACAGATACTGAATGAAAGAAGAAACACATTATATTACAGTCATTTAAAAATAACTTTTTTTAACTGGTATTGAAACCTGATACACAAAGCTATGAAAACTTTCTTTCCCAAGACTTTTTTTTCAAAATTTTATCCAAATTAAAAAAGATCCTCTGACACAAACAGGGCATCATTTGAGATTAATACTTGCTTCCTGAAAAAACAACCCACACGTCTAAAAAGCTGAATTTAAAAATTAGAAATAATTAAGTAATCACTACTGGAGTTTTCCTAAAAACATATTCATTAGAACAAACTGAATGAGGTTGTATATAAGATCAAGCTGCTATACCGAAATAGCAAATGTCACTACATACGTGCCCCTTCCACACATTTCTCTTTACTTTCATTGAAATAATACCAAAGAAAATGGCTTCATCAACTGCACAGTTGTAGGCTACTTAGTGAGACAAGAATTGATAATTGCAGTTTTCCTAAGAAGCAGTTTGCGACTGTCAAACCCTCTAGGACACAGTGCTTCTCATAAATTGTTTTACAGTGCTAGCTGAAGATTTTCATATAAAGGATCTTTAACTGCAGAGGAACAGTGAGCATCATGATCTTAGCAATTACAAATGGTTCTCAATGCTTTCAAATGAATCTTCCCTCTTAAAATGTTGGATCTTTTAGGCAACTGGAACAGAAGTGGAATTAGTGAAATCTGATCAAGGGCAAAATCTAATTCTCTCTAATCTAATGACAGCAAGCAGAAAATTAAAGAAAGTATTTGTAAAATCATTTTCTAAGATAACACTTGGTGACCTTTAGTATACTAGTCTAGTAAGTGGAATAAAATGCAATCACTACCGTCTTTAATATGAGACAGCAGAAGTCTTAAGTCAACACACTGAATTAATGACACTGACAAATAAAGATATAAAAATAACATTTATATTGAACATTTTATGTTTATAACTATTATTGAAGCAAGACAATGATCCTTTTCTTTGATTACATGACCCTTATTTAAAAAGTTCTTGGCATTTTACTTTTTTTTCAGGCAGCAATTATTATTACAGTCTGCTTGAAATCAATTCTCAAGCAGGGATATTATAAAAATTTGATTAAACAAAAATTGGTTTACAATGCAAAACCTTTTTATTCTGGCCTAATCATAAAAATTAGCAGCTCAGGATACAGGAGAAAAATCAGTAATCAAAGCAAAAAGGATGCTATTTCAAACATTCCACAAAGAAAGAAGAAAGAGTCAAACCTGCTGCAAAACAATGAAATGTTCTGACTAATGGAATAATGGGTGATGGAATAGGTAGAAATCTGAAAATGCGACAGAAAAGCAGACCTCTTCTTAGAACTAGATGCAGAGTTTGTGCTGACTCCAGGAGGCATGTCGCTATAAAAAGAGTCGGCCTCTCCCGGCTTTTTTACATAATCTCCCTGGGGTATTTGTCTGAAGTGTAATAAACATTGTAGAGTCAGAAAACATGACAGGAACTAGCACGCACACAAACATGCACGAACATTAGTTTAAAAGAAAGAGGTAAGGACAGCAATCCTTGAGAAAACCTGTTAACCACACGCAGTAAGGCTATTAATAAATAATTCAACCATCTGAGAGAAAACTCCCACACGCTTCTGTTACGTGCAGGAAAGTGGATTATGTGGTTTTGGAAAGGGAAAACAAGGAACATTTCACTAGTAAACTCTGATCATAATTTTCAAAGTGAACAGTTTGTGACTCTTGAGACACTGGATAACCAGCCCAGACATTTCAAATGGCTCATCATGCTGGTTGCAAAAAGCACCCTCAGGTGTAGCACTAACACTGAGCCTGAGCTGAATACATGTCTGCATCAAAGAGGAGTTCAGGAGAAGGGAATGGTTTTTTCCTTCTGAGGTAGATGCTCTCCATATAACTTTTGTGATCATTATTGAATTCAAGAATAGCAACCTGTTGAGTTGTTTAAACCTCAGGAGGATAAAAAACTCCAGTTTTTAAAATTGATTTCTTGTGTAAGGGAACTAGCAACAGTGTCAGAGATTCTCAGCTACTCCTGATTACCACAGTAGTAGACTCAATCTGCAAAGACACACGAAAGTAATGTCACAGTTTATCCTTTTCCAGAACTAGAAGCTCAGTTATGGTGCATAAAACTATCTGTGAATTAGAAAGTTCTAATCAAGTTATGCAAAGTTTTTGCAGATGGTGAATTCATCACCATCAGAGAAAAACTGCCATGCAAATATTCCAGGAATAGTTCCACCAGGTTTAAAAATCCTCCCAAGTACAAGTAGTTACTTTGACAGTTGACTATTTCACAATATCAGCATCAGTATTTATCCAACCTTGCATTTTCCAAGACATTTTTGCTTCAGCCTGACTCTATTAAGATGCACATTTATCAGGTTGATTCACATTCAGATTGTGTCCAACTACAGACCTGAACTGGGACCTCTTCACTCCATCTCTGAGTTTCTAAGGCTTCTGAAGTATGTATGTAAAGTATACAACTTTATGGCACATAAATCATTAGTGCAGTGCAGTACTTCCACACTCCACCTTCTCACACCTCCTGAGTGCCAGTTCTTGTCCCCTTCCTTGGCTGGCACATGGTGTGTTCAGAGCCAGTTCTGCTCCCCAGGGTTCCTCTAGCAAACTGCTCTCTTGCTACTCCATCAGAAACAACTTCTCCCACGTATCTGTGCCACACTATCCCAGCTGGCAGAATCCTTGCTAATTGGCTCTTCTTACCACATTCAGTTTACTTGTTTCAGTTGCTCCTAAGTACCAAGTATCATCCTTATGTCATGCTCAAAAATATTATAATGGCTTGTTTTTGTTGTTATTTAAGGAGCAATCTTTTTTTTTTAAAAAAAAGGGGACAGTCTGGACAATCTGGTGGATATGTTTTTCCATTTATGGAGCACTCCTTGTACTTAGCCAAAATTATTCTATTTAGAAGTCAGCCTGCAGAGCTTCATTTTATGCATGAAGGAGATTTAGTTACTAAATATCTCCATAATCTTTAAAATGATGGAGTCCTCCATTACCTTCAGAAGCCTCAGTTTATACTGGTTTCCACTCTGCTTGTGCTCTCAGACACAGCTGCAGACTGGCTGCACACTCACAGCTCTCTGGCCATAAACTAATTTCTGGAGATGAAGATACCTGAAGAAGTAAAATTCTCTAATATTCCAATGCAAATATACATGGGGTGGACTCTGTTTTGAGGTTTTGTTTGATCTGTCCTCAGCCAATACTGAAACATCCACAGTAGAATGACCTGATGGCCATGTTAGTCTGCATTTATAAATACATCACTATTCCCTAAGCAGCACCAAACCCTTAAATTCTGCCTTCCTTGTGTTGGGTGGCATTCACTACCCACCAACCTCTGCATAAGGCTTCACTTCAATAACCCTGCCTTTTTCTTGTTACTGTACCTGTGGCCTATCTGACCCTGTGGTACACAGCCAGCACTTGATAGTGCTTTTCCACTTACTACAAATATTTTGAGCCTGGCAGAGAAAGTGCTACACGAAGGGAAATGAAGAACAAGCACAATGGGTAGCAGCAACAAACAAAGCAGCAGCTTGGACCAGAAGGCACCAATACAGGCAGAAAACAGGGGAATTTGAGAAATCCTCTTATCTGTGGAGGACTGGGAGAGGAAGGAGCCAACTCCTTCCCACAAGACCCATCTGCCAGGCAGATGTCTGATCGAAGGGAGGTGGTCTTCCAGGAGCCAAACACAAGTCACTAGGAAAGCAGTTCATTTTTGGCCACAAGCTTGAAACGGGGAAAGCTCAGCCCTGTGCTGAAGCCAGTACTGTGCTTTAGCTGCGAATCAATCGAACAGGGTGACGGGAAAGGATGGGCTCTTCGTCCACACAGCAATTTAACTGCGTTGTATTTTTAACTGCAAAGAAGCTCCAGGAATTAATTTGTCTCAAAAGGCTCCTGAATATCATGTTAATATTAATTATTCAGTTCTTAGCCTCCCAAGAACACTTTCATCTCTAATAGCCGATTTTCAGTCTCTCTTATTGGAAATATTCTCCTGTTTTCCTAAATAAAATAGTCTATTGCCAAGGTATAAAAAACATTATTTTTGCTACTGAGTCCAGTGAAATCAGGATTTCAAGCAATGCATTTATAGAATACTGATTTCATATATTATTTAAAATATGATAACCATCACAGTATTTTCTTCATAGCATGTAAATGAGCAAGAGAGAAGAAAAGCTATTTTCAGAAACTTCTAAGATACATTCCATTACTTTTATCACATACCTCTGTCTTCTGTAGTTTCTTTCCATATAAACAGAAGAGAAAGGAAAAAGAATGAGTTTTTAGTAAGCAGGTACAAATGGTCAGTAAGACCAAACAAGTGTAAAAAGAAAAGCACTGTATACAGAATGAAACTTTTTCTCATAAAATATTTCTACAAAATCACTTCTGAAATAACCATATTTACAAATATAATAAATCAGAATAAACAAGAAAAAACTTTTCGTATTGATGGTTACAGTCAATGCTGAGTTTAAGATGCAGTTCATGATGGGTTTAAGCCTATTCACTCTGAAGCTGCTAGTGAAAGGTACACTCTTGTCCTGAACCTCCAAAAACTAATCCCACTGGCTAGACAGGATCTCAAAATGAGCCCATAACTTTTAGAGTTTTACTCTAAATAAAAGTCCAGATTTTCCGATGCTGCCAGAAGCTGAGGGTGATACACCAAGACAGCATAACCTACTTCACTGCCACCCTAATCTTCATGGTTTTTTCCCAAATGCCTCTTTCCTTACCTATTTCTGAGCTGCCCTCAGCCCACCTCAGTCCAGCAAAGGAGCAAGGGCTGTGCCCCTTTGTTATGCCAAACGATGGGGCTGTGCCCCAGCCCTGGCACTGCCCTGCAGCTGCCCTGCCCTCCCTCCAAGCACACCAAGGACGAGGGACAAACCACTTCAAGAGACAGTCTCACCCTAACACACATGAAAGAGTCAGTACCGTGAATCTTTTTTTACTACAAGCAAAAAACATAAATCCCTCTGGTTTTATAAGAAATTCACAAAAGAAGTAAAGCAGAAAAAGACCACTCAGGATAATATAATCCATTTTGCCTCTCAGTGAGCACTGACAGCTCTACACCAGGAGAGAACTTGAGCCTTATTTGCAAATTGCAGATCTTGGCTACAAAAAATGTGCCTGAATTAATTTCAGGTTAAGCTGACAAAATACAATCATCTATTTAAGGAAGCCTATGTTTAGATGCTGTGCTGACTGACTGAAGGCTAATCTTGCTCCATTTACTTCATCATGAAACATATATAATTTAACCAGATCATAATCTTGTATTTCTTTTGTCATATACAGTAAAATCATAATCTGATCATCTAAAACAAAAGAAATTACTAATTGAGAAATAGAGTTCAAATTTTGATCAAGCTCTCTAAAACCACATGCAAATGTAAGAACTGCTTGAAAAATGTTAATACAATAAAAATGTTACTGTATAAATATTGTTGAATTTGGATGGTTTCTATTTTTTTAATTGTTCTTTTCATAACATAATAAACTATCAGATGAAATACAAATATTTTTAAACTGTATTAAGAACAAAATTTACTTACTTGTAACCCCAACCAGTTATTCCTAAAACAAGAGCCAACACTAATATGGTGCCAGCAATAGCCCCTATTATTATATTTGTGCTAACCACACCTGGAAATACAAGAAAGAGGAAAAATATACATGATTTTAGGAGAAAAATACACAAAAGCAGTAAATGCACCATCTTTCAACAACCAGCTTGATCAACTTTCACTAGGCTGATTAACTGTAACCAACGATACACTCTTGAAGCATAGCAAGGACATAAAAAGATCACTTGTAAATCAAGCTTTGACCTTTGTTTCCCTTAACTGAATGCTTGTTACATGGGAAACCTGTGCCAGCTATGCCAATACAATATTATCAATATTAAACTGCTGTAGATTACATCCTTACAAACTGCCCTAGCAAATATAGTCTTACGCTGGAATAAAAGTGACTACTTTTTGGTTTTGCTCAAATCCCTTCCACAGCTGAATAAATTTATCAAAGGAGGCATTCTGGAAGATGTCCCCCCACAAGGATTTCTAATGACAAACACTTACAAGCTCATTTTCCCACAATATGTCTTTCTTTTGCATGCAAGACTCGGCCAAATAAAAACTTCCACTCAAAAAATGTGAAGTCAAGCAGTACCTTTCTATCTAGATACAGAATGCCCCAGTAACTTTTTGCATGTCCCAGTCTATCAAAATGTCTAATAAGAGCACTCAGATGACAGGGACAAGCCAGGTAGGACTGGACCCACAGAGAGCAGTTCCCAAAGATGCACTGAGGCTTCATTTACAGACACTGAGTGTTCCCGCTGTGGGAGGAAGAGAGGGTAACGAGGCTCCTGATGCTGCAGCATGTTGTGTACTAACTAAAAGAGCAGGAGACCTAGTTTTGCTTAATTAACTTTCCTCAAATCCAAGCTTTTTCAGTTGTTGGTAAAAATTTTAACAACATACCTTTATTCATGGCATCTTTATCAAAAAATAGATCGTCCTTGATGCGAGAACTGCAGTCATCTCCTCCCCAGAATCGGTCACAGACACACTTTATTTCATTGCTACAAACCTGTAGTCAAAAGTGTAGCTCAGAAAAAAGTCAGATTATTAATCCACTCCCGTAGTTAACACCTCAAGTATACATACAGTGATAAAGGCCTGATTTTGACTGCTCACATAATTTCGCAAAATAATCCTTTAATACATAGCAATTCTTAGTTTGTATATTAGATATAAATGCATTAAATGTGCTATTATATTTTATAAATAGATTTAATGTTTATTCAGTAGATATTTTAATGTAATCTATATTTAATAAAACCATTTATAATTGCTTTGGGAGACTGACCTTAATGACTTTTTTTTTCAAAATATGATGAAGTGCATGACTTCAGATAAATAAGGAAGTTTTAATGCAGTGCACAAGACAAAAGACATTATGAGAGAACAACTCTTTTGATCTCAGCTCAGTCATAGGGCCCTGGACATTATGTCAAATGGTGTGAGGGACAAGGGGACTCGCCAGGGCCACAGCAAAGCCACAGACTGCACACCGAGGAGAGAAACTGCCATTAGCCAAGAGCCACCTCACTGGCCTCTTTTCCAGAGTAAAGGAAATCTCAGCCCACAAAATCCAACATCATCAACAACTTTATGAATCTTCATGGCTATTTATGCAATAAAGAGAGAATTAAAAAGAACAGGTCTCTGGAAGAACAGAGACCCAAGTTTCTCAGTCCATAAAACCTTTGTATTTATTCTCCAGCACACTGCCTGAGAAAATATCAATCAAGTCAGCAGAAATGATAGCAAAAACATTGATTGATAAAACTTCTGTAAAATTAGTACATACTAACTATGACTCATTGTTTAAGATGCCTTGACTGGAATACATTATATTTACTTATGTGCCTCTTTCCCTTTTCCTTTTCAAAAACTTCTCCAGTTTTATGACTTCTAGAAGTGCTGGCTTCCTGAAAGGTCCAGCTAGTAGACTGCACAATGGCAGGAACTCTGCAAAAACAGTAAGAAGAAGTTCAAGAACATACACCATGTCCTGAACAGATCTGGCTGTCCGTGGTGCCTGGGCAGGTGCTGAAGTTGAACGCCTCGGCGGGGAGGCAGCGATGGTCGAGGCACACCATGTCCGGCCCGCACGGCGTCCCGTTCTCCACATAGCCCAGGTCCGTGTCCTCATCGAGCTTCACGTGGCCACCACTGCAAACAACCAACAGCACCTTGGGGAATTGTGCTGGGATCAGATGGGACTGCTTGAGAAACTGGGCCCTGGGCTGCTGCCTTTATTTCTGTGTCACACAAAGCCCAGGACCAGGTAAGACTTAAGTACTGGCTTAGTGATCTCACTGGGCATAACACAAAACAAACCAAAACAGTGTATCTGCATCAAACAAATGTAATCGTCAAAAAAACCACCATTTTTCCTGTGAAACAGCTAGAGTTACACAAAACTCTTAAGTTTACTTGTTCAGGACTTCATTTCGTCTAACAGGTGTGTGAAGCTATGAAAACATACCACATCTATAATTAGAATTCAGCTAAAATACAGCAATGATTTAGGCTGCCAGTTAACTTTGGCAGTGCAGGCATATGTCTAAGTATTTAGGGTCCATGAAGTACTTTGCAAATATTAAAGAATGTAAAATCACAGAGGCTGAGAAGAGCATTATGTCTCTACAGGCAAAATTAACTACCGCACAGGGGGATTGCAAAACAGGAGCTCTTCCCAGAGGCAGTTAATTTTCTGAAGCTTAACGAAGGTTGAACTGAAATAATGGTTATGTGTTAATAGGAAAAAAAATTAATGGAAGCAGTTTTTCTCCACTTAGGAATGAGTGGAGAAAAGGAGGAATTGCTTTTCTGTGCAAGATGGATATTGATTGTTCTGTTTTCAGGATTTCCAACTACCTGCAATTGTAGACTTTTCCATAGTGCAAGATTGATGTTGTGATTTCACCATCAAGTTCTCCAAGTCTGGGCACACTGGATATATTCGAGCACAGAAGGTATCCACAAAGCACATCCCTGCATTGAAAGAATAAACAGATACGCATAAAAAATAAAATGCAATGAAAATGGACAATCAAAAATACGAGGTTTTCTTCACTTGCTTGGTAACCTGTTTGTTATTCCTTGCTTTTCTCCCACTGACAATAACTGCCATAAACAATTCTGTTTCCCAAGAAAATTATTTTCCTTGTAAGTTCGAGTGGGAAAGCTCTGTTTTTATAATGCATTATCAAAAATGCCCTGAGTAGAAATAAACAGGGAAATGCCAAGAACAAACCACATCAGACTGATTTAATGATCTCTTAAGATACAGTAACTGGTCCACAGAGGAACAACAGTAGATACTGGTTTTAAATACACTCTCACAGGACACAAACTTAAGGGAACTCTAGACGCCAAATTTAATTCAACTGCTAAAGGGACTTCATTATTTATGTGTGGAGACTTCTGCACTGACAGGATAGTAAGGTCTGACATCTCCCACATTACTGAATATTTTTACTTATGAATTTGTAATGGAACAGAAGATTACCAAACCTGCATTTAAGAAGTGGGAAAGGACATTAGTTAACCTGTAGGCAGAACTAGAAATCAAATGTCATTGACAGAATGGAAAAATCTGAAAAAAAAGTTTGATAAGGACTGGTGAAAGGTTCAGAAATAGGCAGAAATAGTCAACTGCATATCTACAAAACGTGGAAAAAAATGGTTTAGGCAGCAACTTGCAGGAATATACTTGGAAAGTTACAATGTCATGGCAAGTGAACAACTTAGCAATGCAATGTCACAGCATAAAAAGTGAACATCACACCAAGATGTGAAACAAAAGGCTGCTCTCCTCTGCACTGCTAAGCCTCACTGAGAGTACTAGCACCACTTTTGGTCCAAGCTCTCCCAAGCTCAGAGGGTGCTCTCTTCTCAGAGATCCTCTCTCCTCAACACCCAGCTCCTGCCAGGATTTTTTGCACAAAGATCTGCAGAAGAAGGCCAGAAGTCTGATCCATAGAGAGGCTTTTTGGGCCTCTTCATCCCAGCTAAAGAACTGGATCAGGGTAAGAAACATCATACTAGTAGCTTTCTAAATGGATCCACTCACTGTTTATTGCACTGTATCCAAGAGTCCTTGTCCCTCCCGCAGTTTCCTTTTTCAGTCCCCTCAATATTCAGCTTCTCATAGCAGTACCTGTCAGCAGCTGTTACTTCTAAAAACAGAAACAAATCCCTTCTAAGATGATGATGACTTTGAAAAGCTGTCATGAGAAATGGGGATACACAGTCAAAGCAAACTTCCCAGTTTGTGAACTGAAGCACCATGATCTGCAGGTGGCCCATGAAACTCTGCACAGTGCTCTCTTCAGTTAAAAGCTTTATGATGGCACCAGAGGACAGTCTTAGAATTTTCTTCATATTTATGAGGGTTTATTGGTCAAAAATGTCCAGAAGCCACTGAAATAAACTAATGAACATGAGTCTAGGCTCCTTAGGTGTTTACTAATGAGAACTAAAGTTTAGGACTTCAGAACAAACACCAGTAAGTTAACCAACACTAGAGAAAGAGCTGGAAAAGAGGAGGGAAAGACAAAATGATGGGGGAAAAGGGGAGAGACATACAGTTCTAGATGTTTTCAGTGGTTCTCGGTTATGTGTCTTCCATACTTTTTCTCAGCTAAAACAGCCTCTCAAGCCACATGTATTACAATCAACTTAGAAACAGTAACTTTCACTTACTTTCACCCCAGATATATTTACATTGCCGCTCCCTGGTTTTACATCTTCCACCAAAGCAAATACCCTAGGAAGAAAGAAAAAAAATACAGAAAACTTGGTTTTCCAAAATACATATTTCTTTAATATAAAGATTTTTCACATGCTTTATATTGAGGCAACTAATATGTTATTCTATCTTCTTTTCATTCAAAATATGACTAGCACCCAAAACCCATGAATGTTAGCAGAACTGTCCCAGGTGACTTCCAAAGATCTTAAAATAAAATCTATAAAAACAATGTATAACAGCAGAAAAAATGTAAAACAAACTGAAGTCCTAATTACCTGTCTGTCATCACATGAATATCCATCCATTTTATGGATATTAGGAGAACACTATAGAAAGACAAAATAAGTAACAGATCAGACAAGCATGAAAGCAAAGTATACAACAAAAGTCATATGAAAAATTAGTTCAGTATCATGCCGGCTTTTTTCAGCATCAATAGATTTAACACAATTTTTATAGACCTTACCATACAAAACAGTAATTTTGAGACTACAGGTGGGGTTTTTTGTCTCATGGATAGAAGACACAAAAATCACCTGGCTGGAATTTCCTGTGCAGTTCTCTGCAATATCACAATCATTCACTGCTTCTCGACACATAACTCCTTTAGGTTCAAACTGGAAAAAAAAGCACAGAAAATTTGTGTTTTGGTTTCTCCATATATTGGCTTAAATACAATGCTTCCTTAAAGTTTTAACTACAATTAAAAAAAAGGGAAACATTCATGTGCTGACTGAAGTGGGAAGACTTCCCTTTCCATGGTGTGTATGCTGCACCACTCAAGCCATTTGCTGGTGCAAGTGGTGCCTCTCTCTGAGGGACCCCCTCCCAAGGGCATCAATTGAGGGGTTGAGCAGGAGAAGATTCTCCTGAGACACAGGACCTCTGGGGGTGTCCCAACCAATCCTGCAGTAGCTGGCAGCATCATCCTACCAGGTCACTGTGCCTTTTTAGGACTATTTTACTCTTCTTTTCAAAACAGAAGGAGTGATCCTGATCTTCTCTCTAGGGCTGAAGAACACTGCAGAGCTCTATGTATAAACACTTTCGTTATTTTAATCCCCCATTGTTGTTGCAAAACAGGAACTATTAATAAATGTACTGAATTCTGTACAGTTTGACACCATTTTCTAAGGGACTAGATATTTAACAATGAAAAGTGTACCAGCGACCTAATACAGACATTCTGGCTAAAGATTTATGTGCTATGTCTCAAGACCTGGAAAAGCAGGAAGACATCTCATTTGAGGCAACTGTTAGTGTTTCTAGTCATGGACATACTACACACTCCTTATTTTCCCACAAATTTTTCTGAAGACTGTGATACCCAGTTCATTTTGCAGCCCTGTGATTTTTTTTGGTTTTTTTGGATCTGCAGGCACATATATTTTTGGGGGGACAACTGCTAACTCCACAGCTGGTGTGAATAGGCACACATCAGTGGAAGGGCTAGACCATGGTACTTTCTCAGCCTTCAGCTTCTTTTTTCTACCAGTCTCTGGAAAAATGCAGACAGACATGAACATTGTCAGAGACATTGCAGGCTGCTAGGATGTGTATGCACCATGCATTGCTTGCAATCCCTCCTTCACTTCTGCTTTCAGGCAGGATATTGCAGGGGAACATAATCCCAAGTTTGGGAACTGTTATATACAGTCTTTTGAGCTGTCCTGCTTAACGCCTCCTAGGGATACACGTTCTGTAAAGTTCTACTTCTCTGTTCATTCACTCACCCTTGCCACTCTGTAAGCAGATAAACCTTTTTATCATTTGCAAAAAAAATAAGATAGGTATCCAAAAGCTTAGTTTTGTTCTAAAAGTCTTAAATATGGTGCCTGTGTGACTTGGATCCTTGAACAAAATTCACCCACACTGGCAATCTGCTGATTTTTTTTTTTTTTATTACATTAAAAAAAGGAATGTGCTTAGGGAAATGTGATCTGTTCCAGCATAATCTGTGCTTTTTCTTTTTTTAACATTAGGATGAGCACAACGTTAAGAATGTAGTCCACAGTTATTATTAATGATCCTCCTAAGGAAATGAAACCCTCAAATGTGCACAAAGATAAGAATATCCCACATAGCACACCACAGTTTTAATTATATTAATACGAATTATCTTAATTACTAAATGACCAGAAACAACTATTTGAAGTCAAAATTAGCAGGGATCCCTTACAGCCACAATCTGGTTAAACCTCCTTTTACTATTTACTGATGTATAAAGAAGAATACCTCACAGTTTACATAGGGCTTGATTCCCTTTACTCAGTGGGATTTCAGTCAGTCCAAGCGTAAGGAGACACGTGCAGACCAAACTGAAACTGAAGTCAGGTGATTTTTAGATGAGCCCCTCTGAATAATGCTGCTGGCTATGCTTTTGGGTTTTTTACTGTATCCTTCTCTCAGACACTCTGTGGTATGAACTTCCCTTTCAGTCTCATGGGGCAAATCCAGAGCATCACGTACGGCTTTGGGAGTGGCACATGGATAAGGATGTGTGCTCACAGAATGACAGAATTTCAGAATGGCTGGGTTTGGGAGGGACCTTAAAGACCATCTAGTTCCAACACCACTGCCATGGGCAGGAACACCTTCCACTGGACCAGGTTACTCAAAGCCCTATTCAATCTGGCCTTGATCACTTCCAGGGTTGGGGCATCAACAGCTTCTCTGGGCAACCTGTTCCAGTACCTCAGTGCTCTCATAGTGAAAAAACAAGGACATCTAATGAAACCTTTATGGTTAATTCATCCTTTAAACAAGGGTGTCTAATGAGATCTCACAGAACTTCAACCCGGTTCCAACTTGTCTGAAACTGGAAGGCTTTAATTTACCTCTGCATATGATGACAGTCCCTGCCCCAAAAAGTCAAGCCCAAATGACAGAGTCTAGCCCCAGAAAAATCAGATTTCAGCCAGTTTTAAAAGGTAAGCTTTCAGAAGAGTAACCACAAGGTCTGCAAGGGAAAACATGTGCTGTAGTGCCTGCAGCCACCTGGATGCATTCCCAGCAGGATGCTGCAGTGAAGGTCGCTGCCTTACCCGGCACTTGCGACAGCAGAGCCCGTTGCTGCACTGGGAGCCCGCGGTCAGGGTGCAGGTATTGCAGCACTCTCCTCCTTCACTGGCACACTCCTGAGAAACACACAAAGAACACAGTACATGCAAAAAGCACATGAATACCAAGCTCTTATCACTTCTCATCTTAGCACACTACCTGAATGGATTTTTATTCAGGCTTTTAGGAACCTGGAGGCAGAAAAAGACGTGTACTTGTGGGGCATGAACCTGCTGCTTCCTGTGCAAGATTAAAAAGAGTTTTTCTAACTTCATATTGTCAATCATTAAATATTAATATTTTAGTATTTAATCCAGGAAAATGCTTACTTTAATGTCTTTGAAGGTCTGATTGTGCACAGACAGCTATTATTATGAATCCTTGGGCACACAACCTTCACCCTGCTTGTCTTACTCCACTTATTGTTAACAGCAGCAATGGGCAACACCAATTCTTGGACAAATTTAGTTGCTATTTAAAAGTACGTTGCACTTACCGCTATTGTCCCACAGTCACATTCTTCTCCATCTTCCACAAAGCCATTGCCACATTCTGGAGGATCCAAAAGCTGCATGGAAATGCAGAAATCAAAGGGCACGTCTCTCCTAAGGGAATTATTTTTACTCTGTGCAACTTGGTTTTTAAGCTAGCATTCCAATGCATTAATTCAAAAACTGTACCCATGACTCAGGAAGACACAGACTGAAACAACACAACTGAAGCATACAGAGAATGAACACTGCTGCAAATTAATTCAGCAATGCTGCCGAGTCACATTGTATCTTCTGTGCATAGGTGTCAGCTTTACAGTAAATTCAGTTCGAGCAGAAGTTACAATGACAAACAAAAGGTGTGACAATAAAGGGGAAAAAATTAAAAGATATGACAATTTCATTATCTTCACAGTGGTTGCAATTGCTATTGTTCTGGAGTTCAAGTGACGAGGCTGAAGGGTTAAAGATTGCACTGTAAGTGCAGAAGGAATAGCCATAAAAAGTCGTCCTTTCATGTGGCTCAGAAATGCTTGGGAAGGTGAGAGGCTGGGTTTCTTTGCCATTTTTTGTTGCAGTTGGATTTTTCTTTCCCCTTTCCCCTGCCACAGTTGGGAACTTTCAGGAGCTGTCTATAAGTATGTACCACAGGCAGATGTGTGCAGGAAGTACTGCTGGTGAGACCTCCTCCCTTACCTTTCAGCCTTCCTGCTTAACTTAACTCAAAATAAGAAAATGTGTATATCTGTATGCTGTAACCTCTTCTACAGGGCACTTACACTGTGTTCTTTCCAGTTTAATTTTTTCTGTCTTCCTAAAACTTTTAAAGGTCGTTCTTCTAAAACAAAATAATGGTTTTTTCCTTTGGACATAAGAAAACATAATAGTAGCTTTTATTACATAAATGAGAAGGCATTTAAATGTGTCACCAGACTAAAATTTTGCAGATCATCCTCTGAGTTCTCTAGTTAAATGAGGACCATTCCAAAAACCACTCTGCTCATGAGCCATCTGCACAAGTACATGGTTCATGGTGTAGAGCATTTCTCTCCAGCTGCTGCCTTTCCATCAGGAGCCCACAGGATGGAGCATCACCCCACATACTTCACTGTGCCACAAACCACAGCACAGCCTGGCACAGGCTGATGTGCTGTTATTAAAACAACTGAAATGGAAATTCAACTGCAGCATGCAATGCATATGTAGAATTTAACATTAAATGTATGCAAGCTTTTAGAATTATTGAAGAGTTGTAAAAACTGCTTGTTTCCTATATATTTTTCCAGACATCTTAACTTCTTCAATATCTCTCAGTGTGCTGTACAACAGAGACAGAGAGACTGCAGTAACAGAGCATTCTGCCTTAAAATATTGGGCCAATTTGCTGCAGTACATAGGGACAGCCAAATACAAAACTGAAGCAGAAAAAACAAACATTAAAAGCAAATTGGATAACCTTTCCCCAAAGTCGTATCATTCATCCATTCATTTGAAAAGAGCATATGTTCAATCTGCTCCAGCAGCCATTGATGTAATTTTTGAGATTATAGCTGATCTAACAGTGGAGCACTGCCAAACACTGCACCTTATCACATCAGCTTTCCTTTATCTCATAATGCTTGAAAAGCAAGTTTGTGTCTCACCACCCTTGCTAGGAAAAACATGCCTTTGACAGCTTTGTTAATTAGACAGACATCCATTGACAAGACCTTTAAACCAAACCAAATCACAATACATAGAAGAGACTAAATCACCCTGGCTTCCACATCTAGCTCACATTTCTGCATGCCATCCAAAAAAACCCGTAAGTGCTGCCAAACTGAATTGAAAGGAAAGTAATTGAGATTTTTTCATAGTGACAGATGTGTAAATGAACATAATCACTAAAATAAAACCAAGACACATTACACTATATAAAAAGTACACTCAGCAAATAAATAAATCTACCAACTTTAATGAGATAGAAAAGAGCAAACTTCTAAAACTTGGGTACATTTTAAGTGAGAAATCCTACATCTTATTAATGAATTACAGTGTTTTCCCTCCACTTTTAATAATATACTCTTTCATGAAAAGAGACCTTTAAGAAATAAGCAGGCTCAGCTCAAAGTTTTTTCTTCCCTTATCTGACATTTATGGAAATTCTGTGGCTGTCAGAAGATGCACTTTTTCTCAGGCTCACCAGAAGAACATGCATCACTGCTGAATTGACTTGCTTCTCTTTTACATCTGTGACCATCTCAGTACCAGAGACGTCTTTTTTCCACCTTGAACTGTCTTTCTGCCTTAGCCTCTTTCCTTTGCTTGTTGAAAGACAGCCATTAAATACAAGTTAACATTAATTACATAAAAGAGTCAAGACCATTATCCTGCTTGCTTTACATTTTAACATATGCTTCAGTAAATGGAGCAGGAATATACCAAAACACTGCTGCAAATCCTTCATTGCAGACCTTGTATCTTGGCTGGAGTTTTTTAGCCTTGCTTTGTATTTATCTTCCTTAAATGTCTGGTGGTGGGGCATTGCAGCCCCCACAGAGACTAAACAAGCATCTTGGGACAGATCTGACATAAAACCAATCCCATTTCAGCTTCCAGAGATTAGTAAAAGACATTGATTCAATGCAAATTAGAATTCAAGCTCTGCAAAAGTTTACCAAGACACTTAAAATCTCATCACATACATTCAGTCGTAATATATAACACTACAATAATACAATGTAATTCAAAATTGTGTTGTATTTACAATATTCAGAACAAATTGCATGAGGGATGGTTTCTCAATCAAAGGCTGTGGATAATCTATTGGACAGAAATCACTTTATTAAAAATTTATTTAAACATAGTTTCTAAACTACTATGAACTTAGATAATCTACTTACAGCCATATTATGAGAACAGTTAGAAAGAACCAGAAATCTCAAAACTATAGGCTTTTTTTCCAGTATTATAATTTTCATTTTTCTTGGTTCCATCTAAATTAGCAATAGAACAGAAATAATATTCAACATTAATGTAATGCTTACCTTGGTTGGTTTATTGAAAAGGCAGGCTCCACCTCCATTGTTTAAAAATTCATGATACTCTTCAATATCACACTCAGAGAACTTGCTTGGAAGATAGTACCTAACAGAATAAGGTAGCAGGATTACTTTCTCTCATGCTTTTTACACTGTATTTTCTTTTTTCAAAACAGAAGAACTATAATGTTATACTTTAGATTCTAAAGAATGAAAATATGCTGTTCAGAATCAGAGTGACTATCTGTAAGTCTAATTTGAAAATCCTTTCAGCAAATAACAAGGAAATTTCAACAATGACACAGAATTCATGGAAAGTGAGAGGTCTAGAACATTTCACTAAGTTTTTTACATGCCAAACACCATAAATCTGGTTACACTGTGTAGTTCTTACAAGCGTGACTTGTTCCACTAAGAGGCCTCATCTCAGAAATTAATTTATTTTCTCTCATATAAACTGCAGGAGACAAAGACAGCTTATAGTTTGTTTCTCTCCTAGAGGAAATGGTTCTCCTGACCCACAGAATATTGATGTAGAACAGTTATGCCATTTTAAACACACTCCTAACAAACACCACCTAACATTTCAGCTTCCCTCTGTCGTGTGTTCCATTCAGTAAATTTCAATTGAGTAAAAAGTGCCCCTGAGGCACAGTGCCCCACCTAAACACAACACAATGCAGAGAATCTTTGCATGGATCCTTTCCACAGGGAAATAACTTTTCCCAAGGCAACTGCAGTGATCTTTACATTCAAGTCCATAGTCAAGAAAGTACTTAGGCTTCAAGCAGATTTTGGAGTCTCAAGGGCCTTCCCTCTATCAGCTCACCACTGGATATAAAAATATTAGCCAAAGTGCTATCCTGCATTTCTGGGAGGGATAGCTTCCAAAACATAATTGGCCTTTTCCATCTGTAAGGCTCATGAATTATGTCTAAACATTACAGAGGCTGTGGGTTTCACCAACATTCAGCAATAAGCTAGGTACACACAAGGCTTTTTCACGTACTCAATTATTTGAAAGGTTTGAACTTCAGATAAAGAATTAAAAGACCCTAACATGGAATTTACAACTTTTATAAGAATCAAAAATGCTTCTCAGACTGGCTTTTAGCTTAGTAAAAATCAGAAAAATCCTACCAGGTATATTTTCAGGTATACCAAGGTGCAAAAGGCACACTTTCAAAGAGGTTCAAATGACATATACTTACCTCTTTGTTCAAAATTTTTCTGACCACAAAGCTATTGTGAAAGTATGTGGATCCATCTGAAATTAATTAAAAACTGAGCCCTGTCTATATCTAAAACTAGAATACAATGTAATTCATATCTAAAACTAGAATACAATGTAATTCATACACGCAATGAAAGACACACCCATAATAAAAAGCATTAGGGTCTGAATACACTTTAGTAAGCATCAAATTTCATCCAGCAGCAAACATTTGCTGATTCACCAGTCATTATGTTAAAATCTCTCCAGTGACACTACACATGGGTATGAACATACTCAGCATCCAATGGGGGCAGTTTTTCAAACAATATCACACAAACTGGGGGATAAAAAATGACAAAGAATAATGAAAGATTCCAACAAAAACACCAAAAATGAGACATGCCTCAGAAATTTGGTTCTAGGATTTCAAGAATTAGGGTGTGTCATTGTTTGTTCCCACAACTCAGTAGCAAACTTCCATGAGAAAAGAAGCTACACCTGCTTCTGCTTCTCTGCAATGACCTGGTTTGACTGTTGAGCTTTGTGCTTTCCAAGTTAAATCAGCATTCACCAAAAATCCTCACATATCCTTCTCATGAAGTCACTTATTCTCACTTTTCTTCAAAGTTGTCTCTGTGTGGTATACAGCTAATACCCTACTTTCTGAAAAATAAGTCATCAAAAATACTCTGCTGAACCACAGAAGAGAAAAATTTTCACACCTTTCTTTTATGCCACTGTATGAAGAACATGAATTTCCTCTAGTGAAATGTCTTACCCCATATCTCCCATTATGCATCCAGACCACGTGTCCTCACACTTACACTCACCTGACAAAAAAAAAGGATAAAATAAAAACTTACATCTCAAGTCTTGTGAGTCCAAAATAATACATTTCTTATCATAAAAAGCACCCTGTACTCAATTCCATTTCATATTTCAAGAAAAGTTGAAAAGAATAATTTGTTGGTTTATTGCACACCTTAGTTTAAGTGTATNGCCCTGCCAGCTGGGATCACTCTGCTCTGGTCTATATCCTCAGCTTTCAAAGCTGTGTCTTGCTTCAATTTCAGTAGAAATGCTTTCCACTTACACATTCTGTAGCTTCTCTTCCTGTACACATGAACATCAGTTTATTGCTTCCATTTTTAAAGTACAGTTAGAAAGGAAACGAAGCTTGGTCCAAGAATTGCATCCCCTTCTCTCCCCCCCAAAACAGTGTCCTGCCCCTCTCAGCCATAAAGAAAAGGAATCACCACTATTATAATTTTCATTTTTACCCTGCCCCTACATCAGTTCAAAAATACGTGGCTGGACAATGAATACTGAACATGTCTGTAGGATAGAGCATCCATCCCACATTTCTGAGTATTTTTAAAAATAGTATTACATCACCTGCAAAAAAAAAAANTTCCAACAAAAACACCAAAAATGAGACATGCCTCAGAAATTTGGTTCTAGGATTTCAAGAATTAGGGTGTGTCATTGTTTGTTCCCACAACTCAGTAGCAAACTTCCATGAGAAAAGAAGCTACACCTGCTTCTGCTTCTCTGCAATGACCTGGTTTGACTGTTGAGCTTTGTGCTTTCCAAGTTAAATCAGCATTCACCAAAAATCCTCACATATCCTTCTCATGAAGTCACTTATTCTCACTTTTCTTCAAAGTTGTCTCTGTGTGGTATACAGCTAATACCCTACTTTCTGAAAAATAAGTCATCAAAAATACTCTGCTGAACCACAGAAGAGAAAAATTTTCACACCTTTCTTTTATGCCACTGTATGAAGAACATGAATTTCCTCTAGTGAAATGTCTTACCCCATATCTCCCATTATGCATCCAGACCACGTGTCCTCACACTTACACTCACCTGACAAAAAAAAAGGATAAAATAAAAACTTACATCTCAAGTCTTGTGAGTCCAAAATAATACATTTCTTATCATAAAAAGCACCCTGTACTCAATTCCATTTCATATTTCAAGAAAAGTTGAAAAGAATAATTTGTTGGTTTATTGCACACCTTAGTTTAAGTGTATCAATGTACCTTACCAAACTTTTTTAAAAACTCTATGTGATTCCATGCAATCCTGAGCTTTGAAAATATGTCCTATTTTTCTTTCCTTCTCTTAAGGTGAAGTTAGAGGAAACTGCAGTATTAGCCTTCAGCACTTGCAAATCATGAGTCAGCTTTCTCATCTTCTCCTGTGTGATGATACTCATTTCCCAAATTTTCAGAGTTCAAAAAAAAATATAATTTCAACTTTTCTATTTTTTTAGTTCTTTTCTTTGACTATGCTAATGATATAGGGAAAATCTTCCCTTGAAAAACCCCAAACAATTCAGAAAAAGAAACATGTAATGGCCAATGAGCAGAAGGTAGTACAGCAGGATCTATCAGCTTTTTCCTCTGCTCTCCCTCCCNGCAAAAAAAAAAAACTTTAAATGAAGATGTATCTCTGCATTATATATTCTCTTTCCAATGCCTGAAAACAAAATCCACCTAAGCAGAGCTCTGCTACTCAATATAGTAATTTATCTTATTTAAATGTAGGCCACATAAGCACACACGATCCAGTAAGTATGCACTCCAGTTCATTATCTGAATTGTTTCAAAACTGTATTTTAATCATATCAAGCTGGGACTTCAGATAACATGGAAGCAGGAAGGAGAGGTGCTTGTTGCAGGCAGAGTGGTGGAGATTAAAGTGTTCCAAGTAAACAGGAATAACTAAGTAGCTGAATACCGAGGTTACAGCAGAGAAATGGTATCAGTAGGGTAGTAAGCACTGGAGACTTGGGTAATCTACAAGAGGAAATCAATCAAGAAAAAGAGATAAAAACTGTATTGTCAAAACTGTTCTGTATAACACTACTGAGGGGGCTCCTCATTATCCCCAGGTCTAACAATGTATATTTCCACCCTTGTGTCATAAGATGCCAACCATTTGGCCTGTGGGTGGGACACCAGTCTCCCTGAAATGAATGAAAATGGCAGGTGCCTTTATGGTCTATTTTGGATGAAATGGTGACAGCAGTGCTGCCAGGAATTATGAGCATGGGGATATTAGAGTATTCAGATAGGGGAAAATTAATACATCAGTCCCTTCTCGTTTTACTTCAAGAAATAAAATTATTTCAACATAGTGAGAAACAGAAAGAAAAAGTACATATCAGAAAGACCTTTTAAGATTTTTCTCTTGAGACAGAGTGAAAAAACAAATAAACTTACCACTTAGAAGTTTTCTTCTGTCTGAGAAAATGCCAATGTTTTGGGCCAAGGTCTGTGCCAGAGTAACTGCCATTAAGTCTGGCTTTCCAAACTGAAATAAGCAAGGTAGGAAAAGTAATCAGTAACACACAGGTATCTCAGATTCAAGTGAAACTTTTCTCATATCAAAGCCAAAAAAAAAAAAAAAAGCAAAATCAGATACACAGCATTAGAATTCTTACTTTGGGTAGCTAGATGAAAACTCAACACTGGCTTATAGACAAGCTAAGTAAGAGAAAGTCTGTTTCTTTCTTGGTATTGTGGCTGCAAATATGAATGACAGGATATTGCAGAATTTGCTGAAAAGTGTATTTGAATCTGTACTGAATTTATTCACTCATCACTCTTCATTGAAGTGTCCCTTCTATAGAGCTACATTAAGATGCTGCATCAGCAAAAAAAAAGCAAAATATTTCAAGGAACATGCCTGCACTGATAAATTCCGTGCAGATAAATTTCCACCACTTCTTGCTCATACCAGTATCCCCACCTACCTCATTCACACCTCCGCCTTTAAGCAAGGAGCAGATTCCACCAGTGTGGGCTACACCACTTCGACTGCTCTGAAATCGACTCCCCCTTTGACAAAAAGGAAAAGAAAAGGAAGTTTACCCTGCTCAGTCCACGAATATTCCAGTATCTACCCTTCTGATTTCCAAATGAGAAGCTGGCATTTGCAAATGCTGGATGCCATCACTACACTTCAAACTATGCAAAAACAAGTGGGAAAAACAGACAACCGCTCACAAACCTCACATGACAAAATATCTCCAGAAAAGTCATACCATCTTCCCTCCTCCTTTTCCGACTACCTAATATAAGAAGAAGGACATTATTTTGGCAAACCACCAGGATCTGCCCAGCCTTTTGTTCCTTGACATTCTACTGCAGTGAGTGCCCTCCACTGGCACGTGCTCCAGGCAGAGTGCAGGAGAACCCACCAGGCTGCCAACGCACACACGGGACCAGTGAAATAACACATGTCTAATCAGGCACTGCAGATGTGCTAAAACTCAAGGGGAGATGCATTAGCAGAAGATGCAGAGGTAGGTGAAAACTCCCTGGAACTACAGCCAATCTCATCCAAGGAACAGATGCACTCTGAGCCTAAATCTAATCACCCCTTTGGTGCTGACCACATCAGCATGAATGACTGCCAGTTAATGAAGACAAAATATACTCAGCTCCACCTGACAGTACTGATCTTTCCAGCAAATTATTTTTTTCAAGTGAGAACAGAAAAACATCAAGAAGAATCAAAATGGGCTAACTGTGCTAAAGGTTACCACTCATTTGTTACCACTGTACCATCACACCAGCTACCCTCACCTCCAACTTAGCTGTGTTTCACTCACAGACAATTTCAGAAATTGCTATTTCTAAACAATCTATGAATGCAATACCACAAGCACCACTGATGGTGGTGCTGTGGATAGCACTGGAATTAGCATTACAGTGGTATCCAGAGTGCCAGCCACAGGCCAAGTCGGGCTCTCTTTTGCCTTACTCAATCCACACACATTCACAAGAAAAAGACTTCCCCCCCGCAAGGCTTTGTATTGTCACCAGAGAAAATACATGAAGGATATGAGAAACCCTGATTCCCATTTAAGAGATGAATATCTGAGACACAGAGAAACCAAAATCTGCAAGCATCACCTGCAGACCTTACTAGCTTTCTTCAAGGCAGAAATCAATGGCAGTGATTAAGCACATGCAAAAATTCTGAGCGTGGAAACTGGGCTTGGATATCCTGGAACCCTACTGAGGTCACATGAAGTGAGATGTTTAGGTTAAGTTTGTTCTTACAGGCTCCTAAAACAGTCAGCAAAGAGAAAAAAGAACTGCAACAGAGATATTCATCTGGCATGTCTTGTGTGGATCAAAAATCTCAGCCATGAACCTCTCCTGTATTTTTGTCGATTTATTTTATTATATCACTCTTATTTACAAAACACCTGAGGTATTTAAAGAAAATAACGTTCCTCTCAGTTTAGTACTCTTATAGCTCAAATGTCTTGGGACAGAACAAACTGTTTTGAGGATCTGAAACACTTCAGTAATCCTGCAGCATGCAGGTCATTCAACAAAGTAAAGCAGGCCATAGTGCACTTAAGCAGAAAACCTTATTGGCTTCAAAACCAATGTTCTGCTTTTAAATAATCCGTGATCTACTGCCAAGGAAGCCAACCTCCGAGGTGGAACAGTGCATGACTCTCCAGATAGCTGTGCTTGTGGAGCAGGTGATTGCACAAAGGACAACAAAGGATTACAGCACATGCAGCTCAGCCTTAGTATGTCAAAACCGAAATGAGAGTCAAACCTCTGGTTCCACTGGCAAGCAGTCTGTGCATTAATTTTTTCCCACCTCCCCATCCAAAACATTATTTTCTGAATTGTCGTGGATTACACACACAACAGAAAGGAGATGCATCAGCCACTTGTGAGAAGCAACCCCCAAGGAAAGGAAAAACCCCAGTAATAAAACATCACACAAGGTTACGTACGAAAAAAGGTGAACTGCGTCACTTTTCTCTCTGATAAAATCCCTCCTATATTTCATAAACTCATGTAGAGTCACCAAGGGGTTTTCAGATATGGTGAACTTGTTATCAGTAGCCCAGGTTTCCATGGCAACCAGTACTATCCTGGTGTTAAGTTGTTCTTTATATATCTAGTGCATTAACAGAATGAACAAATATATTATGTCAAATAGAACAAAGATTAACTTTACCCCTTTTTTGTAATAGCTTGCATTTCTACATAACTAAATATTTACCTTATTCTAGCACACTTTAGGTTCTCATAGGTGATTTTATCTCCCTTAAAACCAACAAACAAACATAAAAAACCCCAGTAAAACCAAAATTTTAGGCTTAATTCTTCAATCAGTTCTCTTAGCCTTCAAAAAGATCCCTTGCAGGTCCTACACGGGTAGAGCTGCATAGAAGAAAGATGGGATTTTTGAAAAAATTACTACATTCCAAATAGTTCAAAGATTTGAAACTAATGGGTCTTTTATAACTTCCAGCTCACCCAATGACACACAAGGGCTCTCTTATGTGGAATAATGATCTATAAAACCTTATTTTTCACTTATATACCTCTACAGGAGTATTTCAACTCATGCTGGCTGAATCACAGAAAAAGGGCCATCCTTTCAATGCTGGGTTAACACTACACACAAAATACTGCCAAGCATTTTCTTCTTCTAGTAATACTTTTCTTTTTCTATTAATATTTTCCTGGGACAAGGTGCAAGAATCAGCAGCTCATCTGATTTAGCACCATAAATACAAACCACATAGTTCACCTGCATGTCCCTATTCTAACTCATTTACTCAAGTGCACTTTTTCTGGAGAAATTTTAATGCATTAGATTTTCAGATTGTCTTTTGGGTTTGAAGTTGTCAACACAGGGATCCTGTGCTAGGAAACTGTCATGTCTTAGGTGCTCTTTAAAACTCTGGCTCAAGGGACTGATCCAGCAGGATACTTTAAAGCCACAAAAAAAACCCATCTGATGCTTTTTGTTAGACAAAGGCTTTATAGGTGACTGACTGCTGTTCTAGTGAAAATTTGTCATCTTCATACACATTATCATAGTTTTACCATGAGCTGACAACTCCTGCATCTGTCGTCAGGAGAATCTTATGACTCATCTCACACGCAGAAGAACATATAGTTGGGTGATACTTACTAAATCTGCCATGTTCACAACTGATTTAGCATAGCTGTTGGTATGGCCGACTGACAAGCGGTGCTTTTTACACTGTGAAACAAGCACACACCAGAGACAGGTACAGGTTTCTTAGAAATAAGGTCCATTTCCAAAACACCATAAAGTAAAAAACGTCAACAATAAAACCCCTGTGCAAGGTTTTGTTTCCCGTGCTGAATGTAATGTCAATAAGCAATCGGGGAAAATTGTCCAGAAATGCACATTACTGATATACTTTACAACAGCTTTTGTAAAGATCTATGAATTCCTCTTTAGAAAGTACCCTAGGATCTTTACTGGAAAATGCTAGAAGAACAGGAACATATTGTTAGTGGCTTCATTATCTTTATTGTTGGCAATTTTGAAATTAATCACAAATGCCAATGCAGAAATCAGCAACAAAACATTCCCTAGCTGAGACTCCTTTAGTGGTATTATCCCAGAAATGCCCGCATCTGTGTTTTAATCTATCAGATCCCTTTTCTTTTTCAATTTTCCCTCTTAAGCCATTTTCTGGTTTTCTTCTTGTACAGTTTCACCCCCCTATAATGCTACAGTAACTGGTTCAAATCACTTCAGCAATCAGACTCCAATGGCACCTTTACTGAAATTTGTAATGCAGTGCTATAAAAACAGCACTGAAGACAGCTGTCCAGGTACTCCTATTTGGAAAAAAAACAGTTATGAAGGAGCATCATGGGCATGAAAGCCACAGGTATCTCAGAAGAATTTAGGGCAAAGTGCACAAGATTTTCAGAAATGTTTAACCATCTTGTGCCCCATGATGCTTGATTTTGGAATGGAAGTTGTCCATATTTTCTGAAGTTAGGATCTTTTAGAGGGCACAAAGAAGTTCCCCACAACTAGGGCATAGGAAAGGCATCCTTTCAAGCAGGAATGGGGGGAAACCACCAAAACCAAGGAAGTTAAGCCCACAGCAAATAATATTTCCTTCTCGCAGGAGGAAATTATTTGGCTTCTTAGATCATGGAAATTCACTGACACTTGCCTCAGGGAATAAACTCCTAACTCGACTGATCCTTGCAGTAGCTGTGATCAAAAAAAAAATAGGAAACATTGTCCTTGAAGAAAATCTTTGTGAATAGATAGGATCCCAAGGGAAAAGCTGTGGCTTCAGGTCTTTAGGATCAAACACAATCACATCGATTTAGGGAATTTTCATGCAATATTGTTAGTTTTAATCCAAGAATGTATTGCTGTGTTCACCAAACTGAGCTGGTGGAGGAGTACACTGTCTAAGGACAGAGGCACTCTCCCTGTACACTTGCACGTTCTCATGTCTATTTTTGCCAATTCAGGTACTGCCTGAGAGAACTCCTGCATATTACAGAAGAAGTAGACAAGATTCATAGAAATATTTTGATTTGAAAGCCGTAAGGGACCATAAAATCATCTAATGTCACCGGTCGGATGGGCACTACCAGGCTGAACTTTATCCAGTTACTTCAAGAACAAATCATATTGTTTGTGTTTGAAGCTACCTTTGAATACTGCAAGTAATGAAGAATTTACCATTTCCTTTGATATTCCCTTCATTAGTTATTAATCATCCTCACTGACATAACTCTGTGCCTTTTCCCACTTGAATGAGTCTGGCTTTTCTTCAGTACACTCACTGTTATTATGTCTCTTTCTGCTATGTTAAAAACCCCACTGTATTCTCCCAGAGAAAGTGTACAAGCTTAACAAAAAAATCTTCTCTACATTGTCTGGAATGTATCAAAAAAATCTAGTCACTGTAAATCTCCCCATGCTCAACAGCTGCTGCACAATTGAAATAACTGCACTATTGATTGCTGAGTGGCTGTAACTAAGACAAATGCCCAAGACACCCAGAAAGAAAATAATCAGCTTCACTCACACTGACATTGGTTACTTGATGACTCTTCTTTCTGATACTCAGGCCTAGTTGCACTCTTGGTGAAATTAACTCACCAAATTTCAAAACCAACCTTATCAATGTTTAATGAGACCATAATCTCTTCTATTAAGGACATACTGAATTTATTGTGGCCTTATATTGTTCTTTATTATTATGCTCTGTGGATAAATTAAGACAATTTGACGCTAATTATAGTTGTAAGATGTTGAAATGCATCAGTCTTACCATTAGATGATCATTTACAATCATCAGCTCAATGTATTTTGTTTCCTCTTCAACTTTACGTGGAATCTGACGAACCTATGGAGAGAATGTAACTCTAAGAGGGTCTAACAACACAGAGAGATTGTAACTAGCAACAAACATCTGCACTTAGTGGCTTCCCCACTTTAATAAGCAGGGAATGAGGTCTCTGTTCACAATATTTATTTTGAAACAAAATAAAGTGAGACAAACTAGCTACTTGTCACTATTACACCCAAAAAAATGTTTTATTAATGGGAGTTTCTGATAAAACTACACTCAAAAAGAGCAAAAATATTTTACCTACTTTTTCCTTTGAAATGTAGCAGTATTTAAAAATTTCCTAACTCTTCAGGTAGGCAATGCCCAAGAGAACCCATTAATGTTTACCCTACATTAGATATCTCTTTTTGTATTAGCTGTATTGATATTCTCATGCCAAACCAGAAGGGGCAGCAGGACTCCATCTGGACAAATTAACTCAGCAGACATGAAGCAAACTTGATGGCAAATTCCTTATAAACAAGCATATTGGCACATACCTGCCTTTTCCTTCTTTTGTGTCTTGGCCTTACAACAAAATTCTGTGATGTAGTATTCATCTGCCAGAACTCTAAGCAGGAAACACAGACAAATACATTGAATATTTACAAAAATACAGCCCAGCAATTAGTGACCCTGATGCAATATGACAGTAGCATAGCATTCTTCAGCACTTCACATGCAGCAACAACTCATTTTTACAAGTTTCCAGCTACAATGGAGGCAAGGCTACAGATGCTACCCAGTAACAGGGCTCTTATACAAAACTCTACTAGTGATAATCTGGGTCTGTTGAAACAGATGATCTGTGGGTGTCACGCTTCAGAAAGCAGAGCAGATGTTCTATGCCAAAACTTCACCAACACTGGGCATGAAATATTATTAGCACAGTGCTTCCACGGAGTGAACCACATTTTTGGGAATTCAGCAGACATTCACAGAGCTCTTGCAATAGCTACCTAAATTATTAAGAAGAGCATGGAAGGCAGAATTAATGCTTTAAGACGATTATATACACAAAGCAAAATATGTCAGAGTTGGGAGAAACCTTATGAGATTTTGGCAATCCTCACTTACCAATACAATAATCCTCCCTGCTAATCCCTCTGTGTCTTTAACTTCTTAAACCTCTAATCAGAAGCATCAAGCAGTTTATTCTTTTGCCAAACCCTTTTCACCAAATCTATTACTAGCCACTCATGGAAAAGGACATATTATAAACTGACCAGAAGACAACACTTCCTCTCACCCTTTCAAATGTCCAAGAAGTAATTTTCCACCTTTAATTCTAGATTCATAGTCCTTGCCTCTTTTTTCCCTACACAAAATAAACCTCTTTCCTTATCTTGTATAAATGTGTTTGCTATTCGCATAACCCCAAGAAGATCTTTCTCTGAGACATGCAAATTAAATGTTTGCAGTTGCTGAGTTTGTAATCATGTCTTACTCCTTTTACTGCTTTCCCTCTTTTGTGCTTTCTGCAGCTTTGCACATTCTTTCAGTCTCCAGGAACTGAAAACTTCTTTCAGTGTTCCAGAGTGATTTTAGCAGTTCTGCAGAGAAGTAAATAGTCCTATAGGGTTTACAGAGCACCCCTATAGTGCTACAGAGTTTATGGAGCTGTGCAAATTAAAGGACTTCCAGTTCACATATCTTTGTACACAACTTCTGGTTGTGTTACAAATTCCTGACCAGTTCAGTTTTGCTGGTGAGACAGGAAAGTTTCTCACAGCTTCACTTCCTGCTGTACCTTAATTGTACAATTTCTGCATGAGGTTCAAAAACAGGATTAAAAACCATGCTGACAGGAATTTGACAGGACTGCCATATCAGCAAAATCTTAAAACACAAAGCTGAGTTGCCCATCTGACAAGTCATTGCCAAGCCTAAGTGACAACCATAAACAGGAGTGGCTAATTACTAATAAGACAAACCCGGAAAACAAAGCATGACTAACTGGTATTGTCTTGGGTAAACTGGGGACATAAATTTTGGTATGTGAGGTTTTCAGATATATTTTCATAGAGCAACCTGGACAATCACAGGCTCTCTGCTTAAAAATGTTTTCATGGTTATACCAATGAGCTTGAGGACTTTCTTTAGAAACAGACCAAAAATAAATTAAATCACTCCCAAAGCTCCCTATTTATTGCCTGAAGACCTGCAGACTCTTGGGTTTGCAATGATGAGAAATTAAATTTTGAAAACTTTTTTACAATGTTTTTGATTATGCTTTATGTATGTTTATTAGTTTAGACTGTGTTCTAGTGCGACACAAGTGGATCTCAACCTGTCATTTTTGGTTTTGTAACATGGGTAATGAGACTGGTAAAAATAACACTTTTCAATCAATCAAATAGAATTTTACAGTATGTATATAGGGTCTCAGATAACTTTACCAGCAAATGTGATTGTTTTACCCACAATGGGAAGTCAGTCATCTCTAGAGAGAAATGATGCAGCCATTACCATTAACACATTAACACACATTAACACTGCTTTACAATTCACAAGATGGATAAACCCACACAGGGTGCATTTCTAGCTAAGGGCCCTCAGGCAAAAGATCGTGACCAGCAAAACCACAGGGAATTTTGATAGCTGAAAGAGCCTAGCAGATATTTTGATCGTAATACATTGCCTTGAAAAAAATGTAATGAAGATTCACAAAATCATAGAATCATTTTGGTTGGAAAAGACCGCTAAAATTGAGTCCAGCCATAAACCTAATACTGCCAAGTCCCACTGAACTATGTCCCTAATAGTCATATATACATGTTTTTCATGTGACCTCAAAAGAAAAGGACATCTGTTATGTATTATTTGAAAAACAGCACCTTTGATAACATATTGTTACTTAAGACCATGCCGGGGCATTGTAGACCTCCAGAGAGATGGTGAGGAAAAACACAGTCCAGTAAATACAAAGTCAAATGCTCCAAGTGTGCCAAGTCATCTGTCCAAGCTTTCCTTATTTAAAGTCTTCATTATTCCTCAGACCATTGCAAAGTACAGTACAATAAATTCTTTTCTGCAACACCTTGTGGGGTTTTTTAACATCCAGGGAGCAAAAGAATGTGTAAAGTACATTGCTATTAAACTGTGATATAACAGAGTGTGCTTTTACTATCACTGATACCGAGTAATCCCTATTACTTGAATTTTTTCCCTTTCTAACACTGATATTGGAGCTGGTGATCTATCCAGTTCATTCCTAATGCAGTGGAAATGCTGAGTGGAAATCTTACATTACACACACACTCTTTCAAAGATAAGAGAAAAATCTTGGCTTCAAGGAAAATCTCCTTAGGCCAGTCACACTGATAAATTATGAGAGTAGTAAGGAATGTAAGAAATACTGATGACATATCCCAGCACAGTGCTTGCTACTGCTAATAATAATTTTGTTGTGGTACTTTCAAAAAACCAATCACAACAACACTATTAGCAATTAACTGCAAATACTATTTAAAGAATAAAAAGTCAAGTCAAGACGGCAGTCAGACCTCTCCAGACTGGCAGGGAAGGAGCAGGACCAAGCAGAGACACTGGTGGAGCTCTCATCCTCTAGAGCTGTGACTGTGCATGGAGGATGACTTACAGACAGAGATAAACTGAATAATCAGAGCCAAAGAAAAATTATGTGTTTCCTAATGAGGATATGTTATTATAAATCTGCTGTAATTTTCACTACAAACATCAGAAACACCTTTTCAAACAATTTGACAAAAACAAGTATGGGCATGCAGAAGAGTAGACTGTGAATTAAAGTTTATTTCTCCTACATGGGATCCTAAACATAAAGTGATGGAAAATTAGCACCGTGTACCTCTTACCCACATTACGAATACTTGTATAATTGAGAAGACTAGCACTGTGAAACTGAATTTCCTTTTTAATCTTTTCTACAATCCTGTGATTCTACTTCAATCTGAATGGCAACGTGTTCCATTATGTCACATGCTGGGTTTCATACAGCAAAGTCAGCAACCATTTATTGGCTATCTATAGTAAAATCAAAAGTGTCTGGATTTTTGTGGAAAACCAAATAAACAAACAAATAAAACAAGACCTTGAAGCCCTAGTTTGACAGTTTTTTGAAAATCAAGAAGCTTTGGAGGAGGTGAAACTGGGGCATTTACTTGCAATTCATCCCTTTTCATCATTTTAAAAGCAGAAAACAATTTTATTCCAAAATCTTGTTAGGAAATCTTACAAAACAGCTTATGGGTACCTAGTAAGCCCCAGCACTAGCAGTCTCTTAGTCTCTTAGTCACCTGAGACAGATGATTTATTTTAAACTCAGCATTGGTTGCATTATTTCCAATCCTTTGAATTATATGTCCTCAAAAAATGTGATGAAAGATGCACTTTACAATTTGACCTTATGTTCAATAAGCTGCTCTCACTACACCCCCATCTCTGCAAGCACAGGCAGTAAGCATGGTAAGTGTGCGAGGTGCAGGTACACAGGAGGTTCTGTGACACAGAAGTCAATGTCTTGCACCACATGAGCCTTTTGTGCTCATGTCCCACCATCCCAACACTGCCTCCACCTCGCCTGGGCAATCACCATCACGGGACAGGAGGCACCAAGCTGGGACACTGCTTCCTTTAGATTCAGACAGACTCCTTTTTCAGAAGTGAAATTAAGGCAACCCCATTGTAGCAATTTCCCTCTCCCCCTCTGACTTTTTCTCATGAGCTCCCTGAATTATTCTATTTTGCTTAACAACTGGCAAATCTGCACAAACTGTGCTCCAGGGACAGACCCATCTATGTGCAGTACTCAGCACCCAAGATCTCAGATCCAAAAGTTACCATAGGACAAATAGTTTGTAACAAGATGACCAAGCATCTGTAACTCTCCTGAAGAAATTAGTCTAGAAGTGGTTTCTACCAAAATGTCAGTGTTCATGAAGGACCGTTATATTTATCCAGGATATGCATTGTAGAGCAGGAAAATGCATCTGTGAAACTGGCAAATCCTTGACAGAATGGGGATGTATCAGAAATACCACAATTTTAGCTTCAATTACCAAGCTGACCTCTCAGATGAAAACCCCTTTTTTTCAAAAAACCTTTCTCCCTCCATACACAATATGGGCATTCATCACTACAAGCACTTGAAACCACTTCTGCCTCCAAATTCATTTGCACAGAAATGCATGGCCCTCATCACAGCCAGTACTGTGAAAGATGCTGAGCGGACTGGAGAGGAGAATCACTGATCAGCAACAGCCTCTGGCAACTTCTTCTCCCCCAGGCTTATGCTCACACCATGGCACTCACCCTGTATCTCAAAACAGGATAAAACCATGAAGAGTTAATCAACCACCGTCACCGGTTTAGTTTCATCATCTCTAGGCTGCCTCAGTCCTTTCCTTTCTACAACTACATAATCCAGCCACAGATCAGATGACTAGTTAAGAGAAACATGCATCACAACATGAAGATCTAAGAGAGGTTTCATTCATTAGATTCAGGGCTTTTTCATTACTTCAGGTTCTTTTCCCGTGCTTTCACTGTTTCAAAATGGGGGTTTTTCAGTGTTTTTTTATTTAAATTGGAAAAAGAAGGTATATATAATGAAACAATATACTATCAGAAGATGATCTATCAAATACAATCAACAAATTTGGCCTTAGACTAAAACATTCAATAAGTCATGAATTTTAAAAAATCATACCAGACGGCAGGTCGACTGAAGGAAATTCAAACAACTTGGATTTGTAAACAGAGTGGAAATGGAAGTCATCCTGAAATAGTAAATATTGCCCATATTAAACCAGGAAAAATTAATCCATCTCATGAGCATTAAACAGACAATTCCAAAGGTTCTTGTTACCCAAAACACACACCAGTGAACGGGAAGTTGCAAGGCACCATCACTCTACATTATTCTTTTCCCAGTTGCAGTGTGATGGGTAATGCCACAATTAATCACCTTTTACATCTGAGTACCTCAAACACAGTGGCTGAGCACACTTAGAACTAGGCCTAAACTAGGCTCCCAGAGCTGCTCAGGGAGAGTCAATGAGAGTCACAGGAGCTGCTGAACTGGAGCCAAGGATGAACCAGGAGGAGCTTGATACAACAAACCCAGAGCAGGGAGTGCCCAAGAAGGGGACAGGGCACTGACAGCTTCTGCTGCTGGCTCCAAGGGACCCTCCTGTGGTGCTGCATTGCTCTACAGCCAAGTGCTACAGAGCACACACCTGCAGACACACCACTGCCTCATTTCTGGAGGTCTGCTTTTGTCTATGAAGATGGAGTCTCACACACAAGGTAAATGAGCTGGGAATGAGGGGATGACCCTTTGGTCCCACAGCCTCATGGCTACCCTGTACCCATGGATGACTGTACTCAACAAACAAAGCAGGACTACCATAAGTTCTACTTACATCTGAAGTGTAGTTTTCATCTGGCTCAATAAGGTAAGTATGATTTCCATCATAGAACATCCCACTGTCAAGAGCAGGAAAATGTAAATACAGATTTAATAAACAAATACTAGTGCAATATGGAAGTAACTTCTTAAAGTTAATATACTTCAAAAATTTAATTATTTGGACAAGGAAGAGTTAAAAACAGCTTCAGGAACTGAATGCAATTTTGGATCAATCTTTTGTTTCTTCACTTCAGAAAGAAAGATTTTCTCCTGTAGCAAAGCAGACTTCTTTCTTCCACAAACCTTGACTACAATACATATAAACATCACAAAATGGACTAATTTAGCCAACTGAAAATCCAGTTCAAAGACTCCACTCCCATTCAAGAGGTATCTACCAGCAACAGATAAATAACGGACCTGTCTTTAGGAACACATATATTTGGAACATATATGCATAGGTTTCCCCACTGAATTTAATTCATTGTTGTTGAATTAATTACCCTTAGGTTTTAACGGGGGTGTTTATTAACTCTTTCCTTAGTGTTTCATTTAAAAAGTGTTGATACAAATATTATTCTGTAAGAGCAGAAAAACAAAGTAAAAGTAAAAAACAAAATTCCTACATAAATACATTCTTATCTTCAACCAAACCAGAACATTTTTTAAGTAGTTTTGGCTCTATTGCAGTGACATAAACACATGGCAGGGATTAGGCTGTATCAGCACGTTTCTTTCAAAAGGCCACTACTAAGGTATTTAAGCTTGGCCCTAAACATGAACTGTAAGTTTGTACTTGGCACATATCACACAACAACAACAGCATAAAAGAGAGATCATTTATTTACTTACATTATGGTAAAAAACACCCCAAACAAACAGGAATTATAAGCAACAGAAGCAGATACTTTTCTTTTTTTCTTATGCAGCATTTTTTTTCAAGCAGCAAACCTGACATTCACAGAAGTAACCTGGGTTACTGACTGTATAACATATATCAGGTGTGAGCGTAACTACAATGTAAAGCTGCTTCACCTTTCAAACTACCTGTGCCTATTCTTTATAAATAAATACTGTCTATACAGTTTAAGCAAAATATTCTAGCACCTGTTGAAGCTTCTTTGCCTGGGAATAAGATGAGATTGGGGAAGATCCTGCATCTCTTCATCACGCAAAACTTCCTTCCCTCTAATTGCAACTTTAACTAAGCACAGTCTTCAAGGTGAAGTGCTGTCAGCAAAGATCTGCTCGTGAGACTGCTGCTCCCAGCAGCACTGCCCTCCGATCAAATCACCCAGCAGTGACAAGAATGATGGGCACGGCTGACCTGCAGACCTGACCTGCCCACTCAAAGCATTCACGGCTCTTTTCCAACCAGCTACCATAGCTCAGTGTGCTCTGAATAAACCACACGCCCGTGGGTGTGTTAAAGAGAAAGCAACAGCAAAGCATTTCAAAAGCCTGCGTTTTGATGCTGTGTGCGTCAGGCAATTGATTCATCAGGCAATCACATTTGTAGCCGTGAAAGCCGAGCTCCCAGCAGCGACGGCAGTTTTTAGGCTCACCACCAGCCGGCAGCAGGGTCCCAGCCGTCCCGCTGCTGTGCCCTCGCCTCCCGGTGCGGGCTGCGAGCCGTGCCTCGCTGCAGCTCACCTACACCCCAGCCACCTGCAGCTCACCTACACCCCATCCTCCTACAGCTCACCTACACCCCAGCCTCCTACAGCTCACCTACACCTCATCCTCCTGCAGCTCACCTATACCTCATCCTCCTGCAGCTCACCTACACCCCATCCTCCTGCAGCTCACCTACACCCATCCACCTGCAGCTCACCTACGCTCTGGCCACCTGCAGCTCACCTACACCTCATCCTCCTGCAGCTCACCTATATCTCATCCTCCTACAGCTCACCTACACCCCAGCCACCTGCAGCTCACCTACACCCCATCCTCCTGCAGCTCACCTACACCCCAGCCTCCTACAGCTCACCTACACCCATCCACCTGCAGCTCACCTACACTCTGGCCACCTGCAGCTCATCTACACCCCGGCCACCACATATTCTGAGCCTTTCCTGTGCTAACTCACAGGAAACCGTGGTTACTGTGCATCCCACAGGAAACAAACAAAATAAAAGTCCAAGCAAAATGGTTCGCTCGAAGTTAAGGTTGCAGAGGTACATTCGTCATTAGCAAAGTCATTAAGAAGGCAACCATAATTTCAGGTATTCTGTCAGCTAGTCATGTGATCAGTTTAACTAATAAAAGGAAGAACACAAAGCAAACGTTGCCAACAGGAGAACTCATAACATACGATTAAAAAATCCCAATATTTTTTCACATGTATGAAAAATTCTGCTGTTACTGGCTGAAATCTAGAGATACTAATAACTCAAAAGAGGAGATTTGACATGACCTACAGAAATGTGAAGCTTGTTATTCTCTTAAAGGCATCTGTTCTGTCTCATGTACTTCCTAAAACTCATGAAAGCAAAGCTCCTGCCCTGCAGACCTTACAGAAGACAACTCTCCCCAGCTACTCTTATTCCAGCAAAATGCTCCAAACTGTGCTTGAAGCTAAGGAGCTCTGATTGCCAGTGTGAGTTTCTAGTAATTAATTATCATTTAAAATCGACTGTGTTGGAGCTAATTGTATTGATGGAAATGCAGTGTCAGAGGATGTAAGTTTAATACAGCTCAGGAAACATTACTTTCTCATTCTGGATGCTTGAAACACCAGCCTGAATAGAGTAAGCTTGGGTGAAGGAACTCAGCTGAAACTTTATTATATCAGGGGAAAAAAATGGGAGGGGGAAGGAGATGGGGAGATACCTCTCAAGAGAGAACTGAATTATACAATGAAAAAAATGCACCATCCATCATGTAAATTTAGAAGGGACCAGTTTGGGTATTGGGCCACTTAAGAATACAGAGCAGCAGAACAGTCAGTTTTAAGCATAAACCCACAAAAAGAGGGCAGGGAAAGACACAAGCAGGCTCTCCTTCCTTCCTGCTTTTTCTCCTAGGAGTTATCAGGGGCCAAGACCTAATGGATCACTGCTAATGGAAGCCATGCAGTGGCTCAGGATGCATTAGGAAACTACTATTTTTAGGCTCACTGTCCATACTTCAAAATGGGCTCAAGTTTCTTGAGCTGCACAGCTGTAAATCAGACAAGTGCAAGGATGACAAGTCTTTTGCATGCATTCTCCCTTTCATAACAAAGAACACACAACTATAAAAGAAAGGCACTATTCAAATAAAAGTACTTATACAACTAGTACCATAACTATAGAATAGTTGCATATAGACAATAGGCTGAAGAAGATTTCCATCAGCTAAACCCTGCTTCCACAGAAAAAAGTAAAGCTCACGTGATCTCTACACAGGCTTACTTGATGCCATGACTTTTCAAGCTGATGTCAGTATTAGAAGTGCTGAGATCCTGCAATTCCCAGATGCGACAGGCACTTGGTTGATCTGAAAACCTGACTAGCATCATTCAATAGTGCCAAAAGTAGACACATCCAAAAGCTATACAATCCATACACAGCTTCATGTAACCCTCAGCTGACAAAGGCTTTAATTATATTATCAGTAAAATTATGTACTTCAAAGAAAATTTATTGCACCCTCTTATACATTTCTTCTAGATTTTTCAAGATTTTACTATATCCAATGTATTACCAATACACACAGCTCAAGGCTAGAAATTCTGCTTAAAAAATGGATAGTGCAAGACAAATTTTAAGTTGACATTTTCTTTGTAAAGATGCTAGAAAAGAAATAAGATATACATCATTATAACAATAAGAAAGGAACACAGTTTCCAAATTATTCACTGGCATTGTTTTTATTCTTGCAGAATAGGATGTTTTCAGCTACTTCCACTCTGCTATCTCTATAATAAATTCTCTTAATACCTGGCCACTGCCACAAGTCCTCAGTTTACAAAAAAAAGAGGAAATTTGAAAGATTGCTGATTACTTAATATTGGGGACAAACTAGTAGGAAAATAAACAGCACTTATTTTACTATATACATGTATTATTTTACTGTAAACAACTTGATTTTGCTTAAAAGAGTAATAAACAAAGGTCAGTAAAAACAAAACAGCAGACTTACTGTAATCCATGGCATGTTGACAAGGCAACAAATGATACAGGATTTCCTCGAATTTTTCCCTGATAATAGCAATGTTCTCCTCCCTGAAATTGGAAATTGAGACTTTAAATCCACGGGACACCCCACATTATGACACTCCATCCTGACAAAGACTACTTTTTCACAAACACATTGCCAAGCCACTGACATGGCACCAAGAATTGGCTATTGCTTCTAAGGGAGTTCATCCCATCTTCTCTGATCCAAGGTTTGCTACTTAGACAAACATCATCATCCTGACACTCTACACCAAATGGTGTATTTCACAATTTCAGTGCGAAATCCCAGACATCCTGAGATGCATTTCAGAGACAAATTTCTCCAGAAATTTCTTTCTTCATTGACTAGAAAAAGAGTTGGAAGTAGGGGGCTTAGACTCAACATCTGCTCTGCACATGACTACATCAGACAGGATGAACTCTGCTCTGAGTTCATCTGAAGGCAATTTCCTTCTTCTGAGAAGAAAGGTATGCTTACCAAATAATATTAATGCTTGATTGAAAAAAAAAAGACCAAATCAGAAGTAGTCCCAAGCGCTCCAAAACTAATGGAAACTCTAAGAATAACTCAGTAGTAAAGGAATACAATGAAAATGAATATTTGCCTCTTCTCCTCTGCAAGTAAAATGTACACTTTTCAAATAAAATCCAGCAGACTTCTCTCAAAAAATTCCCCCTGGTTTCACTGATAGGAATGTAAGCCCTACTGCACATGTAATAAATGTATTCAGTATTGCACAATGTAAATATTTGTATGCAGAATTAGAAAAAAAATCCAAACATCCCTTAAATTTTCACTGACATCTACTCTTCAGAAGAACTTACCTGTTAGTGCCTCGTCAGATTCAGTTATGTTGTAACATGCACTAACACTGGTTAAAGGAGTATGAAGGAGATTTTTCAGTGGTTTTCTTTTTAATAGCATTTATTTGCAAATACTTCTTCCAGCAAACGAATGAATAATCTACCTAGCCTAATGTGCCCATCCCTGTGAATATTTATGTCCATTTACTACATGGAGGGAAAGGCATTACAACTGCAGCTTTTCCAGAACCCAAGAGTCACTTGCATGACGCACAGCACAGTCATTTCAGACCTCTGATATTAAATGCTTTTTGATTTTATTTTTCAAATATGAAGAAGATTTAATCAAGATCGGGGTAAAGGTAAAAAAGGACTATGTTGGGAGTTTTGAGTTTTGATCAGTTTTGTTCTGTTTTCTACAAGATGTGGAAAGTATTGCTGAAAGCAGCTACAGTGTATGGGTGCCCCTGGTTTGAGGTGCACTCCTTAAGAGAGTGTAGGAGCCTGCTTTGTTAGAGCACGGCTGCCCACAGGGAAACAGACTCAGTCTCAGCCTGGTCAGTGGAAACTCTTATTTGCTCCCCAAGATCTTCTCTGTTGCTCCCAGGGCATGCAGTGCAGAGCACCTGAGCAGCTCCCACTGCCACAACAGCAACAGCACTGCAGAGAAATGCAGCCCCTGACCCCACACACGGCGACTCTGACGCTGCCTGCCAGGCTTGCTCCTTCCCTCCGCAACAGAATCCCAGCGGCACTTCTTCCACTGGAAGTCTTGCACCTTTTTTTCCCCCCAGTTTCTTTCAATCTCATTATTTCCTCTCTTTCACATACCCCTTTTTCCTTCCACTTGCTGCAGTGACTGCAGCCACCTCCCTCCACTGCCCATTCACCTCACGGTGTCTTTGTCTTTGGTGCAGACACAGAACACCTTCAGCACACTGACCTGCACAGTAACCACCCTGCTGCCCACCCTGCTGCCCACCCTGGCACCTCTCTGCTCGATGTCTGAAGGGAAACTGCTGCCATACAGGGAATGTTTGACTCCCTGCTGCACGTTGGTAAGAAGCTCTGGGGCTGACCCCACACCAGGCTACAACAAGGTGTGTCTGGCAGCAGCTCTATGACCCATCACCCTTGGACCAGCATTTCTCACGACTGTCAAGAATTTGGGACACAGATCAAGTATCTGTGAAAAGGAAATTGTTTTAATTTCTGCTTTGTACTCACATACATATCAGCCACCAATATCCTAAACCTATTTGATTTCAGAGAGACTGCCTCGTACTTTGTTTTTCCTGAAACCTTGGCTCATTTTCTCCATTTTATCCTCCTTTTCTACACCTAATTATTTCCTGTATCTTGGCTATTTTAAGCTCTCTTCACTCGAGATTTTGTTTCTTTCAGTCTGTAGGGTGTCCCCCACTACAGATCATGGGACTCCTTAAGCCTTTCAGGTCCTTTTGGAATATATGAATAAGAAGTAAACAAAGAGAAACTCCACTAAGCAAATAACAAAACTAACAATCAAACTATATGGATGATCTAATACCTTATGAGCAATAAAATACTCTCTAAAGAGAATTCTTAAAGTAGTATTCCCGTAAAAGATATAACTGGGATAAGTGCATGAATGTGGGAATAATACTGAAAAGACTATCAGTAGGGAGTTGTACAGACTTCTAGCTGTGGAAGGAATTTGGAGTAATTACACAAATTGGTTTGTTCTCAGAAAATGTAGTTAATATGTACCAGAAATAGAATCTCAGGCTCCATTAGTTTGCAAAACCATGTCTTTGCAACCAGAAGGAACATTTTTTCATACTAAGAATCCAGTCTGTGGCTCAAAAGTGTGTTTTGATCTTCCTAATGAGAATCAAATAAATACCCCATGACAGTACCTCCAAATTAATTTATTCTGTAATAAATCCATGGGAAAAAAATTATGCATACAGATCTAGAAAAGAAAAATATAAGGAAAACAGCTCTAAATTCTTTTCTGGGAAAAATACAAGTCAGAAACACAAATTCTACTCTATTTGGTCAAATCAATTCAACTCAGTGATGTATTACAGTTCATGGTAAATCTGGTGGTGATAGAAAGCCAATTGTGATCTCAGTCTCAGGGACCAATTCTTATCGCTAAAAAGCATTAATTTCTATATGCTAATATTGGGAAGATATTTTTTATGTATGTACTTATTTTCCTATCATTATAACATAAGTCAATTCAAACCAGTTAATAAAACTAACTTAAGCTAATAAAATTTATTTTCACTACTTTAAATGAAGATAGTTTTTGTCCAAGAACTTGATGCATGAGATTATCTGAGATGGTTAGAGCATGGTGCTAATAACACCAAAGTTGGGGGTCTGATCGCTGTTTTCGTACTTAAAGCTACAAATTCTGAGAACAGAAGTGTTCAAGAAGCCACTGGTTGTGGCAGTCACTGCTTTGGTGTAGTTGTCATGGTGGTGCTCGGTCAAAGGCTGGAATAAATCAACTTGGAGGTCGTTTCCAACCTTAATGAGTCTGTGATTCTATGACTGTACTGAGAGTCACGACACGTGAAGGGACTCTACAGGAGATTTTTTTTTGGGAGCACATGTACCTTTGGACAAGAAGTTTACTGCTGTTTTCTCACTATAGTGCTGAGGCTGAAACTGTGCTGGGTTTGACATGTAGTAAAGCTGTTTTATAGCAGGTGCTGTAATAAAATAAACTGCATAAGAGAAGAAACCACAGTATGTGGGAGATCTAAGACCACCAAAAGACTAAACAGAATCATCATATCTGTCTTCTTTTACTCTGCTCTTGGAAACACTCCCTGAAGGACTGGGGTTGTCTCTCTTATTTACTGGTGTTTGTAGCAGTGAGACAAAAGCTGGAAAAAAAAATCTTCTATTTTTTTCCCAAAAATATTCCGGTCCTGTATGAAAATTAAGACTTCCCATAAAAGCTCAAATTAGCATCAACTACAGTTTAGTCCAGAACATCAAGGGTGTTTTGTGAAGAGTTATTGGCTTCCTGTAGCTAATAGAGCCTCTCTCTGTTCTCTCAAAAGCAAAATTGCCCATCTCAGCACATCAAACTCTCCACACTGACCTTTGCCAGCTGCTGGGCAATGGTTCAGTGTAGGAAGAGAGGAAATCAGACTGCTCTTCTAACATATGCAATCCATAAGTCTGGGCAGCACATTTACCCACTTCTGCTCTAAAATTGAACCTGGTCACTATAGAGCCTGTGAGAAAAATCAGGCTAAATGTCATCTCCTATGAGACAAGGCCAGCCTGGTGACAATGGCTGTGACACAAACCTGCAACACACACAGGCAGACACTGATGCCATATCCAAAGGCAGGCTAATGCTACAGCAGAGAGAAGTTCAACATTTTTGCCTCCACAAGGCACACAGCCACCGTTCATGCTGTGGTTTGCACCACTCAAGGCAAATTTTCTGCCAGTGCCCATGGCACTCTGTTGTCCATTTCCTTGGATCAGTAATTTACCCTTCCTGCAGGAATCTTCTTGACGTGATGGACAACCTACTGGTGATGTCCAAGGGCAGTACAGAAAACACAGATTTTAACAAGAAGTTTATTAATTTGGAGAGATAAAAATGTAATAAACTCCTACAAAAAAAAAAAAAAAACCCAAAACCAGAATGACCCCGGGGTCTATTAAAGCAAGTTAATCATCATGATAGATTTCAGTTCATAAGATAGTCTTGATCTTGATGCTTAAGTTGGATAATTATAGCAAAAACCCGAATTAGGGTTTTGTGCCCTGTGAACTGCTACAGATCATCTCTAACCTTCTGCACATATCAGTACAAGTTTTCCTGCAACCTGTCAGGTAAGTACTGTGGCAAAGATACTAAAAAATGATAAGACACAGATGTCAGTAATACAGGTAAATTCCATCCCCATTTTTATCCTTTAAGATAGTTTGTCCCTGCTTTGAGAGGCAGCAGCTGCTGAGCAGACACAAAAGAGATGAAAAACATGTTAACCAATATTCATAATAAAGGGTGAAATACATAAAGCAAATGAACAGCCCCGACAGTCATTAATGGTTGCAGTTCACTCTTCTCTGCAGAGAGAGTGCAGAAAGCATCTGCTGACCATTCACTGGCAGGGTTTGTTATTTGCCTCAGAGACGCCATGACCTTCCCAGGGGAGAAAAATAAGAATGCACATTCATCTGCTTTCTACATTGGATCTCCAAGTAAGCCGTTTTCTGCAATTAAGAGAGGTGCTGGCCAGTGAAATTCATGCAACAGTCAGGCACTGACCTTAAAATTAATACCTTCCTTCTCCTACATATTCCTATTTTAACATTCTTTAATCCAAAGGAAAGGAGATTGCTGGTCTAATCCAAATCCTAGTAACATATCTCTCTCTTTCCTTGCAGCAGAAAGCTCCCAAAAGGCCAGTTAAGGCTCAAGCTACCATTCTGTGAATGCCAGATAATGTTTAGCTGCCAGATAGTGATTAGCTGTTTAAGGAGCTACCCATTGTGGGGCCACTAGCTACAAAAAGTCATAACTAAGGCTGCACAAGCAACAGCAACAGGAAAAGAAAATGCACCCTCAATCGCTGACTTCTACAGCAGAAAACAACTTGTTATGAATGGGTTTCTATCTGTAAACAGAAAAGTCAAAATGGCACTTTGACCGGTGTAACTGCAACGAGACAAGACATTATTTAATTGACACATACTTCAGCAATGGGCAGGGGCCCTGCTGTCAGGCTGTGCTGAGCCCTGTGTTCAGCTTTTACCCAGCTCAGTAACAACACCAGGGACCTGGCACCACCTCTTTGCAGAGTAGCCTCTGGACTGCAGATGCCTGAAAGCCAAATGCTCTGAAAATGTGCACGGTGCCCTCCCTCTGTAGGAGGACGGCTATCACATGTGCTCAGAGCCGACAGGCTGCAGTGACATTAGATTGTAACACTGTTTCAGATTCTGAAATCACAGATACTGATTCCAAAATTAGGATAAGGCACAGCCGCCTCGACGCCTTCTCCACAAAATGCCCATGTTTGAAGACTGCTGGCAGCACTCTGAACAAACAGAGACACGCGTGTATGTGACAGGATCCTGCACGCAGGCGACTCACTCCGACTGCCATCAGTGACTCACAGCAAGAGCCTTCAGCAGATGGCACGAGGTATCAGCCCAGCTTCCCGGTTCAGAGGCCAAATGAGGGTTGTGTTTACTGCCCAGCAGCTATGAGAGAAGATGCTCCATGAACATAGCTGCAGGGTGTGGACAGAGCGCTCGTGCCAACGCAACACCATCTGTTTTGGAAGCTGCCTTGGCATCTGCTTGGGAAACAGACTCTTGACTTGCTTTGACTTACCTTGGTGTTAGGGAAGATTATTTTTATTATTGGCTGTCATACAAAGATGAGGCAGAGGAGAACAGGTTACCTCTTCCTGCCTACTCTGTTGCTGTCTTTAAGACAGCTCTTATAGCAGTGGTTAGTGTCTCTTAGTCATGGCATACAAGTCATCTTAATGACAGTCATTTTGCCCCATTCCTGCACGCCTGTTCCAGGGAAATGGAAGCAAACATTTTAAGGGACAGTACGAAAATTCTTTATAATCTACCCATTCTAATCTGCCACTTCAATTCATCAGCCTAACCCAAGTCTGAAGCCAAGGTATAAGAATGTGATTTACAAGATTACTATAAACACAACACAACACCTACATGGATACCAGTCAGTCAGCAGGACATAAAATTGTGAGGAAAACAGAAAACAATACCACTCTTACACCCTTATTGGCTCATTATTTCTGAATGACGGAACCTTCTCTCTAAGTGAAAATTCACAGAGCCTGAGGCTGCGTCTAGAAACATTAACCTACTGTTTATAATACAGTGCCAGTTTGGTATCCATAGGGAACAACAGACATGTCTAGGCACAGCTATTTACAGAAGTCAAGATGAAGAAAGTGAAGATGTCAAGCTAAAGCACTCTGAAGCCTTGCATGGAAGCGCTCCTTCAGAAGTACAGCAGCTTCTGTTTGCTTAGCTTAATTCCCCCTCAAAGGGATTAAGTTAAACCCAAAAAGATACTTTTCTTTTTTAATAAGAGCATCTACAAAGTGATTTTATGTTCTTTAATGTTACAGCAGTAATTAATTTCCCTCAGCCATACTCCATCCTTGTATGGTCTGAGATTACAGAACACTTGGTGGCTACCACTCTCTGGCTATGTATGCCGTACGTTGCAGCTCATGGAAAATAACTCATGAGCTGCACAAAGCCAGGCAAGACTTTTCTGCAAGTTCAAGCTGTCCTCCTTCTGCAACAAGAGAAAACTGCGTCAGGGTATTCAAGAGGTGACTCCTGATAATCACACAGTAGCCTGCCTTGTCACTTCAGCAGAACCATGCACCATCACTGGGGTCCACATCCACGGTGAAAGGTACTTCTTAAGCTCTGGAAGACTTCTGCTTTCTGACTTTTATTTTCCCCCTGCAGGACTAGTTAAACCCACAGGATTATTTTTTTAATGTCACAAAGAAAAGGGAGACAAGATAATTAAACCTGAAAAATCCTACATGAATCATGATCTGGGATTCATTCTAGTGTAGTATATTCAAAACCATGACCTGGGAATGACTCCTAATACAGAAAGCTGCTACTTTTAATTTTCTTCTCCTTGGTAGCAGGATGAATGTAGAGAGTAAGCTAGTAATAGCAGGGAGATAATCTGATTTTTAAAAAAAAGCTACTGTAAATGTACATTAAAAGTGCCAGCCTGCAGGATCATTAGGTCAGGCAAATGCATTATATACAATACTGATTATCTTGTCCTGGTATCCCCCAGAGGACACTATGTGTTCTAAACCCCAAAGGGCTTGCTTCCAGAATTCAAACAATGCTAACAGGAAAGTGAGATATTTCTCAATGCCTATCGACTCAGCATGATACTACTGAAAAAAAAAAAATGTTGAGAGTAACTGAAAACACATGGAAATTAAAAAATTTTGTCAACTCTTTATCAAGACACACACAATGACATTAATTCCAGTCAAAACTTACAGGAAGTAATTTGACCAGTATACTCTGAGACCACAGTTTGCTTCCATCCTGCCATTCTGTTCCACCACTACACTCTAATCTTCCCCTTCTTGTGGAACTCTCAATTTATGAACTTCCACTGTACAGTGAAAACACCTATAATTAGTCTCTAAGTGTAAGAAGTTGCCATTTGTTCTATTCAGTTTTTATTTGCTCTATTGGTCAAAGATAGCCAGCTCTCCAGCTGATCCTTCTGTGCTCTGTAATGCTTCTCACTGTTGGCAAATTTGTCATTAATGAAAACATTTGATGAGAGCACTCTGAAGATCAACCTTGCAGGAACCCCCTGCTAAACTGTGTCACACTCAGACTCCCCATCAGCTCTTCAGCTAGTTTATTGCTATCACTAAAAAGTAGATTATGGCCCAGATTTGTTAATAATTTGCCATGAGGCAAACAGAGCTCTGTTGAGGGTGTAAGAGAGAGGAGATGTGATGACATTACAGGAAGCTTTGTTCAAAGTCCTCTCTCAAACAAACTAGAGAGTGATTTTCTGATACTAATGACTTCTCCAGTCACTGGACACAGCCAAAAAAGCTCTTCCAGAAAACAGGCATATATAATTCCTGCATTATTTATGATTTGTTCCCTTTCAGTTTTCATCACCAGGTTGTGGAAGTTCCAGGTACATGCATGCAGAGCTCCCCACCAGCCCTCGGCTCCAGCCTCCCAGGGCTGAGTCTTCCTGCACTCCTGTCCCAACCTCTGCCAGCCCAACTGGCATCCTGCTTTTCAGGAGAAAATGCAATCCCTTACAGGAATTGGCATACAGGCTTTTCTGGCAACTGAAACACCTTCCTCTTTGGTTACAAAATGGTGAGTTACCAAAACCTGAAGGAAAATAAAGAGATTCTTCTCAGACAGTGGATGCCCTAACTGGAACACGGTGGTAGAGGCACCTTGCTGTAAGACTGGAAACATAGAAGTCAATTATTAAAATGACCTGCTCACTGGTTAAGAGTTTATTCTGGCTGCACCACAAGTAACTGTAGACTTATGATCAGTTCATACCTGTGGAGATAACAACTAAATGTTGGAATGCTACTTAGGGTGAGGTCTCATCAAACACAGGCACAGATGTGACACAGACACACACACTGCCCTCACTAAAGGGACTATACCTTAACAACTCCTCAAGCAGACCAGATTTGAAGAAGAAAGTTTAGCAGAAAAAGCAATGTCTGCCATATCAAGGGTACCCAGACTCCTCCGGTCTTTCGAGCTTTTAATATTTTTCTCCCTTATATATTATTTTCCTTAAAAAGGGCACCTAAAGAGTCCTTCAAATACATATCATGGCACACAGCAGCCAAGGCTTTATGCACAGCAAGGCAATGAAGAACAGTAATGTTCCCCTCTGGTGCAGAAGCATTAAAATAGCTGTAAGCTACAATAACAGGCATCTTGCACACACTACTTGTCAAATAATGCACACAACATGATGACTACTTTTGCAAGCTAACAGCTCTGCTTCACTGTGCAGCATCAAAATGCATTAGCCCCAAAGCCCCCCCTGGCCAAACTGCAGTGATGGCCCCTCTGGTGGAGCCCCCACGGAGCAGGAGGCCGTGCTGGGGCACCCCAGCTGCACAGGACGGCTGCGGGCGCTTTGAAGGAAGCCCAGTGGGCACAGTCTGAGCACAGCTTGGGACACACAGCCAATCCTAACCCACGAAACAGGCCTGGCCACAGCTTCTCTGTTAATGCCACAACAGAGCAAAGCAGTGCCTAGCCTCCAGGGTGACCCTATTCGTGTTGCTCGATGCCCTCGTAGGGACATGCTGCAAGGCTGAAGCAACACGCAGCAGTTCATGCTCTAAGTACTCTCCCTGTAATTTACATTGCTCAATACACATGCTGTGTTTACACCACCACACTAAAGAATTTTAGACTTTAAGGATTTCCTTTGAAATATAGTTCCTTCTAGACATACTTAAACATGGCATCAAAATTTTCTGGTATTTATCTACCACATCTCTACCTGTGAAAGTTTTCTGACTGGGGTTCTGAATCATTTTCATGGCTCAATTTTTTTCAGAAAGCAATTTTCTAAGAACTCATAGAATTGTCCAGTGTTTTGGGAGAATAAAAGCAGAAACATTTATATCTACACACTCTGAAGAGGAAAACTGAAACATTTTATTGAGAAAATATCACTGAATAGATATCAGTTGCTCCTTCTGAGGGTGAAAAATCCAGCAATGTGAATTACTCAGCACTATAGCGGGTTTTTTGCCTTTCATCTCACTGACAGCATCAGTGACAGAATGACAACCAAAAAAAGAGGGAGAAAGAGATAAAAGGACACAGAGATATACTGCAACACCATTAGGTATACACACAGATTGAGTATTGATGCGCTATGAGCATAGGATGATTTGGAATGACACAATCAGGAAAAGGCAATGCCAAGACGGGTCTTTCTCTTTCTTATTAATTGATTATTCTCTTTGCTACCAGAGGAAATTTAGGCCAACACTGATACTTTCCTAGTAGAGACATGATGTACACTAAAGGAGGGTGTGGGGGGAAACACTGAAATAATTCAAACATCTACCTCCTTTTGTTTTTCTTAGGCACTGCACACTGCTGCTGGTTTTAATAAGAATGTCTTAGGTGCTGCCTAACTGTGCCAAATTAACAAGAAGCCTCTCCTCTGCAGCAGCTAAGTGCTGGCACCCTGCAAAAACATGTTCCACCTTCACAATGGTCTAATGTATTAATAATTATGCAGAAATCAAATGTAAAACAACTTATTCTTATGACGAAAAGGTATGTTAAACTGAGGACTCTTCTCCCAGTAAAAATCCCTTTGCTACTTAAAAGTGGTATTTTTTATGGCATGAACATTTCTCCCTTCCCCTGCCCGCCTCTCCTCTTCAAAGCATCCTCAGTAATGGCAGAAGATCCATATGTGTTTCACAGCACAGGAAGTTTTACAGGGAGGGAAGGAGAGTGGGAGGAGTAGCAAGAGTAGTTATCAACTCCACACAGCATAGGAGCCAAGGCAGGATCCGCTTCCCAGACACATCCACGCCTGTGCCACTCCTGGACCGCTGAGCGTACGCTCAGCTGCCTTCCCAAAGAGCTCAGAGCTCCTGCCTGCTCCCAGGCTGCTGATGGCACCACAGTGTCTGGGCAGCCTTCTTGCTCAGAGAAATGCAAGGGGGAGCAGGCATGCATTTTAAAACACAGCTCTCCAGTAAGAAGGCCAAGAGCAGAGGAGGCCATCTTGCTGTATACACAGGCTTGCTCAAAGCCTGCAGCTGGCAGAGGATGGCAGAAGGATATTTTCTTTCTGTCACTGTTTCTCCCACCAAGGCAGCAACAGAGATGTTGCCAGGCCGCCTCTGTCTCTGCCTACAGCCCAAGGCAAATTGCACAGAGGTGGATGGAGAGCAGCATGTTGAAACAACTGATAGAAACCTGGCTCTTTTCTGAAATATCTCTTCAGCTTCTGCTTAAGAATATGCTGCGTAGCAGAGTGAATATTTTGTAATTTATTCATAAGTTGAACCCTTTTACTAGCTATTTTTAAATAAGTATCTATGCAATCTGCACAATCCCTAAAATCTAGTATAATATTTATGTTACCAGTTATGGTAAACAATTCTCACTGTAACTGAAGGTGGTAAATCACTATCATGGAAATTTCTTATAGTTGAAGTAAGATTTTCAAAACATTTGATGTAAAACCAGAGCTCAGTTTCTCAAATGCAAAATAGATACTGCCAGTCTTTTCAGAAATTGTTCAACAGACAAACAAAGCTCTCCAATGCAGCTACAAATCCTCTGAAAAATACTGACCAGTCAGAAGGAACCAGACTTATTTTTAAACATCTATTGAGTACTGACACAGTGAGTATCCTCACTCAGTGTCTGGTATTAAAGAGTACTTGGTAGCCTGCACTTTTCCAAAAATCTTCTGGTATCTGAACTTTTATGAAAATGTTCCCATGGCTGTGGCCACCAGGTTCTTCTGACATTTTATCACAGCAGCTTCTTCCTTCCCTGCCAATCCCACACACTCAGATGCAACAAAATAAACAAAAACTTTCCATCCCCTTTGCTAGCATGTGTCCATAGACACTAGCCAGCTGCTGCCTCCAGAACTCCTGGAGCAGTGGGATAGCAGGGGACAGAAGAGCCCACCTGTACTGCCTGGCCACCCCTGCCATGGGTATGCAAGGCACAGGGCAGCAGGGAGAGGGAAGCTCCCCACTCGAGCAGCAGCAACCCCTCTCCTCTGCAGTACAGTCTTTGCAGCCCCTCTCACTCCCAGTTCAGCTCACCTCAAATATCAAGCTCAGTGCAGCAATGACAGTTCTCCACTTAAAGCAGATTTGAGAACACTGAGCAAGGCAGTGATAGCCATCCCTGAAGGTATACCCTGACCCTGGCTCAGCATCTAAATGAAGGGGAAATAAACTCTGGGACCCTTGAGGCTGGAAGCTGTTTTGCCCAGAACATTTTCTGACCCTTCTGCTGAAAGACCTGGTCCTCCCATCACTTCCCCATTCAATTAAACAGTACTTAAATATGTGGAGCCACTGATTTCAAACATTTCCTTGCTTGATTAAGGTTTGCTCATCAGGAACAATTCAGTGATGGGGCTTGGATGGATTACCTTAGCTAACTTGCATTTATATCTTAATGCAGACAAATGGGTTGTTTTGTTCTTATTAATATCAGCTATTATCTTTATTTCTGCTTTGACTCATATTCTGAATCTCAGTCAAGCAAGACTTCTTGACTGCAGAGCAGAGCTGACTGAGAAATTAGTCTTTACAATTTAATGGAACACCTATGTGTTTGCCTCAGTCTGATAATGTATGCAGACTATTATCTTGATAATAGTGGAAGAGCAGACTTCCTATCTGCAAATGACAGAAGGGGCTAAAACCAAAGGAAACATGCATTTTCAGCTACCCAGTGGATAAAGGACAGCTTTGTCCATTCCCATTTCCACTTTCACACTGCAGAGATTAATGCATTTGTTTCAAAGTATTTAGATGACCTCAGTAAAACAGTTTTGGGGATTTTTTTTTTAATAAAATGTAAACTTTGAACAGAATTTTACCCAGTACTTACCTGATAGGCAAATTTAGAGTTTCCATATTGTGCCACATTATAATACATTTCTGCACACTCTATGTAATCTACAGCAATTGATACAAAAGTTACAGCTGACATCTACAAAATCAGTCCTAACAAATAGAGGGGTCCTCAAGAAAAATCTCCCATGTTGCATGCAAACAAAACACTTCTGCAAAGGCTGTGGGACATTTCACACAAGACAACAGCAACAAATAGCATCTTGTAGTCAGCATGCCAACAAACATACAGAGAAAGAAACCCACAACTGGTGACTAGATATTTGGAAATATTATACAATAAATCTTGCTATTCTCAAATTTACAAATAAGTTCATAATAAACCAACAAGCTTTGGGTTTAGAATAATGAGAAAAGGCGATCTACCATAACAAAAATATTTTCTTCAATAGGCATCAAAAGTAACATATATTTATTCGTAAAAAGAACTACTATGTATATATTTTTCATGGGTACCATTTCGATATAAACATTAATGTGCTAAATAAGACAATGGAGTTTATTTGCCTTGTTTAAAGCTGAAAGTTAGAAAACATGAAACATGCTTGCCTCAGAACAGTAAAACAAATCACTTGAAAAATCAGTTATCTCTCCATTCACAAAAATAAGTGAGTTTGCATTAATATCAAAAGCCAAGCAAATTAAAAAAGAAAAGGATAAAAAGGAAATTCTTACTTTAACTTCCACTGTCTTCCCACCTTGCTCGATATGCCTCTCAAGATATTCAGAAGACAGCAGGTCACTGCAAGAAGAAGAAAAAAAGAACCATAAGCCTCATGCATGTGTCCCTTTACTCCCTCTCAGCAAGCACTGATTAAATATTCACATTTGAAAAGGGCAAAAGCTGCAGGACACTTTTCCTAAAATGTTCATAAAAATCACTGAAACAACCACCTCCAATGGAGCTACACAGGGCATGGGATACCCCGAGTTTTAACAGCAGAAGGTGGGACAAGGAAAACTGAGGGGAGTTTCTTCATGGAAGGTTCAAAACCAGCCACTGACACTGATTGTAATTCAAGAGACTTTTCTATTTGCTTCTAAAAGCCTACAGCACAGAAGTTAGGTGAACTTCAAAAAAAGCAAAAAAGCATAAGGATTGGAAACTAGCTGGAATCTGAGGGGAAGTGGCAGCTGTGCTGGCAGGCTTCAAAGGGCACCATGGCACAGCAAGGACATGACCTCGTAACAGCAACACGGTGAGCTCAGGTCCATGCTGCACAGGCAGACAAAGCTGTGGGGCCCAGGGGCTGCAGCCCAGGAAGGCTCTCAGTGCACATGGACACACTCCCTGGGAGCCCTGCAGCTGTAGTGATGCCAGAGGAAAACACTCTGGGCAATAGGAATCCCAGCCTCCAAGCACACAAGGACTTGGAACAAATACCAAGGAGAAAAAGCAATCAGACCTGAGGCAAACATATATAAATTAAATGAAGGCTGTATTTACTAAGACACTTGAATACTAAACCAGTCAAATACTCTTCCTCATAGTTATTTTCTAGTCAGGCAAACCACAGAATCACAGAATTGGTGAGATTGGACAAGACCACATTATCTACATCATAAATTTCACTAAGTGTGCTCATAGACTACAAAATTTTACAGAGATTAAATCAGTATTAAGTCTTGCTTTTGTCCCAGCTCAGTGACAATTAAGTTGGAAAAGATGGAGAATCGGTAAAGCAAACCTGATAAGAGGCAGGTTGGCCACTGGGGCAGGAGGCAGCGAGCACACACCTGCTCAGCAGAAGAGACAAAAATTGAGTATTTCTCCTTCAAACAGAAGAACACCTGAGCTTAGACATGAACTGACCTGCTGAGGGAGGGCAGGAACAGCAGAGCAGCACCCAGGGCAGTGGCTGCTCAGATTCCCAGAGCTTCACCCTGGCCAAAAAGGCAGCAGGATCACGGATGTTTTTGCTCACAGAGACATGGGTGACTGCCCTGAGTGAGCCCCAAGCAGCACAAGGTTGGCAGTAGGGGTCCTCCAATACCAGCCCTAAAAAATGCCAGCTTGGTACTTGCATTAATTACCCAGGCACAAAACCCAGGAGCATTCCAATGAAATATGCTGATAACATAAAATTGGAAAGCATTAAATTGAAAAAACTCCCATAGAAAAGACCAGGATGATCTTCAGGACTGGATATTAGAAATAGGATCAAATTCAATTGTACAAAAAGCAAATTTATGCACTTGAAGGCTGGAGGGACTTTCTGTTACATTTTTTTGGAGGGCCTGGTTTATAAGGAAGAGAGACATGACCACACTTGTTTCTGGCAAAATTATTTGGCAGATCAATAGAATGTCTTCTTGGAAAACACAACTGTCATCCCAGAATACATCAAAGAAGATGCATTTCCAGTCAAACTGAGGTAAGATTAATATCACTGCCCAAAGGAGACCTCTTTTCAAATACTGCAGACAGGTACTGGACAGCTTTGCTTACAAAGTTCCACTGCCTGGAAATAAAAAGAGGCTCCTGAAGTCTAGCAAAAAACTGAGTTGTGAGGGAATGTGAGTGCACCAGAGTTTACACACCAAGATATAAAAGCAACTAATTAAGCTACAGAAGATGCTGGCTGAACCTCAAAGGCCCAAGGACTGTCAGTGAGTCAATGCAAATTGGAGGTTAAAAAAAAAAAAAGGACTTTGTATCTAAGTGTAAGGGACAGAGGCAACAAAATGAGGGAGGCTAACAAATTTAAGAATGGGAGCATCTGTGGGACAACTGTCCAGGGAGGTGGGGTTTCCTCAGCCTCAGAGAGCTCACAGCTGGTTGCAGCTGGAAGCAGGAAGCCTCAGTGTCTCCTCAGGAGCAAGCACTGAACCCACTGAACTCGTGTCAGCACAACCACTCACCAGAACACTCCTGCTCTCACAGGGCACTCATCACCGTGCACTTGGGAGGGTTCAACAAAACCATGGTTTTGCTGCATTAGGTAACTGAAATCCCTGGAGAAGAGGTACAATAAGCTCCAGAGCTGATGCAGAGGAGGGAATGAGCAGCTCTCAACAAGGGTTAAAGAGAGAGTGAGTGACCCCCTTGGCCACTGCAGAACCAGGGTGAGCCCCTTTAACTCTGGCCAGGCCCAATATCTCTATTGATGCTTCCCACAGCTGCCTGCAGATGACCCAGTACTGAGGAGCACCTAAAAGAGATGCTGTTGGGTTACTGATTACAATAGTCTGATTCCTCTTAGAAGTGAATTCTAAATATTTAGGATACTCATGCCCTGGGGGAAGCTCAAAGACTTCCATACGGTCTTGTATGCACTTGCCAGATTTAGAAATTTAGACAAATGTTCTCTTAAAATGTATTAGTTTAGCTTGCTGAAGTTAGTTATATAGTTTCCCAGCATTCACTACACTCTTTGAGCAAAAGTTTCTGCTTCCACAAATTATTTAATAAAGATTCCTTTATAGCTTAGGGCTCTATTTTACTCTTCTTTTTTTCAGGGGGACTCATGAATTAAACTAATGTCGTCCTCCTTATCTGATGGACACAAAGGTTTTCATGCCAAGAAAGATTCAAGAGATTATAAAATGTAAGATAGTAAAGTAAGTCTATAGTACAAAGACTGAGATCAAACAGAATGGCTTAACTCAGGGAGACCTTACAGATGTATTTGGAGAGATGACAAGGAGAAGCACAGGTTCTTTGCACATGGGTCTGACAAAATTACCGCTTTTTAAAAGATACTGCTGTTAATGTTTTAATGTTCTGGAAGATCGTATGTTATGTTCTTAAAAATCTGGAAATTGTGTCTGGCATGAAAAAACAAAGACATTGATCATTCCCTGCCTTGTACAACACAAGAATTAGAAGGCAACAAAAGAGGTCAGTAAGCTCGAAACTAATTAAAAAGAACCTTTTCTGACACAGCTGCTGATTACAATGCACAATATATTGCAGGAAAGCATGAACACTAGAGGTCTGTACTGGTTCAGGCTGGGAATAGACAAGTTAGTGGACATAACTCGGAGCTGCCAAACACACAGGCACTGTACCTGACTCGCTGTTGGGGCTCTGGAAAAGGGCTCTGGAGAAGCCTCACACGTGCTTGCTCAGCTCTTGCACTTCTCCCTCACCATCGGCCCTGGCTATGGGCACTGGGCAGGTGGCCAAGCACCCCTCTGACCTGAGCTGGGCTGCTCTGCCTGCACCCTGGAAGGGTCCTGCTTCTCCTCGGGGTCACACAGGGCCCCGTGGCATCCAGCTCCAGGGCTGCTGATGGTCAGTCAGCTGCTCTTCCCCCACCCACCACCCCAGGGATGGACATACCCAGGCTGTTCAAGCTGTAATTACTTTAAAAGTACAAAATATTTTTTTGTATTTACAAAAAGTACAAAAGAACAATTCCTGAACAGGTCCATCCATTTTGTCTTCCTGCTCAGACCTTACTTCGAGGGCAAAAGGGCTGGAAGCAGCCGGGGAGTTGCTGGCATTCCCCTGCCCCACCCAAGGTCTGTCTCAAGTGCCTTGATTCCCAAAATGAGCCCGTCTGGAAGGAAAACACCACGAGGTCACCTGCCTGCACAGCTCCTTGGGACTGAGTCCACAGCTTGCAAACAGACCACAGATCTGAAATGCAGAGAAACTTTTAAAGCCTATCCTAAGTAACACGGCAGGGTATGTCTGAGAATATTTTATCAGTATAAAACCCCACAAGTGAAGCCATGTTATGCTTTATTATTATGATTCACAGCACTAAAAATAACATAAAAATCACAACACTCTTGAAAATCCAATAACTCAATCAATGCTATTAAAAACTAAGCTACAACCTAACCATTATACACTGTCTGGAAAATTCAGGCAAAAAGATATCAGCTCATAGGTGGAGTCATGTTTTGTCTGCAGTAACAATACAGGCACATAACTGCATAATTTCAATAGAAGTCCTTACCTTAAAATAAACAAAAATCTAGATTAAAATAGTTGTGAAACATAGCTAAAATTATTTAAGCAAGATAAGACAATCAGCATTAAAATAACATGCATTTCAACATAAATAAATAAACACTTTCCTATGTTAGAAATGAAACAGGAATAATTTACCTTGCCTGCCAATCTATCCTAGAAACCATCTTTGTCAGCTTAAAGTGGTAGCTTTAGTATTAATTATAAATAAAACTGGCATGTTAAAAAAAAAAGAAAAACAAAACAGACTGGGAAAAAAATCTTAGAAACACAAGGGATGGGGAAAATTACAGAGAAAAAACACCAACACTGTAATTGACAATACTGCAGAATAAGATTTTCAGAAACATTTGCTGAGGCACTGGTACAAAATTTTTGAAAAGGCATGGCAAAAACCTGCATATGTTAAGTCCTAAAAATAAAACATTTCACAGGAAAAAAGCTCATGTGATCTTTCGCTTTTACAAGAAAAAAGCTGCCATGCTAATAATGGCAATTCTGTTTCCAGAGGTCTGTTATTTTAGTGTACACAAATTAAGTAGTGCCATTTTGTTTGCAGAAGCAGCATTTTCAAAGCATTATCTCAAGTCCATGTGAGACTATCCCATACTGACTCAATAGCATACAGGCCAGAAAAAAAAAAATGAGCAAGGTCCTCTTTGCTCTCCCAACCTTCCCAGTCACAACAGTACACAAGGGTCAGAAGCTGGGGGAATTTTATTACAGAATAGGGACCCAACTTAGGAAAACATCCTTATCCAAGATGATGCATATGCATGCACTTGAATTCTACCTTGAATCAACTGCAGCATTTATATAGAAGGTTTTCCAAAATGAAGCTGGGACTGGGAACACAAGAAAACAAGATCAGCTTTGCATATAGATGAGTTCCCCAGCAGAAAGAGGAAGAAAAAGAGGTTAAAAAAATGTGGTGGGAAGAGAAAAGAGGACAGAACAGGTCAAGTGTTTAAAGAAACAGAAAGAAAAAATAAGAGATTACAAAGCACTTCAATTCAAAAGAAGAAAAAAAGAGGTGTGTAAAGATTTTTGAAAAAGGAAGAGGTTTGCATTTGAATATGAAATAAAGAAAAACCTGAAATAGAAAACCTGAATAGAAACTTTCAAACAGAGAAGGAAAATGCTCATCACCAGCTTCTGAACAAAAATTAACTCTTCAGATTTAAGAGACTGAAAAGCATAACAGTTGTGGAAGAAAATAGCAGAAATTACAGAGTTCTCTTTAGAGGCCACAGGAAGAATTTCAGAGTTAAGAAAGGTAGAAATAAAGGGACTTCATAATCACAGTACTGTAATGTATCGTTGTCAGCATCAGTGTTATGAATAAAAGAAATTACTGGCTTCAGGATGTCTGATATCACTGCTGTATCTCCTTGAACACTGTAGGAATTCTTTACCATTTATTCACCCTGATTTGTCTCCACAGCTCCCCATTATGTACAACTGAAATTTCAGATTAAATACGGTGCCAGACAAGGATATCAAATGAGAGATCTGAGGTAAGATGCATTACTAAAAAGGAAGACAGTTGAAATCAGCAGAAAGGTCTGGATGGGTCGAACGCCAGCAGGAAATTATCAACAGACATATGGAGACCTTCAAGAGAAAACAACAGGTTCAGGGAAATGATGGAGGCACTGATAAGAGATAGATGCCATATCAGCTGCATGATTAATGCCAGCCCCGGTGGCAGAGCAAGCTGTGAGAAGAAAGCCTCCTGCAACACCATGGTTGAGAGGGCTGCAGCAAAAGGAATGGGCACTGTCGGGGTGCCAGGCACACAAAGATAAGGAAGCTTCCCATAAAATGTAATATTTTCCCCCAGTGGTGTAAATCCTCTACCAAGCATTAACAGGAATAACAGATATGGAAGGAGTGGCTACCAGAGGACATTTTCAGTACAGCTCATCTTGTACACCAAGGAGGATAAGGCAGGTTGACTAACGTGAAACAAGGAGTAAAAAGTGGAAAACTGGATGAGAGGGAACAGAATGGATGTTTCTATCGGCCAGTCAGTAAGAGTACGAAGGACAATTCGTATTACCTTGCATTAAACTCTGGTCCTAAAACATTTTCAGTATCAGTCATGAGCTAACAAAAATATACAGCAAGACAAACTCAAAAAAGCCACTTAGCTGGCAGATTTCTGTATTCTCCTTTATACTCATGCCTACCCAGAAACCTCCTCTCTGCTCATCTATGATCTTTCTTTGCACTTCAGAGGGGACTAGCTATCTCCATACCCCATGAACAATCTGCTTTAATAGCTCTGAAACTTTCATCTCCTTCTTCCCATCAAAAGAACTGCTGAATTTCTTTTTATGTGGATGGTTAATTTAATTAATGACTGTGTCTGTTAAGTTAGCCAAATGGACTAATCAATCAGAATTAGATAGCTTCTTGTAGATACGGCTGCAATTTTCTGTGTCTACTCAGAGGAAGGAAAAAAACTACTGGAAAAAACAGAGTTGGTTCTTGTCTGCACAAACTGAACTTTCACCCCTTTTTAAAATATTTTTCCAGTACTTTTCTGTCCTTGTTGCAGCTGATATGAAAGGGAGAAAGGAGAAAGAAATTTCTTAATGTTTCTACTCCTACTAACTATGCAAGGCTTCCTTCAAAAAGAAATTAGGGACTTAAGAATGGGTTAAGTCCTCAAAGGATTATACCCAAATGCTCAGTCTTACCCACTCTCAGTCCTTTCCTGGAGCTTAATTTCACGTTTCGCAAAATTACACAACTTGAGTCTTTGATGATGTTTCTTCCAAATACAAAGATTTGCTCATCTTTTTTCCTCTCCAGGACTTCTCACTTGGATCCCAAATGCCATCTAACTTGAAAATGCACTTAAGTCCCTTTATCCCTTAATAGCTGCTGTGCCTGCAGGACAGGATAGTAACTGCCCTGCACCCGACCACAGACAGCAAACTGCAGAGCAGCTCTGCAGCCCTGAGCAGGGCCTCCTCTCTGGCTTTAGAGAAGGAGTCTCACAGTTCTGGCTTACAAACAGCATGTGTTTCACTTCTCAACTGGCTTTGCTTCTTGATGGGAAAAGTTTTAAGCAGGTTGAAGGCATTCTTCCTTAGTTTCACCAAACTTCTATTACGCACATGGCTCCCATTACTGGCATAAAAAAGGAGAGCGTACATAACAACAGCTGCAAGGAAAACCTGTGAAGCAGCAGTGACATCTGGAAGGCTCAGGCTGGTGTGACCATAACCCGCTGGACATGCCGTGTGCATGTGAACTGCACCTGAAGTACAACCAGGGCCATTCTGTGGTGCCACTCACCACCTGCAGTCACCACACCATGGATTTTTTGGCTCGCCCTTTGCAATCTTTGCAATTCAGTTTGAACTCCTCCATCTAAATGACCATACAGGCAATTTAATGAGAATACAATGATGAACAGACACTGCTTGCATTTTGCAGGGGAAAAAAAACCTAGAAGTTTGTATTTGATTTCTGCTGCTAGGAAAAGACATACTTACAAACTAACCATTTACTCATATCACCACAAGTTTCTTACCACTATGTTTTAAGGAAATCTGAATAATGCCCCCTATCCCAACAAACTAAGAGCAAAGCATAGCTAAAGTAGCTCTGAAATCATAATTTCAGGTTCTATTTTTTTATGGCAACTTAAATATTAACAATAATTTGACTGTATTTCTGGCATCAATATTAATGTTTCCTAATATAAATATTGGAATTGGCAAATAGCATCTGATAGGATATATAATGAACTGAAGGTTTTTTTAAAATAAGGCGTATTAAAAGATCATGTGCACAAGCACTGCAAAGGGCACAAATTCAGTATGGCAGCTCATTCATGCTGCTGGTGACAGAGGGAAGCTGATTACAGTGCTCTCTTTCAGACAACAGAGAGATTTAATCCAGTGTCCTAACAAGGAAGCTGCACACACACAGCCATCCCAGTATCCATGGGAAGACACTGCTACTCAAGATACCACAGTGCTAAACTAGAGACTTTAACAAGCAGAAAGAGCAGACAGCAGGTGTTTGCAAGATTCTTGTCAGGCAGAAAGGTGAAACAGGATTTTTCTAGCTCTTAACTTCTGTTTTCACAGGCAGAGTTGAAAGCAGTCTGGGCAAGGTTCACTTTGCTCCTTCCCCAGGTTTCTTGACAGTACTGATGGCAATGCAAGTGTCAATAAAACCTCACTCCTTTTATTTACATCAGTATTTTTTTCAAGCAATTACTTCTTTTTTCCTTACAGAAATTTCAGAAATCCTATTAAAATGAGCAGGTATTTTTAGACTATGTTCATAGCTTTACTACAAAGCAGTTTCCTCAATGCCATTTTGCTCGTATACTTGTTACATATAAAGTCAGGATAAAAACAGTTTATTTTAGTATTTGAGAGGATGGCAAATTAATCAGAAAGGGAGAAGAAATGCACATGAGAAGCATAGGCTACACATTTTCCCACACAAATGTACTAGTGTGGTCTAATCCTAGTTTTTAATATGCCTCTTCATACAGTCAAGCTGTTTTATACTACATGGAAAATCATTTCCCAAGTAAACTCACTTGTGATTTCAACCACATTTCAGTCCAACTCTTTGTGTATTGTGCACAAATGCCATAAGGAAAGAGAAAAACTGAAAAATTAAATGGGCAATACTATACATGGCCTCAGAATTACTTCATGCTATTAAAAACAAGTGCACACATTTTGTACAGAACACCTGCATGATTCAGTGAATGGACTTTATTAAATATTTTTATTTAGTAGCTTCCTTCAAGATTTGCCCTCAAATCTTAGCTAGTGTAAACATGGTCTTGCCCTGGAGCAAATATACAAATTATTCCTGCACTCATGAATATTTCCATGATGCTCTCTCAAGTACTCGCTCAACACAAATACTGAGACATCCACACCCTGCTCCTTGGGAGAGGTAGCACTTCCCTCAGTACGAGAAAGCTGTAAGGTACCTGATTGGTTTGGGTACCCAGTCTGAAACTTGACAGACATTGAAGAAATACAGTGTGTCTTTTTCACCTTAACACATTTCAGATGTGTCCTGTTCTGTGTTGCAGTCTGGACAACTCTGGAGCTCTTGAAGGTCTTCAGAACTGATCCCTCATGTCCTCCTCATGGTACACTGAAGAACAAGGAACTGTCCCTACAGCAAATGGTGAATGCAGAAAACCCCTGTCAAAGTGACCAGGGACCACCACTTGCTTTGCACATACACAATTTACAACCCAGGACCAGGCAAACTGGGGCTCTCCAGCAAACTGCCTTGTTGCCAGCACAGCCTTGCTTCACTCCCAGTCTACTTCACATTGGCAACAGACAGTGTATGATTACAGAAATAATAATTAAAAAAAAAAAAAAAGCCTTAAGATGCAGGAAACAGGAATACAAAGGAGCCAAATGATGCTCTGCCTCAGCTTCTGCCTTTCATCACCTTCTTTCAAACTCCACCCCACCGTACCTACCTCCCTCTTCCTGGTCACATTCCTACACCTCCTTCACTCCCCAGCCCATCACCCCTTCTTACCAATCAGCATTTCCATGCCACTGCTTCCCACTTCTGCACAATGCCAAGAAAGATCAGGAAAAGAGTCAGTAATCTCTTCAAGAGATACTGAACCTACCCATCTTAAAATGTGCACCTTTAATGACAGCAAAGCTCTCCCCCTCTGTGCTGTCATTTCCTTTATAAGCACCTAGGACGACCACCCCCTTAACACTCATGGTTACCTGCTACTTGAACTTTGTATTTTACCCTGAATATTTGAAAGGTTGTATGCCCCAATAATCTTTTATGCAGTAGTCACCAAGAATAATTTTTTTAAATACTGTGGGTTTTTATATAATTATGGAGTATTCATATAAATGGATTGAGAAATTATAGAGAAGTTTGATGGTTTTGTTAATCTAGTGATTGCATCAACTGTTGAAGTACCTGAGATGTTTCAGTGAAAAAAAGACCAGGAAAAAAAAGGTTACCACTCCTTTCATCTTTGTTCCCAAAAGGTGTTAGCTTTAGAAAAGGGTATACCTGAAAACACTTCCAACTAGAAACATTGCAAACCTGAAATCTAGGAACTAGATTAGTTTCCAGAAACTATTCTGAAGAAGACAATATGCTAGAATTTAAAAAAGACAGAAACAGGTTTGAAACTCTAAAACATTGAAAAAGCCTCTTATTGGTAGAGGGGCTATGTAAAAATGAGTGATAACATGAGAAATATCTTCAGTCACAGGCAAATTAAAGAGCAAGAAGCTGAAATTACCTCCTGTAGCACTGTAATGTCTTTATTTTGATAAAGAAGGTCAATTTTACTACCATAGATCACTGTGTGGATCAGAAGTCAAAGGTCTCACACTTCAGTTGTGGGTGAATCAGCATTTTAGCCCGAAACTATGCAGAAAAATTCAGTTGCACAGTTAAGAAAGACAAGGAAAGGAGTCTCTTGAAGAAGCAGGTTGCATTACTGGCAAAATATCCACACATGACAAATGACAAGAAGGTTTTTGAAATAAAATTCATGGCACATCTTAAAAATGAATGAGAGAGTGGGAAGACAAGAGTCTCTTAACCACCAAATCCTCAGGAGCCAGATTCTGAGACAACACTAATCACTTAACCACAGTCCAAGAAATTATCACAGCTCCCTCAAATTTACAATTATCAATTTTCATTTAGCATAGACAACTACAAGAGTACAGCTAGTTTCAGAGAGGCAAAAAAATCCACTTCCTAATGCTGTTCCAAGTCAAATTTGTCGGGCTTGCCAGATGGCTCTGGCATTACTGATGACCCAGCAGGTTACTTTGTTTCCCTGTGTGTTACCTACCAGTAAATCATCCTCTCTAAACTCAAAAGGCTCTTCAGTTTGAAGAGAGGATGGGGTGAGGCTGGGGGAATAGGATAGAGGTTTACAATATCATGTGAGCTATAGACAGAATTAATGCAAAGCTGCTATTCACCTAATTCCACATTAGTAAATTGGGGAAGTACTTGAAGAAATTAGAAGACCAATTTAAAACAGATCAAAGAAAACACTGTATCACACAACAAGTTGTGAATTTCTGCATCACATTGCCACAGGAGGCTGCAAAGGCAAACAGTATCAGAAGGTATCTCTGAAAGGGACCGAAGGCACAGACAAGAGGCATAAACAGGTACTTTATAAAAGGCACACACAGGGATGTGCCTTCTGGCATCTACAGTCAAACAGTCATGGATGTTAAGGGGTGAGTGGAATGGAACCTGAAAGTGGCCCAGCACACGTGCTCTTTCACAGCATTTCCCATTTCCAGTGCCAAGACAGATGGACCATTGGTATGATGCAGTTTTATTTCTTCTGTGTTTAATCACTGTCACTGCTTCTTAGGGTGAAATGAATGCATTAATTTGATATTTTAAAATTACTTTTCTATCCAAAGTAATTTTCTGAACCAGAGAAAATACATTTGTGCTTACAGGATAAAAATTATTTTTCCACATATTAGCACAGGAATGCTTTTAATTACTTGGTTCATAAGCACATCATGTAACCTACAATAGGTGTACAGAGCAACAGTGGCCAGCATCACCCTGCTGGCTGCATCCATTGCAGAGACTGCTCCACATCTGTAACTGGAGATCCATTTCTGTAAATGCAGCTGTGACAGTTCTCCATCTGCTGCTGCATGGATGGGACTACAATTCAATTGATACTGATAATCCTACATCAAAACTCCTGCAGGTTCAAATATCTCCCCCTTTTCTTATCATAGGTATCACATCCTTCCTACCCTAAGACAAGCTTCATTCCTCTATATACAAAACTCCCCATATTCACACCCCTCAAAACAACAAAACTCTGTATGAAGATCAGTTATGCTGGTAGGTGGCGTAACTACAGCTGGTTTCTAAGCAGTAAAAAAGGGAACTGGGTGAAATCCTCGGCATTACTAGTGGTGACCATATATCCATCTAAATTGGTGCATTGATTGGTAAAAGAAGTTAAGAATAAAATTCTAAGGTTTGTAGCTGGCTCAGTCATGCAGCATTGGTAGAAGTTCTCATTTGACGGATCCTCTGCTACTACCACCCATTCTTCTACACACACATGCAGGTATGTATACATATATATATATATATATATATATATCCTATATATATACACACACAGAGCTCCTCTATATGCTATATACCCATATAAATTTATGTGGGATAGAGTTCACATCCCTAGGAGGCATCTGTCAACAATACACTATGCATGAGACAGCCAATTTGCTTGTTTGTTTTCTCTTGCTCCTTCATCACACCTTTTTCCTATCCCTTTATTCTCATCTTTCATGTCAACATCTCTTAAATCAGGACCATTCCATCGCCTTGCTTGCAGAACTGTTTGGAGAATTCTAGCTCAAAATTCTAATGATTAGAAAATAGCAGACTACATGCTCTCTTTCTCGACTCAAAAACAAACCAAATTATTTCATTCTGCAGACCTACCACTGTGTCTAATGTGCTAACAGACATTTTCAGCATTTGACATCATTTATTCAGTCATGCTCAAAAGTAAACCACCTGTAACTTCTCATGCTGCCACCTAAGCCATGGTTTAAATTTCAGAAGATACACATCCCAGGATAGAAACACTGGCAGAGTCAAAGCGGATCCAAGTATACTGAATTCTTCCCACAGAGTTTTAAATCTGAATCACCACCTCCTTACATCTCCAGAATGCCTGCCTCCATGAAGCAGGCTTATGATTCCAGCAGAAACTAAAAATTTTCTTTTTTGTGATACTGCAAATCCTCATGACTGTTTCGTCTTTTCCTGTAGTGTCTCATCTTTCAGCCGTGATACGACTATAGACAGAAACATTATACACCCATTTATAATGAGAATAGATTTCTAAGAAATATCTTATTTATTATTATCTATTAATCTTATCTATTTTTATCGTGAAGTGTTCTCTCCAGGATGAAAAGGGATCTTCATACTTGAGTGTGCCAGTTCCAGTCACCACTTTTCAAAGAACTAACCTCTTCATTTAGAGGTTATTACCTATTCCTTTTTCTTTACCAGGACTGTCATATTTTCTGTAGGTCAGGCTGTGCACCTGGCTTTTCAGACCTGGGCATTCTTTGCAATCTGCCAACTATCTGGCATCCAACAGTTACGTTTTGAACATGGCACAGCAAAGCACTACAGTGACAGTGCAAAGAGCATCCTGCAGGAGCAGAGGAAGTGGGCCATCAATTCCAGCAGATGCAGAAGTGAGAAGGAACATATCCTACCATTTTGGCATACACCTTTTTTTTCCTTCAAAGGGCACCAAGTTAATGTCCTTCCAAACAGCTGAATATAAGCAAGATGAAAACTTAAGTCTGTTTAGAAAGAGCTAATTTTCACAAAGCAAGTGCACAGCCAGCTTGTCCATTAAAAAAAAAATGTTTTACGGTGCAGAACAGCTGCAGACCCTTTTAAAAGCTATACAGCGATGTGTTAGAAAGCCTTGAAAGAACAAAAACATCCTGAATGGCTCCTTCCATAGAGCACCTCATCACAAGGCCTCTAACAGCCTCCTCAGCAAAGAGACAGGGGGTAGAGACCTCAGTGTCTCTTCTGAAAGCCACCATTCCCCTTTGCAGTGCTGTCCTTTTGCTCTCCCAAGTCCACTCTGAGATGTGAAACACAGCTGGCTGATGGGGTCTGTGGTGTGGAGCACACCCAGCATCTGCAGAGCCACCCCTCAACCAGGGACCTGGCCACGTGCAGATGGCTCCAGTTCTGATCTGCCTCCGAACGCAGAGGTACCTCTAATTAAAACTTTAATTTAGTGAATGACGAGTCTGAATTTGACCAAGCATTTTTACAACAAACCTACTTTCAAATCTCCTGTCATCTTTGCTTGGCAATCTCAGTGATGTGCTCACACTGTTCTAACGAAAGAACTGCTCCAGCTCCTCACTTGTCCTCATCCTGAGGTAACCCAGTGTCCTAAACGAACCTCTGCAGCAGAACAAAGATCTAGAAGGACTTTCTTAAAGAGACAAGGAAACCATCCTTCCCTTTCTTCACTCTGCTGAGCCATGGGGAAACACGGCAACCAGCTGGGAGGTTGGTCCCTGTGGGATGCCCTTCTCCACAACCAGCAGAGAGAGAGAGAGGTTATTCACAAAGCCAAGACATTTCCCTCCCACCAGCCTCCCGCCCTGACCACCTTCTGAAGGAGCCCACGCTCTCCCTGCTGGCTACAAATATCCTGGGAGATTTGCTTCCTAATTTAGGCACCATCAGGTGGGGGAATACTCTGGGAATACAATCCAGCACCTCAGCAGAGAGTTCAAGAGCCTCTCACAACAGTGCTCATCAGGTCTTAGGGAACATCATGAGTGGTTTTGACAGCATTAATTCTGATAAAGGGCACCACAGTTTGTACCTACAGCTCACACTGACAAGCACACATTCAAGACTGTATTCTCCTCTTCAGTACAAAAATGTATAAGGATATCCTCATTATCGTCCTCACTACATATTTATAGAATCTTGCTCAGTACTTATTTATGTTTCTAAAAATAATTCTCCTAACATGTCATGTGTTGCTTATAATAAAACCTGGATTTAAGACTCAAGTTCTAGAGAGCAATGAATTTGATAAGCAATCATCAGGGAGGCTAATGTGGCTTGAAGAACAAGAAAAAGCCTTCCAAAAACTCCACATAACATTGTAGAATTTAATTCTGAGCTAAAACATGAATTAAAGCTAACAAACCTCCAAGGATGCTAATAGTTTTTAGGTTAGAAAACATACAGGGTTCTAAATATTTTTATATACCCAGACTTTTTTTTCCTCTGAGAAAAACAGAGCCAGATATATTTACAATTCTACAACCAATTAATGAGTTCTGTAATGCTTTTTCATGGGAATATTTTCAGTATGTCTGGTAACACTGCTAGTCCAACTGAAATCTGCAGCATTCTATCTTAATATTTGGACATGAGAATTAAACTGCAATTCAGAAAAAATAAATGTAGCTGTTTGTTAAATCACAAAGACATACACAATGATGAATATTTTCTTCCAAGCTTATTGACTCTGCATATAGCTATCAGTGTTTGGGGAGGGGTGATGTAATCTCAAACACTGATTGCCATAATCAGAAATTTACAAAAGAGATAATTCAGAAGTGAAGTGACTAAGTTTAAGGAATGCCTTCACAGGAATAAATGCATTCTCCCCTTACATTTGTTTTCCTTATGGATCAGCAATGTGTGAAAGTGGAATCAACTATACTGTATAGCAGTTAGAGAATTAGAGTGTAAGGACAGATAGAAAGATGTCTGAGACACCTCAGACACCCTGAAAACAAATCTTTCAATTAGTGCTGGCCAGGAATTTCCAACAAATGGTTTTACACCAAAAAAAAGTCCCTCCAACTTTTCCAGAGTGAAAACTTAATCTGAAATGTAACAGTAAAACTATATATATACATATATACATACACATACACTTTTTTTTCCCCCAAGAATAAGCCCTGGACACTCACATTCAAAGCCCTGATTTGCTTGATTCAGATCAAGGACTGTAACTGAAGTCTCTCTAAAAAGATGTGTAACCTAATCACTGCTCTTCAGTCTACACTTGGACTGTAATCAATTCCATCATTTCCACTCTGTGCCATACAGGTAATTCACTGGGCCAAAGGAAGCAAAAACAAGACTAACTGGAAAATGTTGGCATATCTGAGATACAACAGGCTTTGCTTTAAGTCTCCTGGACTTACTGTCAGTTCTTTTCTGTCTCTGCTCCCAAATTGACATTTTCCCTCAAGAACTAACACATGAGATATTTTGAGCTGCTAAACATTCATTGATTCTGTTAACAAAGCATTTTTGAAAACATGGCACTTCTGAAAATTGGTTCATTAACCAGAATATGCACTGTGCATTTCAGATTGATAGTTTTGGCCAAGAATATTTAAGAGTTAAAACATTCAAAATGAGAATACAAATGTGTAAGGGAACCCTAGAGACACACCCAAGTTTAAAGGAGACTTAGTTTGTGGGAAAACATGGTTAAACCAGTGGCAGATGGGTGATGCACTGCAGAACAGATTCCCACTCTTCCAACATCTGTATCATCACCTTACTGAGCTCAGACTTTACACAGGTTTCATATTTTGCTTACAAGAGCAGAGCAAAGACCTGCTACACCTTCTGCATTACAAGAAGTGCCCGTCATCACTGAAATCTACTCACATTACACCTTCTTATGAAGTATTTTAAAGGGAGACAAATCTTAACAGAGCAGAACCCTCTTCTAAATATGACAGGCCTTCTCTTCACTAAGGTGCACAGTCTCTAGGGTATAGACAAATTTCTCATGGAGAATTCCAGCATTTTTAAAGCTTATTTCATTTTGATACAATAAACCCTACAGCTTACATTGTGGAAGACATGAAAATAACATAGAAACTATCCAAATATATATGGGTTTGGTTTTTTGTATTGAATTTTAGTTTAAAATCTCCTCAAATAGAACTCAGTTTAACAACAGAAACATGAGCAATCTCCTGAAATTCAAAGATACATTCTCTATAGTCATAAGCCATACATACAAATATAAAATTAACATTATTTTAACAAATTAAAAAGAGTAGATGTGTTCTCTCCTAACTCAAACATCTTTTTCTATACAACATTCATTTTTTAACAGTTTGCATGCTAAAAATCTCTTTGAAGTTCAATAATGCATTTTCAGAATTAATATATAATATCAGCAGGAGGCACACATTAAGGACAAGGTGAAGAGAGAAAACATTTTCATCTTAGAATGAGGTAACTGAGAAGCAGGAGATGAAGTGGTGCTATTCCAGGTATTGCAAGCTGTTTGAGAAATTTTCTTAATACAGAGGATGATGATGTTGTTCTGAGAGATAAAGTTCATATTTCAGTCCATGTAATCTGAGCATGCACGAAGTGAAGCTGCCCAATTCCCACTCTAATGAGTGGGAGTCAAGCACACTCAGCCCCTCAATGACCTAAGCCCTCTGAGATGAGGCAACACTCATGCCATCTTAAATTCAGATCACAGTGACTGGGTCCATAAGCATACTTGGGCATGCATGCCTGAATCCATGTATGTGCTCTAGCTTCACTCACAGAAAGTGGAATTACAGGTGACACTTACTCTGAAAATGCAGACCTAGACTTGCTAATCAAAAGCACTGGAGTGCAGTAGAGCACAGCAGTTGCCTTTTGCAGCAAGGCAGAACCCCAGCCTCACACACAACAGAGGTGATGGTGAAAGGAAGATTATTTACACTGTACAGCTATTCTCTAGATTTATGTTTATACACTTATTTACATATTATTAATACTCCAGTTGAACTATAATTAAGTAGTATTATTTATACTATCACACCATCACCTCAGAAAGGTGATGAGAGGTGTAGAACTGCAAATAAACTAAAACTGCAAGACAGGAGCAGAAAGCAAATCCATTCAGTGTCCCAGAGGTGACCACATTCCCAAAGCCAAAGGAAGCCCCCTAAGCTATCTGACCAGCATTTTCCCTCCCCACTATCTAATCACAGTCCAAGTATTTAAAGGCTTTTGCCCATAGTATGTTTATATAGTTCTGTGCAGTATCATAATTCTGTATCCCAAAATCCTTTCATTTCACTTTTCAGTGTATTTTAAAACACAGAAAGGACCACACAGTGAAAGCTCAGGAAGTTCTACTTTGTTACCCTCTTTGCCATGTCCTAAATGGACCATAAATAGCACAGAAGCTTTACACTTTTATCAGTTTAATCAGGAGTTTCCGTTCCCTAGTAGTAATTCAACACACAAATACCAGACCCCTTTGTGCAATGAGAAAGAGCGTATTAACATTTTTTTCCAAATCTGTTTCCCCCCCAAGCAATTTCTTTTTTAATCTTCAAAGATTCTTAAAAAAGAGAAACACACCAAAATAGAATCTTATTCATCTTTTCTAAATGAGCAACTTGTAATGAATTGGAAAACAATTCAAAATAAGCAATTAATCTTTGTTACTTGGCCACTTGAGCCCCAGCAATTTATTCAGGATACAAATACATATTTTAGCAGTACTATTGATACGAGTTTATAAAAGGACATGGAAAAAAATCTTGAGCTACTATCCCAGACTTGCAAAATATAATTTCCAAAAGCACAATATCACTCTTGTCTTGAACTCAATTTTTTCATAGTTGTGCAGCATAGAACCCTACACTACAACTGAAGAGAAGTCAATGACTGGGTAACAACAATATACTAAATAGTAAATGAACACTGGATGCAATATTTCATCCAGGGAGAAAAAAAGAATGCTTGTAGAAACCAAAAAAATAATAAGCACAAAAGTAAACTAGTTTGTTAAATCAAAGTTGGTGAAAGTGCTAAAATGCTGTAATATTTTTCTGGTGTAAGACTTAAAAAGCTTTTGCAGTATTTTGAAAGAATGTTTTTGTTTGCCTTTCCTCCCACTGTTGATGTTTCTCACCCATCAAGAAAAAGAAACTGTCGCCAAAAAAAGCCCAATCTCCATTATTGTTGTTGGTGTTCGCAGAAAAACTGATAAATTAAATGGTATTTTGGCAAAAATACACTTTTTTTTTTAATAGGAAATGATCTTCTCTTTACAGCAATTATTTATTTTAGTTTTGATAAAAACACAGGTTATCACTGGCAAGACTACTGTAGCATTTCACAACAGAGTTCACACAACTCCAAAAACTAATTAGACAGAATTTCAATTGAAATTGCTGAGACTTTTAACCATTCATCTTACAGAGGGAAGATTTCTACCATGATGTGTTCAGAGCTGGCCAGAACCAAGGTGGATTTGTACTTCTAAGATCTTCAAGGACCAGAAGGCTTTCCATTTAAAAAAAAAAAATACATCAAGAGTAAGTTTTATTTTAGTCTAAATAAGAATAATAAACTTTTCAATCCATCTGTCATAAAAAAGAAATGGTTATGTGTAACTGTCTATGTTAATGAAGAAAGGGTGTGTGAAAGGAATCCCCCCAGCCCCCAGAGTCATCGCAGGGCAGCACCTCTGAAGATGCCAGAAGCAGGAGGTGTGAGGTGCCACATTAAACCTCTCCCAGGAGAATAACCAGGGCTGGGGCACAGGCTCAGGCAGAGGCAGGTGATCATCCACCCCATTACCTGTGGTGCTATTCCAGGTATCATGCCCTGAGCGAGAAGCTTCCTGAAAACAGACACTGCTGCCACGAGGCTGCAAAGTTTTAAAGTCTAGGAAGTGAGAACAGAGTGCAGATCCAAGGATGGATCCTTCCCAAGGATGCTGCAGATAGTTTTCTTTCTTGGGAACATCCTCAGAGACAAAGACCTCTCTGAGCATGGGGGAGTTCATGTTCTTCTAGTTGTTGTGCACAGTCCTGAGATTAGAGACTGAGGGCAAGGATTTCTCCTCAATGTAAACTTGGACTTTGGTCTAAAGCATCTTTCTAAGTCTGAAAATGAATAAAATGTTACAAATAATGCATGACCTGAAGACATAGTTCACCTAAACAATTTTTAGTGCTCCACTTGAAGCCAGGCAACCTGGAAAAACCAAAGTGAAGTGTCAATTCCTTATACAGGCCACAGGGCAGAGGCCACACGACTGCCCTGTGTCACTTCACCTGCAGCAACAAGCTTGAAGAGAAAGGAAACAATAGTGCAACTCTGAAAGACTCCAACATGAGACAAAAAGGGGCAGGAAAAAGGGGAGGAAAAGTAGAGGTTCTGGGAACAGCTGCAGACCAGCTGGGCATCCTAAAATACAGCCAAAGCTGGATGAGAGGCACAGTGGGGAGCACTCGCCACCTTTTGTGTCCTTTGGCCTTCAGTGTGAGGAAAGACAAGACACACGTGCAGCCTGTGAGACTGCAAAGGGCAAAACCCACCCTGGCCAACTGTCTGAAGCACCCAGTCGTGTATCTGAGTAAATCCTCAGAGGAGATACACACATGCAGTGCTACAAAAACAGAGAACAACCTACTTCGCAAGATGGAGTCACACTGATCCCTTCTTAACAACCTCTACAAAATACTCTGTAATTGACACATGGATTTTTAACCAGAGCCCTCATTCCTTACTGTTACTATGTAAATGAAAGAATATGTTCCTCAAATCTCCCGAAACACTTAGAGAGTTCTCCCCTTGACACTGAACTATGAGCAATAGCCTGAAAAACTACATGTACTACACCCACCACTTCAAGGTTAATTGTTCTAAATTAAACAGATATCACAAATTGTCACCCCTGTCAGTGACACAAAAAGGAATTACAAATATTCTTAAAAGAATTTGCTGTGCTGGTATTAGCTTGATGATTATTTTTATCTCTTACATCAATTACTGGATTATGACTAACATACTGGTACTACTTCATTTCTTTAACATTAATTCATTATTGTCTTAAGAACAGACATTTATTAGTAAGCCTTCTCTACCAAATGCAATCAATAGTAAAATCTACTATATACAGATTCTTGGAAATTTAAGGAAAGATATAAAAAAATTTCTTTCAGTGAAATAGTTCCAAATCACTAACCATTTCACCCAAAATATCCCACAAAGTATTAAAATAATGTATTTGAAAATCAGCACAGAACTGTAATTTTTCAGACAACCAGAGCGCAAATTATTTCCAAATGTACTCAGGGGAAAAAAAAAAAAAAAAAAAAAAAAAGGGCTATCTTTCCACCCACATGAATATTTATTACTGTCTACAAGACAGTATAAAAGCATTTCACACAAGTGAAAGGGAATAAAATTACATGATTGATACTGGATCCCTAAATACTCTACTTCTCCCTCTTTTCCCCTTAAGATCATTAAAGTTAACTTTTGAGGAAGAAAAGGCAAACAAGGATTACTGGAGACTGACATTTTCCCTTTCCTTTAGTGAGAGGTCTCATTAGCAAAACTAGATCTGGATGACACAAGCAATGCAGCAGACCCAAGTTCCCTGGGAACGCTCTCAATTTCAGAGTGCTGCTGCCCCTCCGTAAGGTCACTGCCTGAGCCCCAGCAGGGCAGAGCAGAGCAGCTGCACCCTCCAGCTCAGGCCCAGCCACTGGTGGAGGTCACAGGCAGGAGGGAGCAGGATGAGCAGTGCAGGCTGTGCCTGCCTGGCAGGGCTCACCGCGGGCTCCCGTCCCTTCCGCTGTGCTCCTGACGCACAGGTCACAAATCCTGGAGCTGCCAGGATGATTAATCTGCCCAGCGGCTCAGGCCCTGCAACCCCTTTTTTCTCAGAGCCATCAGGGCCAGATAAATTGGTCTGGTGGTGCCAATGTTCCCAGCCACTGCTTTGCCTTGATCCTTCTCCATGGATGCGTGCCAGCTACAGAGACACAAGTGTGACCACTGGAAACAGGCTGCAAAAGCCGTGTGGATGTGACCACCCTGCTAGCCATCTTTCCTGGGCTCTCCTTTTCCACAGGCAGCCTTTTAGTGCTTCAGGTCATGGATATCTGAGCTGTGGTGGTTTGGCTGCCTGTGCATGGTATCCCATGGAGCACATGGACCATGGATCTGGCATTGCTTGGAAAAACAAGAGTAGCTGCAGTTGCACAGCTCAGCTGAACCATCCAAGCATACTATTCCCAGAGGAAAAGGTTTTTCTCCACACTCCCCCTGACATACAAAGGTGCCAAGGTATTTTCACAGCCAGATTGGGCTGTACTGTGTCAAAATATAAGGCCCACTAAGTGATGTACCTCTCTCAGCAGACGGATTATTCAGTTGTTTTGACTGGGAAGGCACTTTGTAAATGAAAAATCTCAGTTCAAAGACAGGAGATTCGCTCTAAAAAAGGAATTCTGCAAAAGATGTCTGGAAACTGGAGACAAGTGTGCTCTGTTCCTCCCGGAGACCCTCCTGGAAGCATTCTGGGTAGGATTTTCTGGGTTTTTTTAAGCTCATTCGTGGTTTTTTTCCAGTACTATAAGTCTCTATTGTTAACTTATGCATTATTTAAAAGACACTGAGTTTAAAAATAGCTCTAACCCACCAAGGGAAAATGGAAAAGGCAGTGAGCTGAAAGCCACAGTGCTTCTCTCACTGATTGTTTCAGCATGCAAGACATCACAGCTTTCTCCTATTTTCATTTCAATTTAGTAGCCGTCTTTGACATATGCCCACCCATTTTCACCACCAAAGTATCAGAGGATAGCTCATTCCTACATTCCAAGGTGCATATTACAAGTCTCTGTGCACCACTCAGACAGCAAATTACTACCACACTAGGTCCTGGGATATATATATATATTTTTTTTTTTTTAAGTTAAAGCCCTTGTGTTTGGAAGCTCTGCATTCAACCCCCATGTTTTGAGTACACCTGTTAGGTGAGCTGCTTACACTCTTTAACATGGGGCAAGCACCAAGCCTTCGTCAGACACTTGAGACAACAAACATAAGCAGGACCAGAATATGAACATCCTAACATCCTGGGGCATCAGGAAGCAATTAGAACTATCTGAGAGCAATCTAAAATCAACAATGAACCTGACTCTCTATTTCATTTGTAAATTGAAATCCAAAATAAGACAAGCCTGGAAGTACTTAATAATCTTCTGTTTACAAAAGTAGCAGCACTGAGGTCCACAACAGGAAAGGAGCAATCCTCATGTAAAAACTATGTACACGTCAGAACTAGAAAACTGTTCCACATTGCAAGAGAAACATACATATGTTGATTTTAGTCCAAAACACTCCTCTGGAGCTTAGCTGCATATAAGTCATCTTATAAACTACATTAAATGGTGTTTGTGAAAGTTTACTCCCAAAGAAAGGAGAAAAAGGAGAAAAGGAGAGAGGGGGCAAGCAGGAAGGGTTACCCTGTTTAAAATACAGCAGGTTGTTCACGTATGTCAAAATTCACCATGTGATAGGTATTCCTTCTGTTAAGTGCAAGTAATAGTTGGAAACCTGTATGGGCAATACCCTATATGACAAAGGTACAAGAAAACAAAGTTATCACTGTATAAATAACAACAAGAGTTTCCTATCAGCTCGAAACCATATAAAATAACCCCAAATGAACCCAAGACTCCTGAGTTAAAAAACCCCACCATCACCATCAAGCTCCTGACACAGATCTCGGGACAGTTCAAGAGAGGTGGTGAGGATTAAAGCACTGGGGCTGCTGCTAAGATAACAACTTGATATTTATGCACTGAGGAGAGTCTTAGAGAGTCCTTTCCTTACACAAGTTTGCAAGCATGGAGATCGCTGCCTTGAAGTAACAGGTGATTTGTTCTGTAAGTCACCCCTCGTTATAGAGGCAGCCCCCCAAGGTATGAGGGGTAGCAGAAGTACTGAGCATGCAGTGAAAACACCCTGAGGCTGCTAAATGTAACAGCAGCTATGGGCAAAACAGAGCAGAAAAAACGTTTGTGTATAAATATACCTGTATGGTCACCTTGAAATCTCCCCTTTTTGAACACAGAAATATGCTTTACAGTATTTGGTCAGAATTGGTACAGGACTAAGATCCGTACAGAGCACAGTAGCCCCATAGTGCAGCAGATACCACATGGTACCTGAAAAATTAAAAATTTAAGAGAACCTCATTAAAACTTCAAGCAAAGGTTGAGGGCAAGACGAAAAACCCCTTTGATTACTTAGATCCTTATGTTTCCAGCATGGAGACAGTTCATTCTTTCCAAGTGGAAACGCGATTTTAAATTAATGTGCAATAAAGTTAAGGGACACAAATGTCTTGGACCTGATGGCCTTAGCAAAAATAACCATATGTGAGAAGAGACAATGCAGCACACAAGTTAAGAAGACAGTCAGGCAAAGTCCCAAGGGAAGCAGGAGGAGAGGCATTGCTGAAAAAAAGTCACTTGCAGGACTGCAAGAGCAATGTCATGCTGCTCTTGATGTCAAGCCAAGTAACTGCAGTACTCACACTGGAAGAGTTCAAAGGGGCACTTGAAAAAGGGTAGGTATACTTTCCTGCATCATATATTCTCATGACAGCTGGAAAGTGTTGAATTCCAGAGACCCATCACATTCAGTATCATGGAGTTGAAGAAAAATCTATCAGAAAGACAGTGCACCTGTGTGACACTGAAAATTAACGCTTTTCCAGCTATAAAGCTCAAAGTGTTCCATGTGACTGCTGACAAGCAGAAAACAGTGCCTGGGTTAACAAAAACCAGCCAGGCTCAGTGTGATACCAGGAGAGCAATATGTATGTATTCTCTCTCTAAATAAAAAAGAAAAAAAAAAAAAATCATACCAAATAACAGATTCCATCAGTGGGAGCAACACAGATATAGGAAGGATGTAATGGAAAATGCAATAGTGGTGATAGGTAAATGCTTGCACCAAGTTGCAGCAAGGACACAAAAAGCAAGCAGCCATTTTCTAAATTTTTGAGATCTAGCAATACCAGAGTGAGAAGGTAGATGACAGTATCAACAAGGCATCATCAGCTGCCTCCTCTGTAGCACAGGGGCACTGATGCTGAAAGAGATCAAAAATTGTGTGATATTTTGGCAACCAAGCCTCCTTAAAGGACAGTGGAAGAGTCAACGTTGAATTATAAGATCCTGTTCACTCAGAACTGAACACCGGCTGAAAAACAATGACATTTTCCAAAAGCTGTTAAACCTCCCCTGGTTTCTTACCAGACAATCAGCTTGAGACTTTGGGGGTCTTGGTATTATTTTAATGCTGGTTATTTGTATCTGCATTTTGTGTTTAACAGCTTTTCTGTATTAAAAAAAAATAATTGTAGAAAAACTTTTAAAAAACACTTTGCAGTTAAAAACTCCTATAACCCTGAAGACACTGAATTTGTTCTAATGGAGAAAACTACCTTTATACAGAGGGAACTAGACAGGACTACTCAATCTTGTACATCATGCACATCACTAAAACCAGCCCTGGTATTATATTAATATAATCTCACTGCCCATTTATTATACATATTGGGAATATGACTGTTTATTTGCAAGTTACTAAACAGGGTCACAGTTTAAATATAAACAATTATTTTAAGGCATAGCTGCGGTATCTGTAACGAAAAGCAAAGCAAGAAAAAACCCCAACAATTCATAAATAGGAGTTTATCTGTACACCCTCTAATTTAATACAATTTTGTTAGTCACTAAAGCAGCAAATTCTTGTTGTTCTTCAGACTGATGCTGACACCAGCTTAATCACTAAACAGCTACCACAGATTACTGAAGCATTTCTCTGTCTCAGTTCAGCATCTATCCAGTGTCAATTCTCACACAGTAACAGACACCCAAGGAAACAAGACAGCTAGCAGACCTACTCTAGGTCCCTACTTAGGCTGATTTGTTGAAAAAACTCCTCAAATCAGGTTTCTCACATACCAGGTAGACACTCTAAAGACTGGGCTGTTGGAAAGCTTTTGATTTGCTATACATGCTCAACAACCACCGTGCCTGAAAGGCAAATTCTGCAGCCAACAACTCTGGTCCCCCAGTCAGGATGGCAAACTTGGTCCAAGTTCTACATCAGGCACCAGGAATTCTCCTTCCCATTAATGAAGAAACTTGTAGAAGCACAGAATCATTTCTTACTCCAGCTTCAGTTTACTGACAGCTGTGACCCCAGTTTACCAGCAGGCAGGCAATCCCACTTTACCCATTTAAAACAGCATAAAAATATCATCAGAATCTCCTGCGAAATACCTAACACAGCTTCAGCCTTTTAGCTTCTCCAGGTGGTTTCTCTATATATTGATTATTCTTGGCTCTGGCTTAGTCTTTCACTGGCAATTTGAATTCCTTTGTCTCATGGCTCCTTTGTAGTGAACTGGAAGATTTTGGTTGCCATATGGTCTGAGTGGAGGGGAAAGGATTCTTAATTTTTGAAATGTTCCTGTGCCAGCTCCACTGCTGACAGCGGTGAGGTGCCTCTCACAGACTGGTGTTCTGCCTCTTCCCTTAAGTAACAACTATAACTCACAGCAGAGGTTGTCAGCTGCATTCAGAAACTCCAAGGAAAACATGACTGCACAGTTACAATACAATAACAATAAAAAAGCAGCTTAAAAATGATACAAACATTTACAATGAACGAGTAAGGATTTCTACAGACAGCTGGTGTTTAGGACCACTGTGCTCTGATCAGGGTGTTGATTGTCCACACAGACTTACAAAATCCTAAATGCTTTGGTTAGGTGGCAGCAGATTTCAGGGCCTGGGATCTCAAAGGTACTCAAACATTAGCTTCTTATTCCTATACAGTATTTACCTCCTTCTGTTTGGCTTTCCAAGGTCAACTGAAGGACACTTGTTAATAATTCCTGTAACTTCTAGACTTTGAAAGCAGGGAGATGCACATTCCTGGAATATGCAATACACTAAAAAGGGTTTTAGGTCCAAGGCAAAGTTCTTTTTTTAGAACGTTTGCTTGCAGCTCCTGCTGAAGTCAAGCAGAACTACTAATGTTCACCCAAGGGCAAAATTTGACATATAACATTATTTTATGCTATACACAAGTCTAAAAAGGGATAATATGAAATGCATAACTGAAAACCAACTACTAGATTTGGATAAAGCAAAACTGAAAGGCAGCAGTTGCTCAAGTGCAGGAGCATGACTTACTTTGCCATAACCCTTGTGCAATTTCATTACCATTCCCTTTTTCTGCTGGGTGACACAGCTGAAACAAGAGTATTAAAACATCTTTTGATGTATTTTTGTTTGAGTAACATACAGATTTCTGACTAGAAATACTGAAGGACTAGTGGGCCAGCAGTACAGAGAACAACTCATGGCTTTTTCATTCCCCAGCCATTCCCCCAAGATCCACACTGTCAATTAGGTAGCACCAAGGTGGTCTTCCTTCTCCCAGCACGTGTAGGAAGGAGCTTATGCTATCAGCAATGTGGGGTAAAGGGATTATGTCCTCAGTGATTTACACTGACCTTAAAACAATTCTGAAAACAGTTTAAAGCTGCTTTCCTTATAACAAAAATATTGAAAATGTCCAGATCTTTTCCTTGTTGAATGTCAGCTTGAATACTTTCCCTATTCTTGCTGGCACAGTAAAGCATCAGCATGTTGCTGCTTTGATTTCTTCATAACAGAAAGAGGTGTAGAAAGAATGCAGAAAAATCTCAATCATATTGTGCTAAACTACTGTACTTAAAGGCAAAGGCAAACCCTTTCTTATGACAGGCTTTGCAAGGACCAAGCAGTAATATAGCCTTGTTTTTCTCATGTTCATTTTGTGAGAAAGCAGAGTTTCTCTCAGGAATTACCTGCATGATTATCAAGGTGCAAAAACTGAAATCAAAATGAAAGCAGAGTATTTAATTTTTTTAAAAAAAATCCCTTTAGAATTTATCTGCAAAAGAAATAAAAGTTGTAAAGATCTTACTCCTCAGAAGTGCCAAAGTGCCTCTTGTTCAATCTGCCCATTTGGGATGGGGAGTGGGACAGAAATGGAAAGCAGAAAATTTGAAAGAATCCCACTAGGAGTTCATCTCCCATATGAGAAGCCAAGTCCATAATTTGCATTACCTACCTTGCTCTACTGTCTGCACACTCAGACAGTGTCTAGACAATTCTATTGTAAGTATCAGACTTTATGTGCCACTATTAGGAACAGGAGCATGAATTACTTAAAGTCTTAAATGCATCTCTACCTGTGGAGAGAGGGAGGGAGGGCAGAAATACCCCTCTGTGTTTATGTGTACCTGTACATGTGTGTGTCTGTGTGTGTATATATAGAATTATTTAAAAAGGACAGAGGAATATTGCAGATTACTGCAGATACTGATACAATTCACTGCGCTCTTTGTGGAGAACTGTCAAATAACAGAAGTTTCTTTGGACTTTCTAACAGCTTCTACCCATTCCAACTGAATTATACAGCTTCTGCCCTTTCCAACTGAATTGGACTGGTACATGTACACCATGCACCAACATGAAGGCTATGACAACAATTCCAAGTCTAAATTTTGCTTTATTTGTTTTTCTTTGATTGAAGGTTATTTTCTGTACAAAGTCCAAGAAGTCCACAGAAGCAGCAAGTGCTCTGTATCCCTGAAATTTAACTTAGACTGCAGTTTAAGAGGACATTCAGTGAAGTTTTCTCCCTTGTTTGTACTTACATGAAAACCACGTTTTAGAGGATGTTTGCATGAGATTTAAGGGAAGGAAGAAAAGAAAATAAACTTTTCAAACATTTAATGACAAACTCTTATCACTATATTTCAACAATGAGTTCATCCAGGAATGAGTAAGTTGGAAAACAAATTAAAAATTTAACAGGCCATTTGGGAAGAAATGCAACAGGATGTCAGTGAAATATGGCTTTAAAAGCAGAAGTGGCATCAGACAGCAAACCTGTATGCTTGGGCCTAAAGTACTGCACTTCTGCTGTCCAGACGGAGCAGGACTGGGATTAAGGTGAACTCAGATGAGCTTCACAATTCAAAACCCCTAAAAAACCATGCAAGAACCTGGTCCTCAAGGAAAAGGCAGAAATTCAGAAGTATAAGCTCCTAGTCTTTCAGATTCCCAGCCGCAAAATTGTATCAATCACACCACCAAATATGGAAAATAAACACATTCCATAAGAAGAGATGAATTGCATCTCTTGAACTCCCACAGCCTAGCTAAGAGACAGGCAAAGAAAAAAGCAAATTATGATTACAGCATAGCTGCCTAATTCAAGTGGCAGTACATTATATATTTGCAGACCATTGGAATACTATTCTATCTGGCTACTATAAAAATTCTAGCATATCAGAAATCCATTAGCAGTGATGTTCTGGCAGACCACCAAAGAGAAATACATCCTCTTATAGCAAAAAAGAAATGAAGATCAAAGAATGATTATGGATAAATAGAGGCTAAAGATCAGTGAGCAAGCTCAGAAAACGCATTGTAATGCAGGATTTAACTACTCTTCCAAAAAGAGAAAGACAAAAGAAACCATCTAATTTTGTACCAAAGCAAAGGCTGTGCACATATAAATTAAAAGTTCCAGCCATCATTTTTCATTAACACTGGAAATGTATTTATATTAATCTCTTTAGCTGGTCTTGGCAGCTTCGTTACAGTGTCATATTCTGCTTGATCTTGCTGTTTCTCTGCAGCTTCACATTTCATTATTGCCACTTACTGAGGAGCAGCTCTCTGGAGTGAAGTGTAATATACTAAATTTATTCCTTGGTTAATTTCTAGGAAGTTTCCTCTGTAATCAAACTGGCCACCTGACATAGGCAGAAATGCATTGATAATCTGATACCTTTGGATGGATTACTGTCTCTCAAGTCATTGGGAGAATTCCCTTCCTTTTATAATTAAGCAAAAACAGAGGTGATGCCAAAACATATAGCTACAAAACCAAAAGTCCCTTCAATGATAGGTAGAAATATCTGTCCCTTTAGGAAGCAGAGCTGCATCAGAATTTCCTTTCTTCTTTGCTCTGAAAACACACATAATTCTATTACAGAACTATTACATCAAGATCATTTTTTCTCCTTTCCCTCATCAAAACCTCATTGAACACTATCTAAATTTGACAGGCCAAATGGAAAGTGTGATGCATTACAAGAGCAATAACAAGCAGTGAGACAATTGTAACTCTACTGTCGCCACCAAGGCTGTCTCTGTGAAAGGAAGGTTGAATGGGTGCCACGCAGAATTACCACATTTACAGTCAGAAAGGACACAGTTTTGCTATATCTGAACTGCTTTGTAGAAAGAAAATTTTTAAAATATTTAGTTATCTCTACCATGATCTAGTCTCAGAACTCTCACTATGGTATATTTGATAACACACAACCAAGAGCCTAAAATCTGTCATGCCCTTTGGACATGAATGCTTTAATGTTGTTCTTCTGAAGCAAATTTCACATCTCTGATATTTAGGCCAACCTTTAGCATGTCATCAGGAGGGGTTTTACTTTGGGAGACGGGTACCACCCAAATATTTGCAGTTCTTCCTGTACATTTATATCCTTCCCAACAGATTCTTCAGCAAGAACAAGGAGATTTCGTATGAGGTAAACAACACTGAATAAAAATAAATTCAGCTATTAAAAAGCTAGATTTTAAGTCATTTTGTTTCTCTGGAGAAAGAAAGGAAGATGATCAAGAGAAAAATTGTTTTTTTCTTTTCAAATGACCTTTTACATCTCAAAAAAGGGCAGAAGCCCAATTTAGAAGAAATAGGTCTTTGTAGGTCATCTTTAATAAAAGTACAAAATGATTCTTCTTCATCATCTCACTGTATCACACTAGATGACAGCATTTTATTTCCTTTGAGATGCTAGAAATAAAGTAAATGGAACAGAATAAGGACACAAGATAAATACTCTTTTAACATTGTTTTGGGTTTGGGTTTTTTTATTAAATAGAGCTATTATCATACAACCAGTACTTCAGTCAACTGATAAAGGGGTCTTTTTTGGCTTTTATTTCATAGTCATACAAGCAGATTCCATAATCCTTCATTAAAATACTTGAAAAGAAAGAGAAAAGCTAAAACAGAGTTCTTTTGAAAAGGTGTACAAGTAATGTATCTTTCACTGCTTCATTTATGTACTAGTATTCCATGATACAACTTGAGCAATAAAGAACTAAAACCAAACAGGAAGCAATTAGATATCTGAAGAATTTTAGAGACATAGTGAATTCTGTTCAAATCAGAAGATTATTTAAAAGGAAAATTTGATAATAATATAATTGAAAAAACAGAGAAATAGATGGGCCCTTACAGAAGAATTACAATAACAATGAATCACAAACTGTTATGTTCAAAGGCCTGCAAAGCATCAAGAGTCCAGGGGTTTGAACTGAGAGAGTATCAGGTTATAGCCAAGCCAACCCTCAATGTATAGTCCATAAACAGAGTATCTTTTGGTCCTACCAAATAAAGGAGAGGTTTACCAGTAGAATATTTGTCTATCACAATCCAGTCTACAACTCCAATGCATGCTCCAGGGTGAAAACCCTGTGACAAAAGGCCGTGCCCCTGGCTCAGCCCAGGGAGCTGCTGGGAGCAGTGGTGCCAGTGGGACAGCACACAAACCCCGTGGGTCAGGGGACCTTCTGCTGTCCTCGGCCACAGCACCCCTGGGAAACAGGGCAATGGGCAGGATCTGTATTTCCTGCCAGATTTGCATTTGATAACTGGTGCTTTGGGATTTGAAAACTCGATTTTTGTGCGTGTTTTGGAAGAGGAAAGAAAGCTACCCACATAGAGGGGTTATTAGGCTGGGATTAGTACCTGCTGCTTCTCATGCTAATACAGCCAAGGAGAAAATTGGAGCACTGCGTGCAAAGCCTTTCAAACCAAAGTGCAGAATTTGATTTGTTTGTGGTTTTCTTCAAGGAAACTCTTTCTGCACGCAGGTGACACAATTGTCTGCAAATGCAGTGTTACCCACTAGGCAGGTCCCAACCAAATGCAAACAATTACATTAAAGACCAGGCCATACAGAACATCTGGCAAAAGAAGCCTGTGCCCAGCCTCTGAGTGAGGAAACATGGGCACACCTATCTGGAATCTTACCAGCAAAACACACTAAAAAATGCTATATAAATTTCACACACAGCCACACCAAGAAAGGCTCCAAAGATGCACCTTACATCTGTAATAGAGACTGCAAAGAAAGCCAACAAGTCCAATGCTTAGGTACAGGAGAGTTTGTGTGTGCAAGCTGAGCACTGTTATTTGCCGGCTAAGATATTCCATATGTTAACAACATATTGTTTTAATACCACCTGTTGATTCCATTTCTGGACTAAAAACACATTTCTTAAAAAGAACCATTATCCTGAGTAGAAGAGGGCTGAATAACCTATTTCTCATATAATGATTTTACAGAATTAAAAACCATGAGTTTGTATGCTGATGGTTTTCCAGCCATCCACTAGGTCCTCCAATTCCCCACCAGAAAGTGTAGTAATTTTTACTATTTTCATTCTTCATATCTTCATTCCTAGCTCCATGCATCCCTTGACTCCTCATCTAGAAAAGTAAATTTCAATTCATTTCACTGCTTAGCTGAGGAAAGTATTTAAGCCCTGAGCTAAAAGTCCTCCAGCACTTCCTCTGTTTCTGTAAGTGCTATTTTTACAGAAGGTTATGATGCCAAAGGAGTTCTCAAGGAGAAAGTGAAAAACAGGGCAGAGTGGCTGGACAACACTAACAGAGGTATATGAAGGAAGCTGTATCAGCAGGAAGGCTGCTGACTCAGGGAAGAGATGCCCTATAAATGATAGCAGAGAAAATACCTGCTATTCACATTCCACTTCATGCATTTTCCTCTTTACTACCCTCTTCCCATGTTTTACTGTGCCTACTATTTATAAGCACCAATCCAAAGGACCATAGTAGTGTTGTAGCCATGGTTGTCTGAGAATCTAAGTGACAGAAAGCAAGTAAGAAAAAAATTATTGCTCCTATTAGACCAACTTGGATGGCTGCTACTTGCTTTTGTAAACACAAAACCTATTCTATATGTTAAACCATAACCAAATCAAGAAATAGGTGGAAAGGACAAGGGTTTGGTTTGTATTATTTACAGATGTAGCAGTAATCTAAAAACAAACCAAACATTCAATTAAAAACTCTGGTGCTTAAACTGGTATTAGCATATAAAGATATACTTCCATTTCAACAGTAAACGCAGAAATTGCATTTTGATTTGGCCCCTTTTACAGGCTAAATCAAAACTACAGCTTTTCTTTTAAAATATCTCACAATGGCTAAAGGTCATTTCACTGTTCAAGTTACTGTCACCTGGAGATACTTGACACTTAGAAGACAAATTCATACGTGCTGAAACATTATTCAATTCTAGTTTGAGCCATTTTATTAAAATACACTAAATATGGAACATGACTGATCTGTACACATGAGGTATTGCTGTATATGTGCACTTAAAATATATTTCTCCTAAATGACCTGGTAACCTAAGGTACATCATCAAGAAAGAAAAACATTATGCTAATAGAATGGTAATATATCTCCAGGATAATTAATCTTCTTTTTCCTACACAAACACACACTCACAAATATACAGTAATATATTCTCTATAATTATTTCTGTGTCAAAAAAATTCAGACCATGGAAAGGCAATTAACTTAGTGCTGATAATTCCATATGTTTTAATTACTCTACTCTAAACCAACAAAGAGTGCTTCCAGTAAATGCAATTGCCTAAACACAGTAAAATAGTCTTTATCACATCCACTGAGAAGAAAACAAAGGAATGGCCTCTTCAGAAACTTTTTTAATGGACATGGGAAGTACTTTACGAGAGGGATGCACAGTGACACACTTGGAAATAACATGTAATAAACAAATTACCTTTGTTCTCATTTTAATCAGGATGTCAATAAAGCACTCACTTAAACTTTTCATATCCAAATGAAGTCAGCAGCAAAACCTGTGTTGATTTCAACAGCATTTACCAGTAGCTGGTACTAAATCAACAAATCTATTGACAATAATAGAGAAATAATGGGTAACAGAAATTTGCTAACCTAAAACTAAATTATAATATGAAAAATGTAATTGAGTTATCAGAAGCAATTTCCCCTTTCAATAGATGTTTTAAGCATAATAGAACAGCATACAAAACAAACTGAAGGAAGGTAAGAAACTCACTGATAATCAACATAGGCTTATCAAAAATTTTTCTTATCCAATTTAGCCCGGTATTTTTTTTGCCTGGGATTACAAATTCAAAAGTAATAGTGATTATATAATAAGATTAAAGAACATTGTTCATATTTACTCTACAGTCAACTCTAAGGTTAGAAAAATGAAGTTTTAAAAAAAAAAAAAAAGAAAAGAAAAAATTTTAGGTCCTGGGCAAATTTTGGAAACAATGTAAAGAAGGATTTCAATTAGAAATGTGAAAGCTGTGCTACCATGACACTGACAAAAGGCAGTAGTGAACGTACAATTCAGCAAGGACACTGATACACTGGGGAGGTCATCAAAAAGGCACAGAAATTATTAAAGGTCTTAAAAGGTGCTATTTTATCAGAAATCCAGGAGCTCAAGCTTTTGAATATAACAAAAAGAATCAATATTTTTCATTAAGCATAAAAAACCTATAAGTAATTCAAAACCAGTTTGTACAAAATATGTGTTAACAACAATCAGAATAATTGCCTCCCAGAGAACAAAATTAACATTTGAAATTAGGCAGCAGTATCAGCAAGAAAGTGTTTCTCAAATCTGCCTAAGTTTGCACTTAGGACCACAGCAGCTTTTCCATCACAGACTGGGATGGGGAACGACTTCAAAAAGGGGCTGAGAAAGAACAATCCCATTGGGTCAGCTGGGATAATGAGCAGAGCACATGATAAACATTACTTAGCAAGTAATTCAAAGACAGTGCAGAACACAACTCAGTACCTAATTCAGGAGACCTGAACCCAGTCTATATCGTGATACACATAAACCGACAATAGATATTACAATTAAATTTACTAAAATGTGATCATACCCAAGTGGGGCTCCTCAGCCTGAATGCAGCATGAACAGGGAAAGTGAACAGAGCTTGAATTGCTTTGATCCCAGTAGATTCCAGCCACCAGTGAGAAAAACTGGGACTGTGTGCAGCCAAGACCACAGCTGGACTGCAGGGAGGCCCAACACGGCTCAGAGGAAGAGCTGTTCCTCCTCAGGTTTGGTCTGACCATTGATTACCACTCACAGTTGCCCAAACAGGCATCAGCACAGAAGTTATGGGGAGCAGAGAGCACAGAGCACTTCCAGAGCAGGAAAGGCAGAGGGGTTCTCTCACTCCCCTCCTCAGGATGACCAGCAGAGGCACGAGACTCACTAAAATCCACTGTAGTTGCTAACAGTGCAAGTGTACTTTTTAGACCACTTGGAGAAATTAATCCATTTGAATTCCACAGAGCCAAATGTTTACAATTTAGAGCAAATTTAGGAATGTGTTTTTCATTTACAGCTTACATGACACATTGATATTATTGCTGGAGACTATTTGCCAAGAGAAATTACAGGCAAAGTTTCAGCAGTTTGTCTCATGAAAAAGCTGGCACTTGTCTGTCAAGCTGCCTTTTATTTTGCTTCTCTTTTCAGGGATTTTTTATGAAGTTTACAATCTGATCCTGTAAGGTTTGCAACATTCTAGTTAAAAGACATTCCTAATAAACACCCCCCACAAGGCATGAGGAATGTCTGTATCCTTCTCAGCAGAAGCTGCAGAAAACACTCAGCATTGAAGCAAAACAATTCCATTCCTGGAGTGCCAGGGACCTTCCAATATCACTAGCCAGAAACAATTTAAATTAAGATGGACATATACAAAAAAAATCAGTATTTTCTGAGTAAGTTTTTTTTGGATTTGCCTATCTTTAGATAAACTAAGAGAAAAAGGTGTTTATTTTCCACATAGAGAATAGGGTGATTGAAGAGTTTTTAAAAATTGCCTCATATGTAATCTTTCAGCCATCTGAAAGTAGTTGATCATGACAACCATCAATTTATACAGTGTACTGGTATTCCTTCAGGACATGGCCAGGTGCTCAATGGGAACAGATGATGTGTGAGGTTCCTGAAGTGACAGAGTTTCTGACCACATCTCACCCATCCCACTATTTCTGCGTAGATAATCTTCCACTAAAACATGGACCAAAGGAATTAAATTTGTCTTGCAAGAAGAGAAAGCGGCTCATGGTTTTGCTCCATCCTAATGGCTGACTGTCACCAGGAAGGACAGAGCAGTCCTGAAGCACTGAGTATTAGCTTGAAATCCTTATTTATCCTTGTGACCCATCAGAGCACTTCCCCATCACCCCAAACCTGAAGATCCCAGGCTATCAGTGTGTTCACTCAAAAGAAAGGACATGATCAGGGAGGGCTCTTCTTGCTATAACATGAGAAGCCAAGGCACACACAGGCAGATGCTTCAGGGAGCTTTCTGAAGGCCAAGCAACTCCTCAGTGTCCACACTGCACCTTAGAAGTGACCACATTTCAAACTCACACTCAAGAAACACCCTCTGCTTGTTCCCATGATGGGAGACACCACAGCCTTTATACAAAGGATGATGCTGCATCATCTTTCTTGCCCATCACAACTTCCACAAAGTGAACCTGGGGTGATCCCCCTGTGCCAGAGCCCCTCCACCCTCCAGCCAAGCACAGACACTGCAGTTTTTCTGATTACCCATCCAGCAGCACGCTCCTTCCAAACCCAGCCCATGACCACAGCTTGCTTTGGGCCACCATGGCCTCAGGTCTCAGCTGCTTCACCCACAAACAAACACACCCTGGCCCAGGCACCCCAAGCCACATCCAGGTGAGCAAAAGGGATTCACAGAGGCTTTTGGAAACACACCCCATGTGCTGATGAGCTCTGCTGCTTAATCACACAGTTACAACACAAGGTGGGAGTGTGAATGGTTGTGGGACTACGTTCAAGAAGAAATATGAATACAATATGAAAAAAGAAACAGCCAATTGCTGAGCCACAGATGCCACCACAGCATGAAAAACTTCAATGGGAAGGAATTAAACAAAGGAAATGAGGACACATCCATTTTATCGCTGTGCGACTCCTGCACAGGTCGAGGTCAGTGGCCGGAGCTGGACACGTGGAGGGTGGGAAGGCTGGAGCAGCACCTGCCCGTGCCACTGACCAGCCCTGGCTCTGCCCATGCTGGAGGCAGCACTAATCAGGATGGGCACAGAAAACAGCTCCATTAGATGCAGCTCTGAACGCACAAGGATACCAAGGCAACGGACTCATAAACACACCGAAGCCACTAATGCATCCCTAACCTCTGCCTAAGGGATTGAACCTTTTCAAAAGTACAGCTGATTCGATCTGAAAGCTCCTTTGTAAATGCTTCAGCCAGCTGAACGGGCAAAAAAAAGTTAAAAAGAAACACTGTATCTTAAAAAATGCTTATTGTAGAAACACTATGGCAACTCAGGGGAAAAAAGGAGAAGAGAATGGTGATGTGCGTGGAGAAAATACCACCATCACTGGGAGAAAAAAAAAGGAAACTGCATTGTCATTTTAAGAGCTTATTATGACTTTTTATTATCATTCCAGGTTATACTTCAGTGTATTTTGCATCTGCATTTAATGTGAACAAATGCACATTCACAACTGGTGGAGATCCAAAATGAGCAAGAAGAAGGCACACAGATTTCAGTGTTAAACTGCCACACACACTTTAATGCCAGTTGGAAATTTTTTGTTTCCTTCCCCTCACTTGCATTCAGGACTTGCAGAATGCTCCTGCCCTGGGCCTCATTTTTCCTGATGTGTGAAATGTCAGTGTAAGCACTGCTTCCTTATTTTCCTGCCCAGTCCCTGTATCTTCCCAGATTGTTTCACTGCAGAAGTCAGTGAGCCTTTGGTTGCAGGCCACTCTTAGGAGAGGTGGCGGAAGGGAAACTTCAACTACACCCTGAGACAATAGTAGCAAGTGAAGAGAAGAGGCAAAACTGAAAGTATTAAGCAATGGGGGAAGAGAGAAAAGTAGGAGACCATGAACATTTCTGCCACCCTCAACTGTGAGCACACAGAAAGTTGACAAGGAAATGGTTATAAAGAAAAATAAGAAATTTGTGCAGTACCTATGACAGTGGCAAACTGTTGGACATAAATAGCGGACAACTATTCGTGATGGAAGAAGATGAGAAAGAAATGTTTGATTCTAGAGAATTGAGTAAGAACAGGGATGGAAAATACACAAACAACAGAATCCAAAATAAAATATGGTACACAACAGGAGTATGTATAAAATAGCACAGGCAAATGCAGCAGAGGGAAGAGAGAAACTGACAGATAAAAAGATGGATTTGAAAAGAAGAGAGAAAATAACACCCACATGGAAAGCAGCAAAAGAAGAAAAAATATTTGCAGACAAACATCTGTAGTCAGGAGCATATTTTAATTTCTGATCTTTTTTAAGCTCCCTGTTTGCAACTCTCATTTTAATCTTGAACTTTTTTCCTCCATAAATCAGGGAATAAATACGGGAGAATGAACATTTTAACTATGACTGACCACTACTGACATTGTAACTACAGACGATGCTCAGACATATTAAGATATACTTAGCTTTAGACAACATGAAGACTGCAAGAAAGGAGACTGACATAGGCAAGGACTGTCTCTCCTTTCTGATAACCTATGTACTTTAAATTATTTCTCTCTTCTCCACACGTCCTTTAACATTTCTCAAATGTGTATTACACGTAAGAACCGACCTTACCACTGGGGCCTGCTTCAGTATGCTTTAGATATTAGCAGAGGTTCAGTTATCAATACTAAACTGATATTTTTTCCAGAGGATAACTAAAATCTTAAACTACACTGCTTATAAGAATTTAACTTCTTTGCAACTACAGAGCTACTGTGGTCTAAATATACACACGGAATTTAACAGGGAGAATAAGAACTGCAAAAGAAATAAATATTTACAACCTTCTGAATGAAATCTTTTTTCACAGGAATGATAATTAAAAATACATTTTAAATGTTGCTCTGGTATACCTGGCCCTCTTTTTATTTGATGATCTGCAAATGATATTTCAGAGGTAATTAGAAGTTGATTTAGTTATCACAATAGAAGCCAAACATCTTTATTTCCTTGCAGCCTTCTTCTTTTCATTTTGCACAATTTGTGATAGAACTTCTTTCATATTACAAAAAGTGTAGCTCTTCAAGAAAAGTTAATATTAAGTTGGATTCTGGCTCTCTTAAGAACAACAAGTAAGCATTTTGACAGTCTTACCATACACATAGTTGTGCAGCATCACCAAAGACAACAAAGGAATAACACTCAGCTACTCAAAAAAATAGCACTCAGCTCAAAACAGATAAAATGTTAAAAGTATGTTTGCATGTCTGTGTGCATTTGTGCATAAACAAAAAAATCTACCTGCAAGTTTCCTTAACATACAAACCTTCAGCTCATAAAATCAAAGCCTTAACTTCTCTTTTCACAGACCATTAGTAAATGGGTTTATTTTTTTTAAGATGACCTGAAATTTATACTGTAAGGACAATACCAATCTTTTAGAAACAGTGACCACACCATTAATCTGGCAAATTAAAACATGTTTGTGCAGTCTACTCTCAGAGTAAGGTATAAATATGTATACAAAATTTCTATTTCCAAGAAGCATTTCAGTGTTGAGGATTTGCTGCTCTTCAGCAGAAAACTTTTCATCTGTAACTGTTTTTAAATATATTGTTATAAAACTTTACTTCCAAAACAACCTCCTTCCTTTTCCATCCAGCAGCACAGTGTCTCCACTGTCTGTAACCATCAGGGATTCATGTGTGCTTTTAACTAATGTCAGTGCATGTAAAGAAATTGCCATTGTTTCAAGTATGTTTACAAGTGAAAAAAATAACCTGAAATTTGAGTGGGTGTCATTGCATCTTTATAGCAGAAAAACTTAGAGCAATTGCATGCAAACTCTTACACCAAACCACAAAATGTTGTGTCCAATTATTAGGAGCTGAATTACTTAACGAAACACTTTGATTTACTACATTACTTACTCTCTTTTCACTTCAGAACAGAAAACCAAACAAACTCCTATGTTAAAAGAGCTGTGCTAAAAGAGTACTTCAAAAACTCATTACTGAAAGCCACACACCAGATTTCACTGTAAGATGACGATCAATCAATCTTTCCTCGTGGACTGAAGTTCACAGTGCTACTGCCTTATAATGCTTCTCTTGTTCCAAAAGCCTGTAAATGCCTCTGGAGAAACTTCATTCCCAACTGTTTACTGTTTTTTGAGGATTAGCTGTTGTGCAATAGATGTATCTTCAGTACTCTATCCTTGGTTATTAAAATGCTCAGAGCTATCAGTTTTTGGCAAATCCACCTTTCAATATCCAGGGAGGCTCTGTGTGAGTATAGTAATTTGCCTTTAAAGTAAACTGGCGGAAGCAAAGCCATTCCTGGAGTGTTGTGTCCAGTTTTGGGCTCCTCAACAAGAAGAGAGACATGGAGCTCCTGAGGCAAATCCAGCAGATGATTAAAGGACTGGAGAATCTCTCTTAGGAGGAAAGGCTGAGAGAACTGGGCCAGTTCAGCCTCGAAAAGACACAGCTGAGAGGGGACCTCATCCATGTCTGTCAGTATCTGAAGGGAGGATGGACCAGGCTCCTCTCAGTGGTGCCAGGCAATAGGACACCAGGCAAAGTGCAGAAACTGATGCACAGGAAGTTCCTCCTGAATATGAGGAAGAACTTCTTTACTGTACAGGAGACCACGCTCAGGAACAGATTGTCCAGAGAGGCTGCGGAGTCTCCCTCACTGGAGATACTCAAGAACCATCAGGACACAATCCTGTGCCATGTGCTCTAGGATGGCCTTGCTTGAGCAGGGAGGTTGGACCAGATGACCCACCGTGGTCCCTTCCAACCTGAACCACTCTGTGATTCTGTGAAATGAAATTATGCTACTAAAAGGTTAGTTATACTGTAATAGCTACCAAGCAGTAAAAATGGGAATATCAAAGCCTACAATGCTACTCAAGAAAGTAAGAGAAGAACCTAAAATATACTACTACAAATGAACTCAATACCTGAAACAGTATTTTTGCTATAATACAGCCTCTAAAAACTCCACTGGAAAATTCCATTTCACAGGCACCAGGTCTTGGACAAACATAGAGTAAGATACAGCCATTACTTACTGGTTTAGTGTCACATCTAAGATGAAAGACGATCCAAAAGCATCAACCTGGAAGCTGGCTCGAGCAATGTGGGTAGACTGCAATATGGAAAAGACTGGAATTATTACAAAGTCATGGCAAAACCTATTGTACTGGTTTGAAAATGCAGAAACAAAATATATACACTAAGTAAAAAATATGTCATTAACCAAATAAAAATGCACTGAAACAGACAAAGCAGTCTATGATCATGAATAAAAGATCAGTTTTCTGAATCTATGAGACTTATTCAAGAATTCCCAAAAACACTCTCTGTGACTCAGAGAACCCTCCCATCTTAACCCATCTACACTGTAGGAAACAGCTCTCCAAACTCCCATCCTGGGCAAAACAGAGCAAAGAGAAGTGAGACCTCCCCTGGCTCATATGTTCCTTACACTGGCCCTGGACACAGACCAGAGAGACCAGCTGAGACATTACTGTCTTGTCCAGACAACTGTGCACTCACAAATCTCACCAACTCTGCCTGAAAGAAACTCATTCCAACAGACTCTCATGTAGAGAGGGGAAAGCAAGGGGCTAAAATGTCATAAACTTCATTTTCTGTAAAGCTCTGACTCACAACACCCTAAAAGACTCCCAAAATTCCAAACCTTCAAGCAGCTACTAAAACCAAAGAGAAATGTGTGGTAGAGAAACAGCTTGCTTGCTTTCTTCCTTTCCTTCTTTGCTTCCTTTCTTTACCATATATTGTCCCCAAATTAGTTCCTCTAATTCAGACCTATAATGGGCAATAGAGAATGGGAAAATGGGCAAATGAGAATACTTCATAACTCCCAGCTGCCAGAAACAGAGTTTTACTCTAGTAGTAGTGGAAGAAAATACTCAGCTATCCAATAGAAATGCAGCCCTTGTTTCTAGATCCAAAAACTCCCAAGAAACAGAACAGCCATGTTATTTAACTAATTAATAAGAAAAGCTACTTGGAGACGTTTTGGAACAGTATCAACTTTGTTCTTATTTTCTTCCCATTGAAATCTGCACATTAAGATTTGAAGCATGTAGACAGAGGACCTAAGAGGAAACACTGAAGAACCACTTACAACTCTAAACTACATTTCTCCAAATAAATACAATACAGGACAGCACAAGTGTAACAAATGATTTATTGAAAACTCTGGGAAGCACAGGACAGGATGGGATAATGTGAATCATCAAATTCACTCTTTCTAAAACTCCTGGCAGGCTTTCCACAGGCATTAAATCCAGAAGAGCTGAGAATACCAGCTTCCTTGGAAAAGAACAGAGGCAATGAAAAGGAAAGTTGAGGAAGTCATGACTTTCTTGTTTATTACATTTTTTAGTTGCCCTACAGCAAAATTTTCTTTTTATGTCTGCATATATAAGCATGAGTATTAATAAATAAAAAAGACAATAACTATGAATACACATCCACAAACAGATGAATCCTTTAGAAAACCCAGAAGTCAGGACAGTTTCTCTTACTAGAAGATGCTCACACTGAGGGCCCTCTATAAAAATGCCTGGCTGTGTCATTACTGCGGACGTGCATGCAAAATTGCATGACAAGAAACTCCACACATTTACATTACACTTCAGAAGGATGCAGTAAAACTGGAAAGCTCCTCAGAAGGCACTTCTACAGATATAATTCAGTGTCAGATATCCTTATGGCTATCCCCTCTGCATTAATCTGCTTTGTAACAAAGGCCACCAGGTCTTTGCTAAGTGGTTCTTGTAATTTCTGGATAATTTAAGATAATCTTTTTTGAACAAATGTATTGTTTTTGACCAACTGAAACTATATTTGACATATAGTTTACCTTATCTGGGTAAATAATGGGTAGTTAATTACCATTAAAAATAAAAGTCTACCTTGTATCAAAAAAGCATAAAAAATTAAAAAGCAAATAAACAAACAAAAAATACACAGCCAGCTGGCATCTGCAATGATAAGACACCCACAGAATGTACAGACACTCACAGCACACATGGCACCCACATGCAGGACCATCATTTAGCTATTTCTGGCCTGCAACAGCTAGTGCAACCACAAATACAGCAAAAACAACCATCAACAAATTATCACATTACCATTGTTGTTTCTTTTCCACCTCTCACACAGCAGAGTGTGCTTTGAATGATTTTAAAACTTCCTCTTCTCTTGCTAGTCATGAACTTTCAGGCTGCTATTCACAAACAGGATGTGACAGGCCAAGAATCAAGTAAGGTGCAAGGGACTAGTGGCAGTTCTGTCATTGCCTTGTCCCACTGCAGCCCATTTTCTAACCTCAACTAACTTTCCTTCATCCACCCGCACTGCAACAGCTGCTTCCTGATCAAAAGAGTAATGGCAGCCCAGTTTTTTTGTTTCTCATCATTACACTATTAAATGCAAAGAACATTCTACAGCACTTTATTATTCCTGTTTGAAAACAACATAGCTACGTATGCCATCACTTAGATCTCTATACTGAGTATAAACAAGCCTTCTATATGACCATATGCTGGTACCAGAAGAGAGCTAGTGAGTAAGAAAGCATATGAAAAGCCTAACTTGGATTTCTAAATGCACATATAGCAAATGTAACATTTTTCATTAAAATGTATCCATCTCATAGACCATAAGAGCAAAAATGACTCTATTGGTTCAGTTCGGTTTGGCTTTTAACTGCGAGGTGTATTGCACCGTATCGATTTGGTCTGGGAGATTTCCCCTCTTCAACACATCTCTAAGACAAACTATTACAAAGCTAATGTATTTCTAAGGTGACCCTGGACCACAGTTGTTCCCTGACAGAAACTCCTGATATGAGTTTAAGGGAGAAAATATGTATTAATAAATAAATATGAAAAACATTACACAGATGTAACCACTCCCCAAGACACATGATGCAAACCCAGAAACTTACCATTCAGTTTAACCTCAAGTACAATCAAGTGTATCTCAAGGGTATTTCAAACCTACCAAGATACCAAGACATCCTGAATAGCCTGACAAACTCATCCCTTTCCAGCAATTGCATCCCTTCCTGGCACGTGTTTGTAAAGCACCATCACACTGCACGCTCTGGGCTGCCGCCAAAAATGAGCAGTTCTGCCCCAATCCTGGCCATGTGTTCCCACCTACTCTCCCCTGTCAGATCATGTGGCTAGCTAGAAAGTCAGATCAGCAGCAGAAAATTAATCACCACTTGGAGTGGGCCCAGCTTTTGTCAGATAAATAAGCAGATCTAAATAAACCACAAGGTAGATGCAACAGAAGGAAGCCAGAGGGGACACCCAAGAGAGAATGAAGAGGAAGACAGGCTCTCCCTTTCAGCTAAAAATCTCACCCAGCGTAACAAAAACTGCACCTTTAGAATTCCAGACAATGCAATTTTTAGGGTAACAGTTCTTCTAAATATCTGACTAAGAACCACTAAATAAAGAAACAGATCTTAAAGAGCCTTGGCTCTGCACTATCTTTAAGCACATCTACCTGCCCACTCAGTGAATAGGTAAAACGGCCAGCTGCAAAGGAGCTCACATTCATAGACATATGTCAATAAAGGAACCCAAAGAGAGGAAGTAAGTCCTTTTCCATCTCTACCACCTCAGTCAAGCAGAAGTAACAAGAAAGACACCTGCAAAAGCTTCTCCAAACCACTGAAGCAAGACAATTAATTACCTCATTCAGCTCTCAAACCCAGGAAGTCTCTCAGAAAATGTGAGGCTTTTGCAACAACCATCAGCTGGACACATCAGCGGCTGACAACTCAGTAATAAAAGGGGAGTTTCTGGAAACCTTAAGATGCACTCAATGCAGAATGTGAACAAGAGCCAGGAAGGGAGAATCGAACAACTTAATGGAAGAGTGCAATGCCATGCCTCCAACACAATCAGAAAGTTCTAAAATTTTTATGCCATGCAACTGGAGAAGAAAAATACCAATAACAGCTCTGAAATTAGCTGCAGTACTTCAGATGCAATTTCTAGTGGTGCATAAAGTGCACTGATCTGCAATCCCTGCTACAGAAAATTCCAAGCATCCCATGCACCTAATGCAACTATGCAAGAGCTAAGTTCTGTTAAAGACTCTGAAGTTTAAGCAACTAAGTGAATATCTGAAAGGAATCAAGACTTAATGGAGTGGAAAAGATTATTTCAAATCACCAAGCACAAAGTTATTTTATCTAAAGCAAAGATTAAAAGCTTGAATTCTACAAAAACAAAAGTGGCATGCAAACCTTCCTGCCAAACCAAGAGCAATGTGATTCCAATTATTTTAAATCACCTGCTCCATGCCTCAGGGATCACTGCTGTAACAGAGGAGATGGACAATCAGTACCAAACATGACTATTTATCACTACAAAGAAACACAACAGAATAATGATGTGCCTTCAGTACTCCTGCTGGGGATCAGCTTTCTCCAGAAACTGGCCCCAAAGAACGAGCATCTGCAAAGGGAACAAATGTACATCACCTACACCCAACACACATCACTGCAGATCAGCATCAGCACACTGCTCTGGAGGTAAACTCAAACAAAGATTCTCATTTCAAATAGGTCAGGCATCCTAACCACCAGTGAAACATTTAAAAGCAATGCACTTCCTTTAATAATCAAACCAGCAAGAATCTCAAATGGAAAAATTTAGACATTTTCCTCACATTGTGTATAATCAGCTGAGTATTGAAACAGCAAAGTAATATGATGACTAATATTTTTCCTAAAAAAATAAGGAGAAACAATTAAAAATACTTTGTGATGCAATGTGCAATTCCTCATAACATGTTTCTGCTTCAGAAGTATACTTAACAAAGCACTTAAGAAGCTTTTAAGTGAGATTTGCTGGAAGAGATTACAAAAAATTCTATCAAAAAAACAGTCTTCTGTAAAAAATTTGAGGAAAAAATCCTATTTATATGGTTGCCCTTTGATGTAAAGAATTTTATATTTACTTTTATTTATAGCATTGTAGTTTCTAATTAAAAGATTCTGACCAAATTTGTAGACTTGAAAGAAAAGCATCAAGAGAATCAAGAGATAAAATAATACAGGATATTCCAGGAAGAAAGAACTTTAAAACTGTGCTACGGAACTTGTAAGAACAATGAAATTTTATAGCAGACATATGGTGAGTCAGTGACATTTACAAAACAAAAAAATTCCTTAGATACTAATTTAATTTCACACCCTCCACCCCCTCCCCCATTTCAGAGAACAGAAACCTCAGCTTGTTGGCAATCTCTTAAGTGTGTATGAAATAACATAAGTTATCTGAAGTTCAGTAAGGACACAGATAAACCAATGTAAAATCAAAATAAATATAATCATAAAATTAAATGAAAAATATACTTAAAATTTTATGTAGATTTACCTACATTCGCTGTTTTCAAAATAATCATTACAAGTAAATTTATGCTAGAGTAGAGAAATACAGTGCCAACTAGCACACTATAAAAGGACACATAAAATGTATACACTCTATAATGACAATTTTCAGCCTCAATTCTGTTGTAATAAATCCAGAGTTATGCAGTGTATTGTACCTTTATGTAAAATAAGAAATCTGTCCAAAAATTTACTTTTTTACTTGTATTGGGAAGAAACAAAAAATTAAAACTTTTCTTAGAGACAAAATTCAGAAATAAGCCTAGGTCTAATATGAAAAGTATGTATCCCAAGTGAAAGAATCTCCTTCAAAAAATACACAATAAAATATAACTGCAACATGATTTTTCCTCAGGCCTTCTCTATTGACAATTGCAAATATCTAATTTTATCAAAAGTTTAGTACCGCTGAACTGGATCCACATATCATAGCATATTAAACAACTGCAAAATCTCTTTTTTTTTTTACTTTCCCTAGCATTCTTGTAATATTTATAGGCACTCATTTATTGTATTAACCATCATTATTTGACATTCTTCATGCAAGCTCTCTCTTTTCATTCAATGCATAAATCTAAATATCTTTGGGGCATTTGGCGGGGCGGAGTTTATTTAATGAAAAAACTGCAGAACAGAACCATGGTTTGATGGAGATGCTTTTACAACTACCTCTTTGGGGCACATTAGTAAATCAGTTATTTATTCTGAGGGAAAGCTAGAAATAATTTTAATAGAAAATATTTTAATAGATCCATGTTCATTTTTTAATCCTGGCTCACACATCTGTTCTCCATGCCAAGTGAGGGTGGAGCACAGGGAGAGCTAAACACCATCAGCGAGAGTGCAGTGCCAAGGCCCAGTTCACTGTGGTCGTAAACATGACCTAAAATAGCTTTTCACCATACAAACATCATAGTATCAATGAACTCAAACTCAGAAACAAGAACTACTTGTACCTCTAAAATGCCAGTAATTCATTTTTCCAATAAGGGGAAAAAAAAGGAAAGGAAAGGAAAGGAAAGGAAAGGAAAGGAAAGGAAAGGAAAGGAAAGGAAAGGAAAGGAAAGGAAAGGGGAAAAAACCCAACCTATTTTGTTTATTTGAACATAGTGACTCTTTGAATTGACTCAATATATACAGGGGAACAGCACCAGGGAAACAAGTCCTGAGCACAAGCTGATGCAACATGTTACACAGGTGTCACTGCTGCAGTCAGTGCCTGGGTAGCAGCACGGATCCTTCTGAGGTCCTGCAGAGGTCCGGCTTCTCTTCCTGCCCTCCTTCCTCACCTCCACTTCATCTTTCTCAGAAGTTCACCCAAGGTTAATGTTAAATGGAACAATGAAGACAGGAAAACTATCAGGCTGTCACTGCTAGCAAATTTAGCACGAGCTACCATTTGATCTCACACATCCAAGAGGACAAATTTGAGTAACTGAATGGGCAAGATGCTGCTTCCCAAGAAGCAATCTTATACTTGTTTCCAGCACCAATAAAGCCCCATGGCACCGGATCTCACACTCATGCTTTTAAGTGTAGAGAATGATGTTAATTTGATTCTAAAATTTTGTTTATAACTTTTGATTTCCTATGAGACTAATTACTGCAAGTCTTCAAATCACTGTGAAAGGAAGAACTGAAAGAACTTTTGGGAAGTCGAATTTTTTTTTTCCCTTTTTCTTAAGGGGAAGCAGCAAGGATTCATGTATAAAAGGTTACATACAACTAATATACCACCACTAGGGCAAAACCAGGAGATTGGTGACTGCTCAATCTCATGTTTTTAAAATGCACTCAATAAGGTTCTTCATCAAACACTAATGGCTAGGGATGATGTATGATCAAATAGGTTGTTATAAGTGTGATTAATCAAGTACAGGGTTATATACAGAAAACAAAGAAAATTTGTTTAATTTTCTTAATTAATTAATTTCTTCATTAATTAAAACTTGCAAAGTTCAGAATCTTTTCCTGCCATAATTCATACAAAATGTTGATGACCTCTGAAGAACACACTTGTAAAACTAAGACAGAGCAGAGCAGAGACTCACCCTGTGACCCAGAAACACCAGTTTCCACTGCTCCCCACAGTGACTGTAGTTTTCAGAAAGCCAGATCTAACAAGAAAAGCAATGTACTGGAATGTCTAGGAGTCATACAGAAATACTACAGCAGCAGTGGTGCAACATATTCCATCCGTATCACTCAGCAGCCCTGGACCTGGCTGAAATCAGAGGGGGAAACAACTTCCTCGTGAAGAAACATGAGATCAGAGTGAAAGGACTCCAACAAGGACAATCTACCCTCAGTGAAATACCCCTTTCCCTGGCAGTTTCAAGTGGGCAGAAGCCAAATGAGCCACCACTCATGCACAGCTGCAGCATGAGAGGCAAACAAGGGCCACACCACCCATCTGCAGGGGGACAGAACACAAAACAAGGGCAGCAACGCACGCGCCGTGGGCAGCGCTTGAACCCATCTGGATCACTGTGTCATCCCTCTGCAGAAAGGACTATTGTCCAAGAACTCCATTTAAGCAAGAAGGAAAACTCCACGGATCCAACAGTCAGGAGGAGTGAAGGCATTTCCTTTGCTGAAGCAGATGGTGCCTTGAGGTCATTTTTAGCTACATGTTTTCCAAGCTCTGAAAGGAATCAATAGCATTTAAAGGCCCCCATTTCAGCATCTCTTGCAGTCTTCAGAAACGAAGGAACAGAGTTTCACTGTGAGAGAAATCTACAAAAACCCTCCATTAAGCCACCTTTACATTACAAATAAAGATTTCAAATGTAATAAAAACATTCCACACTAACTTTGCTCCTTTATACCAGTTTCAGTGACCAAACCTTTTCTCAGCAACACAGTGACATATTCCAAACATTTCCAACTGGTCTTACATTTAGTTTGCATACAAATGAAAGCTTCCTACCAAAAGATTAGCTCTGCCCACTGCAAGTGACAAGCCCTCTCTAACACCTGAAGCCTACCAACATGGTTAACTTCTCCCAGAAATGGACCTCAAGCACCAGCAGGAAGTTTACTAACATCTTGTCTTCATCAGATGCTAAGAAGAGCTTGACAAAACTTGCAGACTCTTAGGCATGCCAGTACATTGCTCAATCAATTCCACAGATAATACTTTTTAAATATTACTCACCCTCTACATTCAAGTATCAAAGTTCTGCTTCAAGTTGAAAAGTGCAAGAAAAGCAAATTTCAAAACTCCTTTTCCCCTTGATACAGCCTAGGAGATCAAAATGAATCAACATTTCCACTGTATATATTTTCTGAAACAACTGATGGCTGGATGGATTTTTTTCATTCCCACAGAATTTCAGGGGTTGAAATACTCCAAGGAGACAATTCTGGAACAGAGTGTATTCCTACATACTGCAATTATTCTGGGCAATTTTTGAGCTGTAAGTCAGGGCTGTAGCCTCCACACTCCTATACATCACACTTTCATTAGACGGCATTTACCCACACAAATTTTTCTAAACTTTGCATTAATCCCACATTCTGGAGTATGCTTTTTCTAAAGTATCATTCCCTGCTACAGTCTTTTGGTCTGGTAACACCCATTTCACTTAAAAACAAGGAAGAGAGAGAGAGACTTAAGAGTGAATTTAGTATAGGCAGACAAATCCAAGATGGCCAAATTACCAGATGAATCACCAGATTTCACTGCCTGAGGGAAAATACCCAGCAGCAATGCTGTGCTTCTTAACTTACTTCAACCAATTCCAGTTTTCAAGCTGGACTCCTAGTGACTCAACAGTTAAAACAGCCCTACATCATTTGCCACTTTCTGTGACTCCTACATAATTCTTGAATTTGAGGTGACACTGGCTTTCCACTTGGACTTACCCAACCAGCCAAGCCCCATCACGGCAGCGTATGCCAAAGCCTGGCAGAACACATCCTGACCACGTGTACATGCACTTCAGCCACCTTTGCTGTTCACTGCTTAACAATAATGTTTCTGGGAAAAAAACATAAGCTTTCCCTCACACAGTCCTCTCACTAAAGTATTAAAAGGTTGCACAGATGTAATCTTCAGTGTCCAAAGCTCTCATCTGCACTGAACATGCTTCCCTGTGAGGAGAGTGATGTTCCACATCCACGCTTAGCTGTGGCTCAGCAAGGCTGGCGCTGCACAGTTCATCCCTGCAGCAATGATTTCTCCTCTGCAGATTAATGCAACTATTGCACTGGCTTCAGAGGAGCACTATCAGGGAGCATCTGCAGCTGTGAAGAGCAAAATTTCATCCGACAGGTCTCTGCGATCCTGTATGTGCTCCAAAAGGCATCTCCACAGAACAGCGTATCCATACACTACCGAGGAGAGCACTGGCAAGCCAAAGAAAAGAAGGGAACTAGAGGAGCATTGAAGGCTTTCTTGTCTGAAAGTTTTCTACAGACAATAATAACAAATTTGACATTGTTTAAAATAAATTACGTAAGTCAAAACTAGAGGAAAGGAAGACAGGATGGGAGTCACGGTGATTTTTGGAGATGCTGAATACAGCTGTTTTGGTTAACATGCAAGAAACAAACAACTGCAGTATTTCTAGAAAATACAATACTGAAAAAATTTTATCTAGTGACAAGAACACTGAACCATATCAGTAGATGAAGAGAAAGAGATATCACGTAGGCAGACACCACAATCCTGTGTCCAGTCTTCATCCTCTGACAGTATTGGACTTCACCCTCTACATCCATAGTTATCCAGACTGAGAGAATACACATGGGCCTCAGCTGGCAATCAAATAATCTGACAACATGTGAGTACTTCCCATGAAGCAGTAGAGCAGCCTACGTGGGAGGAAAGGCAGCCTTGGCTGAAAACCATGGGAGTGGAAGAGAAGGATCCTTGTCTTCCATCCTCTCCAGAGACAGAAACCCGGTTTGTGGCAGCACCACAAACCTCAACAGAGCTGATTGGAGAAGTAAAGGCACTGAGTCAGTGCTAGCTAGAAGGACCCACAATTTAGAGAGCCAAACCTTATCAGGATTTTGAAGGTTTTATACAGTTTGATTGACCTTTAAGCAGTGTTTGACAGGATAACTGTGATAATGTTTTCACAAAGCAGAGCCCTAAAAAAAGTTGTTAGTTTTGAGTCACTTAAAGACTGGTATGATTATTGGGAAAACTACAAAAGGGACCTGGACTTGAAAGATAATGTATCTATCATGACCTTTTAACACATATGTCCATAATGCTCTTGTGGCAAACATTTCAGTGTGAATGTTAACTTCATATGCAGCTCCTCCAGAATATGGCTAAATCTCATCAAAGTTTATCTTGACACTGCTCAGGATGCAACACGCTTCTGCACCATGCAGGTGTTATAGCTGATACAGCTGATGACACTGTAGGGGTCCCAAAACAGGTATACAGTGAAACAGTGGCAGAAAAAATACTCAGAGTCATCCTGCACTCAGGGGCACCAACACAAACCAGAAGTAAATACAGATACATTCATCAAGAGAGCTAGAAAGGACTCTTCTGTCAGACTTTGCAGGTACTACACTGATTGTGGCAAGGAGCAAATGTTAGGAAAATACTCTCTATACAAATTGTTACATCTGAGACTTTAAGATCCTTTTTAGCTGTATATAAGCCTGGTTTTGAGGCTAAGCCATAGCTTCAGGAATATCTCTCTTTTCCAGCTGGCTGTGGCACAAGCATGAGAAGATGACACAAAACAACGTGAACTCTGAAGCAGCGGTTACCAGAGATTTTTTGTTGGATGATTTTTTGGACTTATCCATTTACTGCCATAACAAATCTCATTATCAAGCAAGGAAAGACTGATATGAGCTTGCAAAGAAGGATAAATTAGGAATTTGAAATATTCTTTGCCTATAAAATACCAAAACACACTATGAATACTTTATAAATAAAGGTGTACCTGCAAGTGCCTCCTACATCAGAAATCAAAGGACACTCTCAATGCCCTTACATCGTTCAACACACAATATATAGCAAAGCTTGGCCTTCAGCAGTTTTTTTCCTCTTCAGGAAGGTAAGACCTGAATCAAGAGTATGAATATTTTAACTATCATTCACATATTCATAAATATTGCTATGTTGGTGAAGTACCTTATCATATTGCAGAACTACATACACTGAACATACAGTAAAATATCACACACATTTTGCCTAATGACTTACAAGCCCTACGGGACAACAAGGCAGGAAGAAAACCAAATTCAACAATAAACCAAATGCATGTTATTACTCACTATAGCCCCTTCCCCAGTTTAGCCTCCTCCTCTTTGGTTTTGTGGTAGGATGATCAAAAACTGGGCCTAAGTTTCCCCAAGAGAGAGCAGTCATTTGATTAAGTGAGCAGAAATGAATTTTTTTAATCAGGCAATTTCTCTTGACACTTCTCTTTCCAAGAGTCACCGTCCATCAGTCCCAAACTCTAGAGATATTTTATAAGCCATTCAACAGTCAAAACTCTCTTTATAAAGAAAAAAATTACTGTTCATTGGAGCTACCCAACACAGTAACTTACAAGACCAGAAGCTGACAGCATCAGAACAGAAAGCAAGAGTCAGCAGTTTCAGAAGCACCTGCAAAGAACAGGGATATCCTATTTGAAGACTAGAGTGAGATGACAAGAAATAAGAGAATCCAATAGCAAAGACTAGGCAACACCAGAATAACTAATGAAGATTTCAAATCCAAGTGCAGGCAGAGCTATGCAAACTCAGCATGACAGAGCAAAGCTGCTCTGAAATTGATTATTAGCAATAAGAAATCATCTCAGAAATCTGCAAGCCATGATTCCAAATAGGTGTATGCAATTGTATAATTTGGTCACAAACAGTGCAGGCTGTGGGAGACAAGTAAATTGTTTACTGAAAACCACTGACTCACTCTGGACTACAAACAACAGGCACTTCTGTCTCCAGATGCAGCTCAGTCCTGGAGCCCCTTCAGGCCAAGCTCCCTACAACCAGATCATCCCTTTTACTCCCTCGGAAGGAATCCAGCACATCTTCATGAAAACGGGCAATGAGCAAGTGAAAAACAGCTTGAGAAACAGAAATTGCTGTGTCATCAATGTCCTGCACAAGCAGCAGAGATGAGTGAATCCCTATCCATAGTAGGTCAGAACCTTGTTCCCACTGAAAATCGTAGCAAATCCCACAAATTTCCATGTAACACCTAGATATATAAAAAATGGATAATGCAATGAGAGTGGCAAGAGGAACAGTGTTGTCCCTTAGGTTGTGTGGGCAAACCTACAGTGTGACCACCAAGTGCTGGCCCTCAGCAGAATCAGGACCCTTGCTGGTGGTGAGTGGCAGTCTCTGCTGAGAGCACCATCACTGTTAAGTTACTCCCCGGGCTGAGGGAAGACATCTGTTAGGTGAAGGCATGTAATGGTCTGCTACTCTAATCTTCAGCTGGAAAATGAATCTCATCTTCCCAGCAAGAACACCTGATCCACTAAAAATTATTAAGGAAAAGGTCCTCCAAGCCAGGAGCTGATGTAGATTACAAACCCAAGTTCCAAAGGCGTACTTTGTGCTTTGTTTTGCTCTCCTTCACAGGAGGCAGGACAGATACAGGCAGTGGGGAGGGATGCTTACACATTCCCACATTTTAACAGAGAATATGCCTGCACAGTATTGACTAAAGGAAAATATTATGAATTTTGTGGTTTCCCATGTGCTTCTTACAATACCAAAATATGGCTTAAGGCACAGAGTTAAAAGGCTCCTTGAAAACATCCAAGGTGGGAACTTTCCTTCTTTTAAACACAAAAATCTTAGATTAGCCTTCACTGAATGTCCCTGACATAGAGGACTCTCATCTCCTAATACACTTATTTATGCAGCAATAAATTAGGTATCCATTGCTAAGATCTTGAATTGCATTATTGGTAATATAATATTAGTGTATTTTTAGCTGTATCTTATCTTGATTATTCTATACAATAAGTGCTGTGCAGCTGCTAACAGGCCCCCTTTGGGGAACAGAGAAATTGAAATACAGGAGTGTCACATACTAGTAGGGACTCTATTCTGCAATGGAATTAAAAGCAGAAACCCAAAGACATGTGAATTCTCCAATGTCCACTATATATTGTACATTAAAACATTAATGACATGAACATATGATAGCCTACAACATTTGCCTTGTGCTGTGTTCTGAGGTTCAGCAATCTTGGACAACTACAATTGCAAGCACATTCATTATTTTTTTAAGCAATTACATTCTGCCTTTCTAAGATGAGTATATAGACTATTTCCTTCACTATTCAATAGTGAAACATGCACATAGAGAAGTCACTCAACTCTTACGACAATGGCCCAAAAACCCCAAAACAACAAAAAAGAGGAAGTTGCTACAGAAAAACCTCAACAAATGCTGGAAACAAACCATTAATTTTTAGAAATTTGCCATCCATCACTTCCCAGACACTTGTGCCTTCAATTATCTCCTTTCAACCCCATTATTTTGTATTACACTCCTCTGGCTCAACTCCATCCTGAGCCTGTTCTAAAACTCCTGATCTGGAAAGGCCATGCTTTTCTTCTGCATGATCATCTTCATCTTCGTTTGTGCAATTCTGAACTCCAGCCTGCATCCTTCCTGTTCAACTTCAGCCCTTTCTGCAACTAAAGCTTTCATCCAGGAATTAACGGAACCCAATCCGATTTAATGCGACTTCCTTCTCTCCAGCTTATCTCTCTCTCTCTCTCCCTCGCTTTTATCTTTATCCGATTCAAAAAACAACTATATTGTTTTACATTAACTCAACATTAATTCAACATGAATTCAACTACAGCCTTGTTGTCTAGTCCTCTGGCTGCACCTTCCCATCCAGGTATTTGTTTTTCTAGACATGGTTGCTAGTCCTTCACTCACCGGAGATTCTTCTTGAATGTTTTCGCCTCCTCCGAGAAGCATCCTTCCTTAACTAATTCATAAGGCCCTTAGCTTTGGTTTGAAATCTCTAATCAAAAGTTTTTTAACTCTCACATACGACTATTCAAAGACTATTAGCAATGGGTAGAACATGGAGACAGTCAGAGTGTATTTAATCACAAAACAAATACATATGGAAATGTTACTGATGAAGGGGACACTTCTGTTCCCCTACTCTTTATATGCCACTGTTAACTCTTCAGGGCAGACATGGGTGTCTCTTCATGTACGAGCAGAATCCAGCATCTTTATACTTCATGTGACATTCACCAGACACCCAAAAGCAACCATAAAAGTTAACTCTGTGAAGTTAGTCCATAACTTTGATAACTACCTCCCTAAATGCAGCTCCATCAGTTAAGCAAAGTCAGCCGTGCTGCTGGTCCATTCCCACCGAGCTGACTCAGATCCCTGGGCAAGGGATGCAATATCCTGCAATTAGGATGTAACCATGCTCTGTGCCAGAATCACAGAAAACCTGTACTGCTTCACTCGATTTGGCCTGCTTGGCAATTTTCTTTGTCCAAAGCACTGTCAGCTACTGTATCCTTCCATGCATAACAACCATCAGATACCATGGGAAAGGCTGGGAATATTCTAAGCTGAAGCGGGGAAACTCCTTGACCAGTAAGAAAAGTTGTAGTAGCTTTCATATTTACATCAGAGCTTTTACCCATTTACATTGGTTTACTGTGAAGGCTGTTGTGAAATAAACGTATTTAACTCTTTTCAAACCACCTGTGTTACTCTTTTTTTTTTCTGCTTAGAGTAATATTCATACTAACAACTTAACTAGATGAAGACTTGAAAATTTTATGAGCATAAGATTTGGTGAATAAAATGGTGGAGACATTCAGAAATAACCCATTAATTAGCAGTTTGTTCTGTAGGATCAGTATTTTAATCCTAATAGTAAAGCCAATGCAACCATTACTAAGTTTAAAACAGACTTGTCACAAAGTGTTTGAACTTGGGACTCTTCAAGGGTCTTCAGAGAAAACTGAAACGCCTAGAGGATTTTTTTTCTTTTTTAAGCAAAGCACTATGAATTTTGATAATCCTATTTTATTGTACTGTAAATATGGTCTTCATATCTGAAAATTCAACACAGAGTAAATTACATTCAGAGGCAAATATATATGCTATGAAAAGCTTGTTTATTATTTAACTACACAAAGAGAATGAAAGTTGTCAGTTCTTATACTTCATGGATTATAAAAAAGAAATATGAGACAGTTTTTTCACCGATGCTGTTTCTTAAACACACAGTAGTCAATTAGAAAAGGAAGAAACAGAGGCCTGCAACTCATCTTGGACGTCAGTAGTTACCTCAAATGTTCAGATTTTATGTTATTCGTCTATAACAACATGGACTCAATGTTTTCTTCCTTTAGATGTAAGAGCCATGTATCACCTCAAATAAAAGGGGTCATGATAAAAATCACTGTATTTTAGTAAAAAATTAGGTTGTTAGAAGTAATAGGGACTGGTCTTCATATAACAGTAATATGTTTTTTAATACAAACAGTGCCGGGTTACTGGTTGGACTCAATGATCTTAGTTAGAGGTCTCTTCCAACCTTGATGATTTTATCATTCTATGGAATTTGAAAATATACCCCGGATATACTGGGTAGCACGCAATATGTACATTAAATCCTGTGTTTAGTTCACCCGTTACATTTCAAGCCATTCCCTTCCGATATTCAATTTCTATTTTTAAAATCACATCCGAGTCCACAGAACACAAACCCACCCTGCCCACGCTTCAGACAGAAGCCGAAATTAAGCCGCAGCGTTTTGAGCCCAGCACTGTCGCAAAGGCACTGCAACTTTCATTTCGGGTGCCCCGGCCGCCGCAGGCAGCGGGCTGTGCCCGCCCGGGTCCCCGCTGACGGCCGGGGTGGACACTAACAGGGACGGGGACCATCTTAACTAATTCGGGCGCCTTTGCACAGGACTGGCATTCCCAGCGCTCCCGCGGGAAACCGAGCCGCGCGTCCGGCCGAGCATCGCTCTGCACGGAGCGTTATCCTTCGGCGGTGCAAACAAGCACCCTTGGCGGAGGGTGCGGCGAGGCTCCGCACCGCCGGCCCCGCTGCACCGCCGGCCCCGGTCCCCCCGCCGGGCGCTCACCTGTGTCCGCGCCGCCTCGCTCCGCACCCGCGTGCTC
>VXAC01006332.1:234071-366463 GCA_013399225.1 Rhipidura dahli
ACCTCAACAAAAAACCTCCAACCAAACAAAATTATCTCAATAGAAGAAAAACAGTCAAAACACTTGTTCCTAAAATATACAGCATTCGCTGAACCAGAGAGCAATCATTTAAGTGTCACTCAAAATGAAGAACAAAGTAATTGCTTCAATCTTCTACTTTAAAGTCCCAGTCCTAGAACACTACATACTGGTAATTTACAGGCAAAAAATAAATACAGACATACACTTTTAAGATCAACTCCATTTTAAAATGTTAGTTTTGCTCATTTCTAAAATGGGTTTCTGTACATTCTGGATGTGAATCCAGATCAGAATTAACTATAAATCATGCCAGAAGTGACCAGTAAGATGGAGAAGCCAAAAACAGTCCTCATCAGATTATACATGCAATTACATTAACAGGGGAATAAGAAATGTCACCTTTTAGATGACAGCAACTCCCTAAGCAGCTATTTTCATCATGAAGCTTCCAATTCATACCCTCTCTAAAGGAAAGTAATTTTATGTCATTTTCCTCACCCATTCCTGCGCTCTAAGCAGCTTTACCTACCCCTCACAGAAAATAGCCTAGAAAGGACAGACAATAGCAGACATCATTAAAGCACTTTAACCATAAGAGCACTACGTTTGAGAATATTAAATGGCCATGAGATAAAAATGCAAACAAGTAATTTATGCAAAAACTAATGGAAGTAATTTCTGTGGTTTAGATCTCTTATATGACCTTAAGGCACTTTACATATATTAACAAAGCTTTGCCTCTTGTAATTTCATAGTTGTGCCCTCTCATGATTTACAGATACAAAAATTCTGAAAGAAAACAACTCTGGTAAAGATCTGCATTACTAAAAAAAAAAAAAAAGTCTTCCCAACTCTCACTTGTGTCTTTCACTCAGCCTCTCAGGAAGCCAATCTGACAGGCTGGCTACTCTGAAAGAAAAATCAAACAAAGGACCCAAGTCGATCAGAAACCTACCTATCCTGTTGGGTTTTTGTTTGTTTTCCCACAATATATTTTTATACATCTAACTGCTTTCTTAATAGCTGAAATATACAACTGACCTAGTTTTAATTTAATATTAATACATCAGAGTAGTCAAAGAATGTAATATGTTTGTTACTGTGTTCTCTATTAAAGCAGCAACAGAAGAAACAGAAAAGGGAAGCAACGAAATGCCCACAAAACATCAGTAATCCATGAGTGATGGACTACCTTATTTACAGTGGAACATCCAGTTATTTCTCATGTGGTTACCTGGAATGTATCATCATCAATGATTTTACAAAATTACTCTATCTAAATGCAGCTGCATCATGCTTTGCCTAGCAATTTATTTAATCCAAATGTGGGGTGAGAGCCTTTTACCAGCCACGATACAGTACTACCTCTAAAAAAAACCCAAAACACATGACCAAAACCAAACTCAGTTTTATTTTTCATATTTACATATACAGAAGAACTTGCATTAAAAAACTTGGAAACCAAATATCTGTACATATAATACAGCAATTTAAGTCTTCATGAATAGAATCTTAAATTTTCAAGTCAATTTAAAAATCACTGTATTAAATAAACCAGTATTAAAATCCAAAAAATGGGGACGAGGATGAAGAGGAAAATAATGACCACATAACATTTGTATTCCACCCTTCACATGTATCATTTATGTCCACTGAACATTTATTCTCAGTGTAACTTGAAAAACCTCCAAATTCTGAGTTTCTTTCACTTGTCTGAAATAATTCCAATAGGGTCTGCAGTGGTGAGCTACAGGAGCTTCTCTTCTCTTCCAGAACAGACAGTCCATCTGAATTCTTTACACCTGACTCCATATTCTGTTTCCGGGTTTGTCTTTTATTCTTTCCCAAGTTAAGCTTCACTTTTCTGAGAAGCTTTCCAGATGGTGAACTGTGGGCAGTGCTGGCAGCTGATTCATTACGTTCTTTGTTCACAGAAGTATCAGATACCTCAGCCTTCAGAATGACATTGTGCTGCACTTGTTGATGATTATCACACAAGCCATGACGTTTCTTGACAAACGTAGGATTGGCATCTGTTTTTTTCAAACACTTTGCTGGTAGAACCACTGAATTATTTAATTTTCGTTTTTGCTGCAGTAAGTTTTTGTCTTTTTCATTAAGATCTGTGACTTGGGTGTGAGAATATAAAGTAAACATTCCTTCCTGAAAACACTGTACATTCTTTTTACTTAGATCTGGTTCCAGTATTTCCCTGCTGAATGGCTCAGAAGCTTGAGACAAGTCCTCTGTGTACACTTTGTCAGTTTTCTGAAGGGGTGGTTGTATGGAATTTGATGATACAAGAGTCTCTCTTACCTTCACAGCACAGAAGCAATCAGTATTTTCATTATTAATTCTGAACTTATTTTTCAGTTCTGAAGGTTGTGATGGGTGACAACAAAGAACTGAACAGACAGATGCAGAAACAGGGGTAGGTATTGGCACAGAATTCGGCTGTATTTCTGCAGGGTGGCGATCCAGTTTGAGTGCCTGCATTGCAGTATCCTTCCATGAGTAAGTTTTCAAAGAAATGCGTTGCTTTTTCAGTCGCTCTTTCAGCTCATCTGGTCTGGTTATCTTTCCAATTATAGGAGAAAAATATCCTGTGCTACATTTTGTCCTACAATGAAATTGTTTAAAAACATTAGCAAATATAAAAACCCCATGCAACATAACTTCATATGCAACTGATTCTAGAAAAGCAGCTGAACAAAGGAGTTTTTGTTTTTATTCTTCAAAGAAAGAAGTATTTAGGGTAGCAACACAGTATTTCTGTAGTGTCTATAGTTCATTTTGATGTTTTCTTACTCATGTCTACAGTTCATAAAATTGTTTTAAAAATACACAAAGTAGTCTAATATTTCAGTAAATCTCAATTTACAGTGGCCTTAAGAACAAAATGTAATGAATATAATGCAATGGCTATAAATACTTACAAATACTCTATGATATATATGCACACAAAATAAACATGATTTTCTTGACAGAATTTCAGGCCTAACAACTCTGAGTATTTTGAAATCACAAAAGAAATAAAGGCTTGCTTTCATTAGGCTATCAGTTGTTTGATTCTATTTGCATTCCCTTTGATTTCACCAAGAATATCTTTACTTCTTCTTTACTTGCCTCTTTTTTTCTTAAATAACTAAACAAGAATTCCTTATCTCCTGACTCATTTGCAAAAAAATCAGAGCAATCTTGAATAATATTACTGCTTCATGTAACAAAGACGCTGGTGCCTACAGTCCAAGACACCAAACAGGCCTTTCTTGCCCTTTCAAGCTCTTGAGCTACAAAGAATGAAGTGACATTTGCTTTCTCTGTCCTGCACAAGTAGCACACAAGCTAAGAGGTTTAGAGTAGAGAAGTTTTTCCATAAGGAGATCAGATTGACTGATTTTCTGTTCTTAGACTACTAAAACTGACAGAAAGCATTCAGAGTAAGATGTCCAGACATTGCTGTCTTTTTGACAGCAATATTTCAGTACAGTAGATTTGCTTTACAGAAGATGAAGATAGGCAGGACAACTTCTGGCAACTTTCAGTATGATCTTTCCCTGATGTCATCTGCACTTCTGATTTTTTTTTCTTAAGTTCTGCTTTACAGAACTGGTTTGCCAGGTACAGCTGCATTGCAAATTTCCATTATTCATTTCAGAGTTCAAAACATTAATTTGTCCTGTTCTATTCAGATCAAGAATTTCAGAACTATCTTCACGTTCAATGTCATAACTCATAGTCTTGTAAATTTACAACATGTAACTCACCTTTTTATTTTTCCTGTATCATCATCTTTGTATGCAACAAACTCATAAACTAACTTTGAGATTATATCATCAACAACTTTATACTGTGTGCTTTGTGCAAAATTTTGGTGCCGCTCACTTTCAAGATGCTGCAATGAAGAAAAAACATGAAACAAATCTAAGACTACAGATTATACAAGACTACAAATACACAAGTCAGCAGTACAAGGAGCAAGTAAGTATCATTAATTTACTAATAGCAACTTCAAGACAAGAATTACTAGTGCCTTCAGCTATCAGGGATAGGTTTAAATTCTTAATTCCTTCTTTTAACACAGGAAAAAATACTCATTTTCTGGTTATTCAGAAAAATATTTTAAAATAAAAAATTATAGAAAAACCTCTGGTGATACAAAACTTAAGAGATATGATGGTATCAAAGCATATACTTGACATTTCACATACTGTTTGCAGATCTTCATATTTCTTCCCACAACATTCACAATAGCCTCTCTTTTTTTTGTCCTTCTGAGGAAACTGAACAGGCATTCCACAGTCCTTGTCACTGTTTATTTTGTTTCTGTTAAGAGAATATTAATGAATATTCACAGTATGCTCATTCTTACTCTCTTTAAAAAAAAAACCCAAAACAAACCTCCTATTTCCCCTTAAACTATTTACATTATTTTAGTCAACGTTTAGAAAAAACGAAGAGGAAAGTTATGCACAGATTTAAAATCAAACAAACAAAACCCAGAAACATTTACTGCAAGAAGACAGGAATACCCAGCAGAATTATATGTAAGCATATAACATCCAGGTTAGTATAGATGTACTACTATCACTGACTCAGAATAAATACAAAATTTCTAAACAAATGAAAATCAAAGGGCATTTAAAAATCTCTGTGCACAGCTGATAAAACCCAATCTAGAAACGGAAAAATAAAAAAGTATTTTAACACCCACTATCAGTATTTTTGAAGTCTAGAAAATACACATCTGAGAAAGATGACCTCTCCACATTCTTTGGCAAAAGTAACAGCCATATTTGTTGGATTATACATAATTTTGAATATGCTGACCTAATGCCATTTTGTCCTGTTTTTCTAGGTACAGGCTAAGTGGGAATGCAAAACAGTGAACCTAAAGTTCTTCCTGGACATTAAAATATGAAGAGGCTCTCAATAGCTGCACCATGACCTTCAGAGTCCTCATCTGGGGTGACCTACTGCTCGCTGCAATCCACTATTAAACCACCTAAGGCTGATATGCCAGCAATAAAGCAAAGTCATCAATCTCTACTCCCCTTTTATTTTGAAGGAATAGTGCCATCTCCCTGTTTAGCCAAAAATCACTCTGACAGATTTCACCAAGTATCTGCATAGATGCAAGGTCATGACTTTACATCAAAAAATGTCTTGAAAAATCTCTAGCCTACGAAGCATAGCAATGTATTGTTAACATCCTGACCCAGCACTTTTTGGGTTGCCCAGGACAGGGAACCCCAGTGTGTGCTTTAACTGTTAGGCCAGCCTTCACATGTTCCCTCTGGAAAACAGTAAAATTCATAGAGAATCAGTAAAGCAGGATATAAGCAATAGAATGGATCATATGAAGACTGAAAATGTCTGCAGGTCTTGCCCAATGCAGAAGCAAGTAGACCAAACAACTTTGTTTCAACAAGCTTTTCTCCCAGGTAAAGATTCCCCACTCTCTCTCTCCCTCTTCCAAAACTAACATTGCTCACATTCACCGGCTGAGTAGGAAACAATTCCCCACCTAAACATCTTTTTGGCATATGCTCACCTGAAATACTAATTAGGAATATTTACTCCAACATAAATTCTGAAATTTTTACTATATCACATCCCTTTATCCATCTAAACAAAAACTGTCTTTATAGTTTTTTAATGATTTAAAAAGAATGGGTCTTTCCAACCTCCTCTGAAGAGACACAATCAGAAATTGCCTTATTAATACAGCAGTCACCCTTGCAATGTAAGTTTTTTGCTTTTTCATATTACCTTCACTGCAATTTAAAAAAAAGAAGCATCATGGCAACATCAGTTGAAACCTCCACCACTGTATTAAGGTCAAGGCTAGACAGAGCTGTGGAGAAGCCATTTTATAAAGAAAACAGGTATCACAGCTAATTAAGTCTTCAGCCCCAAGGACAGAAAAGCAGCAACTTACTAAATACAGAAAGTTCCACATATGGCAAAGCTACCCTTTGACTAAACATATTTAGTGTCTCACAGGAATCAGTTCTAGAAGTCAGTGAAATAAGCTAGGTAGAAAAAATTTTTAAAAACCACATTGATTCACAAAAAACAATTATGACTCTTAAATAGTTTCAAATCCTAAAATTGATTTGCTGAAGTTCGAACTGCATCTGTAGCTCTCAAATAGAGCCTGAATGCCAAAATGTATCACATAAACAGTGGCTGTAAAACCAACTGCAATTTTACTGGGCAGCTGACATCCACTTCATCTTTGAAGAGCTGAAGCAGTATTAGTAGTTAATCTAATTTCTATGAATTATCCACAATACACACTCTTTGTCAACAATGGTTAGGCACTATGATTGAGTATCACTGCTTTAAAAAATTTAACTGATTATTTCAGTACTATATGGACGAATACAAAAGAAGTCTTAAGAAACCTACTTCCTGTGAAATACTTACTGAATAGCATCCAAGATGAAGACAAAGAAGAAACCAGAGGCAGAAAGGAAAAAAAAAAATCTTATGTTGACCCACAGTGAAAGGAGAAGGCCACATTTTTGAATGTATGCATCTGTATGCCCAAAAAAAGGACTAAAGACAGGATGAGGAGGGTACAGATAGAGAGACAGACACCAACAGTGCAGTAAATACATAAGCTGAGACATGGCTAATAGTATTAAATAACACAGAAAATTAGAAGAACAATTATTTTAGAACACAATTAGTAATGAAATAATTTAGAGAACAACCCTCTCCTCTACCCACATCTCAATAACAAAGTTTTCAACAAACCTTTGCTTAGACTGAGTTTGCTTTTGACCAGAAGGATACTTCTTATCCACCTCAAATGGACTATATGGCTTTGGAACACAATAGTTCAGAAATGGAAAACTCGGTAACTGCAGGTAAAACGGTCGGTACTGGCTGCATTAACACAAAACAAGTGCATGAGAACCACCAAAAACAGAAAAAGGGCTTCATTGCACACATTACTCCAGGTCCAAAATCCTGAAAAAGCGTTACTCTTTTACAAATGACATTCACAGAACACGAAGCAGATAAATATTTTAGACTAAGTAATTTATTTGTTCCTTGATACTTTCCTTCAGTTTCCACAGCTGTCTTACACATTCCTTGGTATATGACTTGTGTGCCTACTAATTCTCAGTTGGTAACCAGTAAACCCAAGAATAATTTGGACAACGGTGCATTTGTGCTCCGGAGAAGTAGCTACATCAGTTCCCAACATCCAATGCATTTTTTTCTCATTTTACCATTTTCTTAAAAAAAAAAAAATCAATTCACCATTCAAAATATAAAAACTGACCTTCTCATTTTTCAGATAAATAATATTCCTGTACACCACTGTACTTTCAGAGACACCAGAACTAGCAACTATACCAGTGCTCTGAACATATTAAGAACTTTTAAAATAAGGCATGTCAAACGTTCACATGCTGAATAATCATTTGACTGAAATGCTGATGGCAGAGTTGTCTGATTTCTTCCCCACATTACTGTTACAAGTTACCCATGCAAAACTACTAGAGCAAGTCTGGAAAACATAATAGCAACAGCGAAGCACCACGTTCTGCTTCTGAACCGTTACTTACACTGAATAAACATTAAAAAACATTATGTTACATAAATATTTAGAAGTGTTTCAAGTGTTTGTTGCTCCACTACATTGTGAAGTCAAATTCACATTTATTTATATATGAATTTCTTGTCCTTTCAACTGTGTTGGTCCAATTCTCCCCGCTATCCTCATGTCCCTCATACCTGTTGCACCAACTCACTGTACAATTAGGTTTAGATATCTTTTTTCAATACAGGAAAGCATCAGAGAAATCAGGTCAAAGAATTTAGTGCTTACAAACAACACCATAACTCAGAATTTAGTTAGCGATTTAAAGGTGCAAGTTATGCTGTGCAGTACCGAACTTTTTTTTACAATTCATTGTTTTTACAGCTTCTGACTAAATGGCATTTTCTTACACAACCAAGACTGATTGATTACAGGACCAGAAAGACATGACATTTTTCAAGGCTGAAAGTATCAGATTTCATGCTACTGTGGATTCTTAAGTCAGATTCATAGCTTGTATTTTTTCCCTTTAAAAAGAAATGACTGAACAGGAAATTAAACCTAATTTCAATTAATTATTTTAACTAACAACTTCTCCTTCCTTACATCTGAATGGTCTCAGCAGGAGATGAATGTAATTGAGTTGGGACTACAGGACTGGAATTCAGTATGCAGAGTTTTATAGGCCTTTTGGGCTACAGGATCTAAGGAAGGATTATAAAGGTTTGGGTTTCCCTTTCATTCATATAGTCCTTGGTAGGAAGTAACCTGAAGAACCCACTCTACAAACTGGAGTTACCTGCTATCTTGCCAATTCCATCACCTACTGCAAATATTCCCTACTATACTACTACTTCAATCTCATTCAGTGGCTAGACACATTTGTATAGGGCAGTACACTTGACATCTGAAGTCAGGAAGTTGAAAGAAATTAAGATTTAAGGACATACTTTCTCACGTAATTCTGAGTTACTCAGTTTGAGAATCACATTACTGAATACACCAAGAGAACACTTACCGACTCCTATCTTCCACCTTGATAAAAGGACTTTTCAGTCTACCTGATCAAGGGGTGAGAAAAGGAAATCAATAGAGAATTACTTTTCATCCTTTATCATGTTACTCCAGTAGCTTAATAAATAAGCAGACTTCATTTTAGAGCTCATTATGTACAGGTTTTGACAAACTCATAATTTCCACAAAGTTATTTTTCATGCTTCTCTTGGACATACAAATTGGAGTACAGCACCCCATTTGACCACATGAGAACTGCAGCACATTTTTAAGCATGCAGAAAATAAGCCAAGCCAGAAACCTCTACAATTATTGAAGTACTTACTTTTTGACTTTTGAGCAGTAATGTGTTTTCCCTATTGAAAAAAGAGAGATGGTATAAAATCCCTGTGAGTATTTTTCTGCACTTTACTTAAAGATTTAGCTGTAGATAATTTAAGTTATGAGAGTCTCCCTGTGTTAATCATGACTTCATACAGTCATGATGAATTTTGCAGGAAACTAAGCTCAGTAGCACTTTGAAATAAGCTACCATGTTTCCCAAAGAAATATTTATTTCTACACTGAAAAAAAGAAGTGCTCTCCTTCAGATACCTCAGTTTATTTTTTCTAAAAGCAAATCTAAACAAAGAAACCAAGAAAGGCAAATTTATACATTTATTCTCTCCACCCTGAAACTACCTTGCCATGGCCTAAAGTTCAGCCTTTAATACAGACAACATTTTTACACTTTATAAATCCTAATTAACTGCAAGCTGCAATATGCCACCAAAACCTGTAGAACAGCAAGTATCTCCAATTAAAACAATTCTTTTCATTTGAATGCATTTATACAGGCTGGGTCTGTTATTATTTTTAGCAATGAAGACTAAAATTTAGAGGAATATTTTGTCTTAAAAAAAAAGTGACGCCTACATTCAAGCATCAGCTGTTAATTTTAATTGATTCTGGTAAAGGTACAAACTCATTTTATACTATTTGCAAAACAATCTCACCCACCATCCATGAACACAGTCATGATTTGGCAGAGGATTTTATGCAGCCTCAATAACTAGCCAATATTACATTCCAAACAAAATAACACACACTGGGTAGTTTGGTTCCATTTATCAGGCCCCATGGCTAAACTAGACCATTGTGCAAATTACAGAGCAACTGCAGATGGAGCACACAAGAGCTACAAGCTCCAAAGTCATTTTCACATGCCAACTGCACATTATTGGCAGAAGAGCTTGAAGATGCTTTATGCTCATTCTTTATGAACACAGAGTTGCAGATTCCCTATAGAGACAGCTTCTCCAGGAAACGTAACTATGATTTTTCAAAATGGCCCATCAAAATGAAACCATTTCTAATCACTGTGTCACAAGGAAAATTAGACAAGGCAACTTGTATACAAGGCAATTTAGCTGCCATCTACATCATATTAAAACCACAATACATTTTATTATTTATTACTTTGGAGGCAAGCAGTTCAGCACTTCGATATCTTTGCAACAGCACCGATCTACACGTTGTGGAATCAATGCTAGTTTTAAATAAATATTTAAAGTAATAAATATTTTTAAATAAAGTTGAAATATACAGCAAATACTTTGTATTTTTCAAAGATGGTTTTCAAATCAATTCATAAAATATACTAGTCTGTGAAAAACTGAAAATGAGCAATACCTTCATTAAAATAAAATCTACAAGCTTCACAGCAGGCAGTACTTAGTACTTTGGTACTTAAATGTTTTCTTAGTTAATGAAACAAATAGCATTTTTATAAATGGCAGAGGCACTTACCACATCTTTAGATGAACTGCCCACTCTTTTGATTAGATAGAGCTCCCTTTTCTTTTGTTCAATGCAATTCTTAATATCTGGAAAAAAGAGGGAGAATTATACTCAGTTGACTCAATTTTTGTATGTTTGACATAATTTTTAATATTCTGAATTCAACAAAAGAACAGTTAAATAAACATTTCAAGTTCAAGTCAGGCTTCATCTAACAAAAATATTTACCATCAATATGAAGGATCTTCACTCCCCAACTCAAAGCATTGGATAGCATACTACCAGAAGGGATTAAGTCCTGCAAGCAATAAATTATATTAATAATTTTAAACAATACATAGTAGATTACTTTAAAGAATTACAAATATAACGTGCAACATGAAAGCTGAGATTAAAATGCAGATGCTTTGCTTCTTAGCCAAAAGAATAACACCCTCCTAGACTCTTCTTCTGTCTTCTGTATTACCATCAGAAGAATATATTTAAACCTTCAGAAAACCAACTGTTCTTCATTATCACATTTTATAGTAAGCTTTGAAGACAGTGAATTTACACATTAACTTCATGAGCACCTCTCAAATGCTAGTTATATTAACAATCCTGACAAATTTTAATACTCATCCTAAGACTCCACAGACTCAATTTTTCAGGAAGCACCCAGAAAACCTATCTGACACTTCACTTCCATGGCTGATTTCTCTCTAAAACCACTAAGACCGCTTTTACTACTGCTTGTTTTCTAGAAGAACAAACCACCAAAGGTTCTAAAGCACAAATTTGTTGATTATTTGGCTTACCTGCTCTTTGATTGCTTTTTCAACCAAGGACTTTCCTCTGCTCAAACGTACCTACATTAAAAAAGAAACACATTTGTAGCAATGTGAGACAAATTACATTGCTCTCAAAAAATACATATGTTAGCTACAAGGGTCTCCTTTTGTTCACCATATTTTTCGATAATGTGTGTTTTTCCCACAAGGTTATGGTTGATACAGTCTAAGGGGGAAAAAACCCAAAACCAAAAAAAAACCCAACAAGTAATCCTTTTCAGCCAAAGCAGGCCACTGCAATGTTAGGGCTGGAACAACATAGATGGTGGGAATAAGCAGCCAGAGGTTTCATCAGCTGAGCTTGTGAAAATTAGGCTAACAGCCATGAATATAATCATAGCCTCTGTCTTATCCCCTGCTATTCCATCACCAGTGCATTTCATTTTTCTACTTTTTGCTGCTTATTCATAATGAGCTGCCTTTACCTATCCAGGCTGTTTGCAAAACGAGGTGCCCTCACCTACACAACACAAAGACCAACTTGCACCCTGCAGCCTGGGTCAGTGATGTTTCTAAATAAGCACCATATGTATAGTACAGCTAAGTATTTCAACTGTATTTTGAAAGGATACAAGACTTGCCCATGTAAGCAACTTCACATAAACCTGAATAAATTCGGATACTAACTGTTGCAATTAATGTGATCCCCTACGAAAGAGTTCAGAGAAACTCAGTATTCATAATGCTCAATTTTAATTATTTCCTACTAGTGTCAGAGTGTTTCTGCAGGTATGAGCATTAATAACACCTCATCAGACAGATTTTAATAGGCTGTGCTGCTAAAGAGACAGGAATCACTGGATGTCATCATGTGCCTGATCCAGCTGTCAAACATGACATCAATGCTGTAAGCCAGACATATTACATTAGAACAGATTTTAGTGTACTTTGCTTACTTGCAAAAATGGCTCCCTTTTAAAATTAGTTTCAAAAAAATTGCTGAGTTAGTTTGAGTTAGTTAACAAGTTAGCCTGAACCAGTTTAAATGTATGTTTGAAAGAAAACCCCTTATTCACCCAAGGAACTGCTGCCACCTTTAGGAAACAAAATAGGAGAAAAATTGTAAGAACATATCCCATGGGTTGCACCTGATTTGCAGTACTATTACTAAGAAACTTACTGTATCTACTATCTTAAATGAACTTCCATCATTTCGATCTTTTCGTTTGCTAGGATGAGGTGAACCATTTCCTCCATTAGGTGCAGATTCTGGACTAGGAACAGGAGAAATCTGGCCAAGAGTTGATGCGAATTTTGCCTCCTTCTTATTAGTCACCAGATAGTTGATATCTTTACTAAGAAAACTCTCCACTCTCTAAATATAAAGATATAAAGCAAATAATTAATTCAGGATAACAGATCAGTAACTCAATTTTACATTGAATATTTTAAAGAAAAGTGATAAAACTTCTAAAACAATGAAGTTCAGAAATACCGAATTAACAAAACAAATTTTCTAAATATCTGGATGCCAATGACAATTAAGCTGTACTCACATCTTAGCGGTCACAAATTCTAATTTCAATTCCTTAATTTTGTAATCTTTATCAAAAGAGCTCTGCTTTATTTTGATTATTACAGTTTTTTTACTATCTACCTGTAATACTTTCCAAGTATAAGAATGCAAACACTGCATTAAGGAATAACAGACTAATTCAGACTAAGGAAAACAACTATCTCTAACTTTAGGTAACAGAAATTACACAGAAGTGTTCAGCTAAACTTAAATGCAGGTGTTTGCAAATGTAACTTACAGTCTGCAAGGAGCTATAAATTTATTGAGTTTAAAACTAGCAGAAAAACTAAAATTTCAGGATAGCTACCATATTTCACACCTCTATTATTCATAACACTTCTCTAAAAAGTAAAATCTTAAGTAGATTCATATTCTCATACTCAGCAATATAAAAATGTGGTTATTCTGTATTTACCCTCTTCCATTTTACTCCTTCAGTCTTTCATTTGCAACTGCAGTGCGATTATCACCTATTTGCCTTGTTATTTCATGACAGTTTGTATAGCTTGAAGCATTTTCCTCTTTTCCACTAATCAGTGTGGAAAGCACAAATCACACAGTTGAAACAGCACCTTTCAATTCTGCTCTGTGTACCTTTTACAGAAACAGGAGAGGCACTTCTGAGTGCACTCCACACAAGTAACAATGAAAGGCAGTAATTGATCTCGAGGGTGTTGAGCACCTCAGATTGAGGCATTTATTCCTCAGAATAAGGCAAAAAACCATTCCTTTTCAGTCTTTGAGTTTTGACCTTACTTTTCACATATGAATTCCTAAAATTCTGGTTTAGAGAGAAAGACAAATGACAGCGTGCACTTATTTGATGTTAAATGTAAAACCATGCACTTAACTCAAAACCATGTTATTGCTATTTCTTACTGCTGCTATGATTTCAGACAAGTACCAGTTTCATAAAGCAGTTCAGTGTCCCTCTAAGATCAAAGAAGTATTACTAAAGTAATGCTCAGAACAGCTAGCAATTTAAGCAGATCCCATCTGCCTCTGTGCTTAAAAGATGGTCAGTAATATAAGCAACGCAATTAACATTATTCTCATATCCTGTACTTGCTTGTATCAAAGAGCTCCTTCCACAAAGAAAGGAGAATTAGGAAAATAATTAGTAAGATGCTTATAAATTTATTAGTTAAGTAAGAATATTCAAAAATACTCACTAAGATACTCTGTACAAAAAGTAGTTAGTGAAGTTACTGACCTACAGTAAACATATACAGAACTCTTCCTTTAATCTCTTCCAGGTTCAGCTGAACACTGTTAGTTGTAACACGTAAACATGTCAATACAGTCAGAAGCAGCAGAAGAAAAATCACCTCAATGAACCCTAATAAATTCAGATACAATTTTAACCCAAGTGAATAATTTTATCTGAAAACAAAACTTCCTAACAAGAACTTTTGTTCCAATCCATAAAGAAGCATCTCTTGAAAAACTACGGAATAATTTGTTGGTAAGCTCATTGTTTGTACTAAAGTGTAAGGTGAACACAGAAAAATAAGACCCCATCTCAGATAAGCAGACATAACATTAAAACGAAGTCACAAAGAACACAGAAAAGGTATTCCACACATGCACATCTCCTTCTAGGTTCATACAAGTCTCTATTAATAACTTACCCCTCCCAGCTCTTTGAGGTCCTTTCCTAACTTTTCAGAGATCACATTTGATGGGATATCGAGGTAAAACACCTTCCCAGTGAGAGGCTTAAATTTTGGTTTCTCTGGTTTTCCTGTGTCTTTTTTCACATTCTTCAGGGAAGATCTCATCTTTTCTGTTTTTGCTTGTATTCCATCTGCTGAAAGAAAAAATGAAAAGGCAGTTTAAACAGAACTAGGTTTTGGTTTTATTTTCAAAAAAGAAAATTCCTAAATTATAGAAATGGAGGGACCAAGCTTCTATAGAATAACTGGGGCTGGAATGGGCCTTATAGATCATCTAGTTACAACCTCCCTGCAAGGGAGGGGTAGGGACACCTTTCACTAGAACAAGTTGCTAAAAGTACAATTGCACATATTGGTTTTACACTGGTTTTTCTTCCTCACTGACTTGCTCCTAATTGCTTCTCTTCTGGAGAAGTTCAAGACAATGAGAGCTTCTACAGGAAGTGAGCAGGCCTCTTCTGGAGACAAAAAGACAACATGCAAAACAGTTCCTCTGTTAAGCATTCCTTCCCCCCCTGAAACAGTCTTTGATAGGAAAGGGAGCAGAACCACTACTCATGCTGCAAAATTCTCTTAAGTGAGATTTATGAGCACACTAAATAAGGAACAACAGTCAATTTTGTAGGATGTGGAAGATAAAAAAAAACAAGATAAACAAGAAAATGGGGATACATAGGTTGGTATAACTGATATTGAATCTAAACAGAAAAGATGGGTGATAAGCAAGCGTGCAAGAAAAAATGTATAGATGATCAGGGATTAAATATGGTGTTATATTCAGCACACACATGCCAGGGGCGCTCAAAAATTAACATATTAAACACTAGAATTAATACTGGAGCATGCATATTAAACTTCTCAGGGATAATCAAAAGTTTGGAGCGCATTAGCAGGACTACAATAACAGTAAAGAGTCTCTCTGGCGAAGGGGGTGCATTCTCACACCCTGGGCCTAAGGGGCCCTCCATGCAAACACCAGCGAAGCCTTGCCCGGGAGGAGCATCTCGCCCAGCAGCGGCCCGGCGATTCCCCACACACCAGGGACACGCTTTTACATTTAACTCCCCAAATCACGCAAAAGCCCTTTTAGCTGCGCCAGCTCGAGGGCGGCTCGGGCCCAAACCCGGCACCGGGCGGGCTGCGGCGCCTCACAGCCCCAGCCGGGATGGCGGCACCTGCGAAGAAAGGCCTGAACGGCGGCAGCTCCCCCGCGCTGCCCACAGCCCCCCGCCGCTTACGGGGACGCGCTCCTTCGTCGGCGGCCTCGGCAGCGCTCGGCTTCATTTTCCCGCGGAGTCACATCGTGCTCTGCTCCGCCGGCACTCCGGGTCAGCACATCCACCTTCCCGCCTCCGCCACAGCGGCCCCTGCGCCCTCACCAACGGCCCGGCCGGGCCCCTCCCGCCGAGGGGCGGGCGCAAGGCAGGGAAGGAGGGGAGGAGGCCCCGGGACAGGAGCTGGCGGCCTTGGCTCGGGAGGCGGGGTGGGAGTCCTGGCGCCTTTCCCTCCTCGCCACACCACGGACTGCGTTCAGTCGTGCAGACCTTTGCCTCTGGCGGGCGCAGCCGATAAACGGGTATGTACGCAATTTTGGGCAGCAGGCCGCTTCTAAGTTAAAGATAAATGAAAAATAGACAATATCCCCACCCAGCGTTGCAATTGTTAGCACCTGAGAGGCCAGAGTTGGTTTGCGCAACTTAAGCTTTACTATCTAACTTGAAGCGTAGTGAAAATAACAAAACATTCTTGTAGAACCAATGGAAAGCTTAGATCAGTGTCACTAATAAAGTTAGGGCTGCACAGTGCTGCATTTGAGAGACGCCTCTGTTTGGGGTTTTTATTTTCTGAAATACTTTTATTTTTATTCTCTTCTCCTGTCCTGGCTAGTTGCAATTAGTCTGAGTGCATTCCTAAATTGCTGCGACCATGCCTGTGAAGCTGCAGAGCAGGATTTGTTCAAGGAATTAACATCTGATAGTGGCATTGTTACTGGTTGGTCCCTGTCCATCCCACGAGGAGCACGCCCGGGTACACGGTCATTACCCGCAGGCTGTGCCTGTTGGATCAGCCAGGAGACCTTTCTGGGTTCTCTCAGGAGAGGTGGGAGCAAGAGAAGGGCTGCATCAATTATTCTGCAGTGCTGCAGTTTATGGGCTGCAGGCTGGGAATTTGTATTTGTTAGGATTATTGGTGTTCTTAAACACTTTGTTGCATTTAAAGGTAATAAGTGTTAAATATTTAATGTGGTTTGCAAGAACATACAAATGTTGTAATTAATGTTAGAAGGATTTTGAAGATTTATTGTCTTTAGAAAACTTACTTGCCAAACATGGCTCAGATACTCTCAAATAATCTCAAAAATTACTGAGATGCTTGTATATAAGTAGAAAAGTAATAGTGCTGCTTCTACATAACTTAGTAATGAAAATTTATAATATTTTTCCTTGACTTTTTTCTGTAGGTTTTGAGTATAATTTTACAATATGTTTTTTTGTTCCTTAACAGGTTTTTCTTCTCCAGGGATAAAGCCATGGCTGAAATGAGCAATATCAGCGTACAAAAGCTAACCATTGTTCAGCAAGCAATAGCCTCTTGTTGTGGAGCTATAATTACATCATTTTTTGGTAAGGCAAACTATGAAGCTGGCCACAGAGAGAATATTTCCAAAGTGATTACTCTTCAGTTTGACAGCATGATGTCTGTTTATGCATGTTTCCACTAATGTGTTTCAACAAAGATATTTTTTTACCATTTTCTCATTTTTTTTGTCTTTTAAAAAGCATGGTTAATTAAAATCTTTTCTGTCCCTGGTAATCTCTAACCATTTTGAAAATAAGGATAATATTTACTAACTTTTAATTTGTTTCTTTTTTTCCATTTGGTGTAGTTATTCATTCTTTCTTTTGAGAAGAAGTTTCTTCTTTCTGTTGAGAAGAAACAAAATTATTAATAAAAATTAATTTCCATATTCCATGCTGCTTAGAAAATATTTTAGATAAAAGTCTGTTTTTCAGTACAAAATGCAACTCCTGCAAGGCTGGACCCTGTGAGGCGTCCCCTTCATGTTACCACTTTAATAATAACAATTTATTCTACTCTGATGTCTTATGCTATCAAAGACTTTTATTGCTGGGTTTGGTTTTCTTCTTTCTTTCCCTAAAAACTGCTTTTAAGGATACATTTTTGTTACTCTGTTAAACTTCTGGATGGTAGATGCATTTCATTTTCTGCTTCACATTCAGTCACATCACTCAGGACCTCCTTCGCCATGCCTAAGGAGGCATTGGTTGGTTTTATTCAGCACTTCATGTCTCATGGAATTCTCCAAGCCCATTAGCTCATACTTTGTGCTTCTGTTACTTTTAGTTTTAAGATAGCCTTTGGTTGTGACTTTGGTTTTAATGTGGATTTGTTTTAATGTGCAGTTTTCTAAGCACAATTTCCCCCCCACAAAATCTCCAAACATTTACAAAATACGATCTCAGCAGGAACCTGTCAAATTCAGTCTTTTTTTCCTGCTACATTATGTGCCCTGTACATCAGACCAATGGGATTCCCAAGATGAATTCCAGTTGCGTCTACATATTCACAATTCTAGTACAGGTGGTGGTGGTCAAGAGAGGTATAGGAGACTGGGTCATGGCTAAAGTGCTAACCTGCAATAAGCTAGAATATGTGTGAGTGGCTGAAATGCTACTAGATGCTGAATTTTAAGCAATTTAGTTGGACTGCAGGAGTCATATTTAGATCCCTCCAGTTGATACTGAAGTGTGAGCTAAATATTCAACCACCTGTTAGTCAAGTGAGAGGCGGCCCTAGAGAGCTGAGGTGTGACTGTATTGCCTGTGCATAGGAGTGTCTGCAGCGAGACACGGACCGGAGTGACTTTAGACTCTAGCTGACGCTTGCTAAGTAAGGTTGTAGGTCTTGTGTCATTTCTGTCAACTCTGTAGGTATTTTGGATACCTTAGACTCAGATGGCACCAGCTGCTTGTATGCAGGCAACTGAATTGAGCCCTGAGCCAATATAATCAGAGGAAGGTGGTCCAGCTGCTCAGCCACTGTAGTGTTCAGCCTGTGGTAGTTGGTAAGGGCTGGAGTGGAAGCAGTGAAATGTTCACTAAACCTTCATTTATTTTTCAAGAACCCCAATGTTTTAGATACTGGCTACATGCAGCAAAAAAGTAAAGTACATAATGAATTAAACATTTTTCTTCTGAATGTTGTACTATGGTCAGTTTATTGAAAAAGAACAAACACATGAAGAGTGCTGTGCTATTTTATATGCTGGAGGCCAAAATTTGATTTCATGTGCCTTGTGGTACGCAACTTATGAAAGGTTAGCAGCAGAACATAATATAACAAGTTTTAGCAATTTCAGACAACATAACACAGTGGGTTTTGGATGAGCTTTGTGTATCTCTAATAGTTGATGCCTGTGCAACTATTAGTAAATTAGAAAAGATAGATTTGATGACTTGCAAATTGTACAGGGTGTGTAGTTCTCCTTTGTCTCTGATAACATTGTCTCTGTCTGCTAACATCCCTTTATTCTGTGCTTGATAACACAGTAAAAACTGTTAGGTTGGGTGGTTTTTTTCCCTCTGGAAACAAAAAAAGGTTGTAGAAGTTCATAAGGCATCTTCAAACTTCAACATTTTCAGCACATCCAGGGTGTTTCTAAATTACTTCTGTTTCATTTTAGTAACTCCTCTTGATGTTGTCAAAACCCGACTGCAAGCTCAAAGCAATCCATTCCCTAAAGGTAAACAAACAAATGTCTAGTGTAATGGGGCACACAGTTTGCTTTTTGCTCTTGTATTTAGCTGATAGTTGTCATAACGCTGTGCTGAGGCGCAGAATATTTGAATTTGTTTTTCCAGTGTAAGTGTGGGGGGGAAAAAAGCAACACACCAGTATATACTAAACAGACACAGTAGAAAAAATTCCATACATCCATACCATTTAAAGCAGGTGCTTTTTTTTCTGTCTTGATACTTTCATTATGGCAGAAGGTACAAGTAATACTGAGTTGAGTTAAACAAAAAAAGCTATTATTCATAAATATTTTGTCAGAGGGCTTATGTGGTCACGATGCTATACCAAAGTTCATCTCCTCCAGAATCCAGGGATTTTTGAAATGGAGAAGTTTTAACAAGTCACTTGCCATTTGGGTTCTAAATAGATGAAGATACTGTGCTCTCAAATATGTGCTAATGGTTCCTAATATTTACTTGTACTTAGTAAATGAGATTTAAAAGGAAAGAAGATGACTGGTTTTGCATGTTGAATGCAGAGGTGAGTATTTGCAGTCACACTTGCAAGTTAAATTAGGAAAAGTACTTGTGTCTTCTATCTTGATTTTGAGTAAGTTCTAAAACCTTCAGAAATCTGCAAATGTGAAACGCAAACTATGTTTTTGTAATGGCAATAATATTTTATCAAACAGGTTGAAAGTACATGATATAAAAGAAATTAAAAACAAGTTGAGGGGATGATCTAGTATAAATACAGTCCAGTCTAAGATATAATATCTCCGCTTGAAGTGGATGCTGAGGTCACGTAATAAAAGATTTAAAAGTCTGAAAGATATTCACAGTTCCATACAATAATGATGTTCAGGTCTTGTGTTAGTTTTACCTTTCAGCAGATGGTAGTATAACCTAAACATATCTCTTGGAGCCTTGTGAAGGCAGTTCCATTTAGTCTAGCAGTGTAGATGGTACATTTGTACCTTTTTTCTTTTGATCTAATTTGTCATTTCTGACTTACCAAGATTATTTTGCCTCTCTGTGTCTTACCAGATATAAATCTGTGTTGCCATTATATCCAATTTGAAATTGCCACATAAAAACAGTCTTACAAGCATTAACTATATTTTCATATACCATTTCATTAGGAAAGTGTTTTGTATACTCCAATGGCCTTATGGATCATATATGTGTTTGTGAAAATGGGGACAGCAAAGCCTGGTATAAAAAACCTGGGTATTTCAAAGGGACATGGGTAAGAACATTTTACATGTATATAAAACTGTACATTTTTTAAGTAGCATACTATAAAGTTTTCAGTTTTTTTCGGGTTCTACTGGAATCTGTTATCATTTGAGAGGGTCTTCATGTGGTTGCACTGATGATTGATGATATTTCATGCCTAGAAACTTTGCTATGTACTGAAAAAATACTTTAGTGGATTATTTTGGGGAAGGTTCCACAAGTTGCTGTAATGCCATATTAATTCTGAAAATAGTATTCACAGGGCTGTCAGTCACTGATAAACACTTACTACTTTGGCTTTTTAAAGATGGTAGAAAATTCTTAATTTCGGTCACATAAATTATTTTCAGCTCAGTGGAACTATTTGTGTGATTGTGATAATTTGTGTAAGCAGTTACAAAATTGGGATCTTACAAGGATAAGCCATTTTAGAAACATACTTTTAAAGACGTTAATTTTGTATTCTGCTAGCTAAAATACATTACTAACTACAAAATTTTTACCTAATTATTGCTCTTTGCCTGGTTATACTTTTAGGATGCATTTGTGAAAATTATTCGAATAGAGGGAATTAAGTCACTGTGGAGTGGGCTTCCTCCAACACTGTAAGTTGAAAGGTTTTTTTGGTAACGTGCTGTAAGTTACTGCCTAAAAAGTTACTTAATTATTTTTGACAAATTATTATGCTTGTTTTTAAGTTATTTTAAAGTTTTGGTCAGTTCTGAAGCCACAGAGTAATCAGTTTGATCTGAAACATCTAGGGACAGTATAATTTTTGCCAGATTTTAGAATTTTCTGATATATTCTCAGTAGTTAAGCAGGATCAATAGAATTTTCATTCCTTTTTTTCCCCTACTATAACCATTCCTTTGATAGCATCATTGAATCACAGGATCAGACCTGATCACTGGAGGCTGCCAGACTTTGACACATACTTGCTGTTGTGTCATCAGCAGCACAGCTGTTTCCAGACACCCTGGTGTTGCTCCTCATTACCCTCACTTAAGTTTTGTAATCATCTTCTTTATTTCAAAGAACTTTGTGGGGTTATTCTATCTGGATAAACAGATAATTCATTTTCTCTCTACAAGAGCAATTTACATATTTAAACATTGCAATCCGATCTCCTCCTGGTCTTCTCTTTAGGCTTAACAGCCCCAAACTGTTTTATCTTTTTATTAATATTAACCTGGTACAGATAGAAATTAAGACCTCTATAATTATGTTCTCCTCCCTAAACCAAGAAAGTTGTCAAATCTAAGATGTATATTAAACTTGTAAGGCACGAAGTGGGAAGTGCCCTGTGTGAAGCACTGGGTACACTTTTGATTTGCAGACAGTGCTCAGTGTATAGGCACAAAAAAAGAAAAGCATGGTGGAGCTCAGCTTTGTTATTTACCCTCCAGTATGTGGCAATTTCAAAATATAAACCCTCAGAATCTGACTGAACTGTTTCAGTCAATACAGTTTTTTTTACCAAGCATGTGTTCTGCTCTCCAGCAGAGAACTAACTTCTTTACTGGAGAGAGTCACACAGTTTTTAAGAGAAGATCTAAACTAGGGCATGTTGGGCACAACAGTCCTCAGTGTGTTTTGGTAGTGGGGGTACATGCTGTATTGGTGCAGACATAACACAGAAATGTAATTGCCATTTCATAGTAAGATGTGGTGCTTCACCCCTACACTGAATGATTATGAAATCTATCTGTTGTTACTATAGTCTGTACTGTGCTGGTATGGAAAAAGCTTATATTTATGCATACCACATTGTCTCTCAAGTAGTGAGTATCATGGCTGTTGATTAAGATCAAGAGCATAATATCCAATTGTTACATAAATAAAAATTAAGGTTAGTAGTACTTCTGTAATATTTTGTTTGGGTTCTTCATATTCAGATCTTTTACTTCCCATTCTATATCAAAATGGTTCTGGAGCTGGTATGGAATAAATTTTAACAGAGATAATCTACCATCATATTACTTACAGTTTTCTCTAATGAAATGAAAACCTGGGAAATGTGTGGGTTTCAAACTCTGAACTAGAACCAGTGAATTAAAGCCATGGGATTAATGTTTTGGTTTGTTTTTTATTTTTTTTAATTAATCCATTACACACAGCTGGAGATTTAACTTCTTTTTTAATATAAGTAAAATGTCAATACAAGACAGTTGACTTTATTCTCTTGCTTTCCTTAACTGAAATTAACTGAAATTTTCTCTCTTATATTTTAGAATAATGGCAGTTCCTACCACAGCAATCTATTTTACCTGCTATGACCAGCTGTGCGAAGCTTTGAAAAATAGACCAGGAAAGCATGATGAGCACATTCCAGTTATTGCAGGTTCCTTAAGCAGATGTAAGTTGTCCTCTGTTTAAAGAGAAAATTGGAATATAATACTTGTATGCTGTTTTCTTGGGTTTGTTTTGTTGACTTTTATTTAAGTAAATATGCTGTGGCTTTAAATGAGGGATAGGAAGGAATACTGTAATTACCCAGTATTTCTTGGGCAACAAAACCCTCTAACCTGGAATAATGAGATTGGGTTTTCCTATAACACTCACTACATTTGTAATTTGTTCAAAATTTTATATTTCAAGAATTCTACCAAGGAAAGTTTAATTAAAGTCTATTCTGCCATGAATCTAATAATAAACATTGTTATTTTCTATAATGGAAGGTACATAGCCAATTTATAAGGAAGATGAAAATTGGACTTCTACTGGTTTTACTGCTGTGTGATGTGGATGGGATTTGTATATTTTCTTACTTTTTTTTATCCTTTTCCTCATCTATTTTTGCAGAATTAACTCAGATAATATATTTTAAGGCTTTCTTGAAGGGTCTGATGATGCAGTTCCATGTTCTACCTGTGACAGCCATGGGGGCACTGGCCCACTAGTGGAGAAAGAACTGTTATTTTGTGGTGGTTTAGCACATTTTTCTTATTAGGCTGTTCCAGATTTTAAATTCATGTGTAGTACCTTATGCCAGCAACAGAAGAAAAATCTTAAATCTAATAAAATTTTTAATGTCCATTAGATGTGTGGTGGTAGTTTGTAACTGAATGATGATTCACTGACTAGTGCAAGCTGCAAGAGTTACCTTATCAGATACAGATTGCCTGCTAATCATTCTTGACAGTTTAAAATAAGAATGGCAAAGATGCTTAGAAAGCAATAAAAGCTTAAATCTGTAACCACAATTCTTGTCCTTAACAAAAGAAAAAGCCTTTAACATCAAGATCACTTTCTTCAATTACAGTTTAAAATGGCAACTAATGAAAATTAATAAGTACTTGAAATTTTCAGCCTATTTATGTGTTAAATCTGAAAATGAGGATTCTCAACATGTTACATTGATTACAACGTGCTAACAATGAATAAAACCCCTAAACAGGAAAGTGTAGGTACTGTGAATAGGTATGGTTTTTTATCTGGAAAGGAAACTTATTTTGGGAATTAGTTCAAGGAAAATGGGAGAGTTGAAAAAAGCCAAATATATAAAGTTAGGTGAGACATGACTTGAATGTTCAGGAAATTGTTCTATTGAATATTGATTTTTTTTAAAAAGCCACGTTTCTCTCCTTTGCAGTTGGTTCTGCTACTGTGGTGAGTCCCCTGGAGCTGATCAGAACTCGAATGCAGTATCGCAAGCTGTCCTACAAGCAGCTGTACCTGTGTGTCAGCACCAAAGTGGCTGCAGATGGATGGGTGTCGCTGTGGGGGGGCTGGACTTCTACTGTTCTGAGAGATGTACCTTTCTCAGGTAGGGTTTATTTTCTGTGCAGGTTTTTGCTTATGTTTTTATATTCCTTTTCTGTGCTTTTCAGTAATTTTAATGGTTAGCTTTAGGAATGACTGAGATTTACTTTTTCTCTTTTGAGTGTTTTTATTTATAAATTCTCTGAAGGTGTGATTTTTTGACCCCATTTTGTTTGTGTATATCAGATAGGGTTCATGGTTACATTCCCCTTCTCTGTAGTTAGACTCTTTCTTCTTATCTTTAGCTTTCAGTCTTTCAGTTGGAAATTTTCTTTGTGATAGGAATAGTGGCTATTTTCTGATAAACATGCTGTTACATAATTTTGAAAATGTAGAGTGACATAGTAGTGTCTTCAAGATTTTTTTAAAATCAAGATGGAATACTTTGTATAACTGCTCCAAAAGACTCTTTAGCAAAGCTCCAAAGCTGAAAACCTCAAAGAAGACAAGTCTGATTCAAAGCATAACTAGTCCTAGGACTGTTCCTTAAGATCACTGGGACAGATGTTAGAGGAGAGACTGCTAAAGGACCTGAAAGCCCCTGTCCCTTTAGGACCCATTTTTGTCAGAGCATTATTGGATCATCAGCCATCAGTTGTCACTGAAGCAGTTTGTTTTGCGGTAGTATCAGGAATAACATCTTAGAACACTTTATGATGGCCAAGAAAAATTCTTCAAACCTATTTTTGGAAAAATTCTTATTCAGACCTGGTTTTTGGAGTCAGAGAACCCTTGATGTATTTGATCTGCTCTCTCTGTACATTTCAATAGTAGGTTTTCCTCAAATTCTGAGAATGCCTTCTGAGATACTGCCTACTTTTACCTTTGCAAAATGGTGGAGGCACATGTGTGCTGGTAGTCTTTATGGCAAGAAATGCTGTGAAATTTTTCTGCTGGCACAACCTCCAGAACTCAGTGCTGAATGAGGCATAGTTACCTTTCAGGATATCGAGCTGTCATTTGCAGTATTTAGTCAATCAACTGCCATGAGGAATTACTCTATAATTCAGCCCAGTAGTATATGGTTTGGAGTTCTAGTTAGAAAGCAGAAAAATATTATATTGTGCAGTTTAGTTCAGCAGATGGTCACAGAAACAGATGTTATTCCTAAAGGTTGTTTGTTAGACTTGCCTTTGACAGTCCCCACAGAGGCATTCCCCTATTAATAATTCCAGAGAGCAAAATCATATTTTTTTGTTTTCTCAGAATTAAATTTTATACTGCGCCTCAGAAAACTACAAGGCAGTCCTGAGCAACATTTAATTTTGGATGAAATGTGTTTTTATAGAATTCGTGAGATCTATGAAACGTGAAGTATGCCTGAAAACCTAGCGAGTAATTAGAAGCCTATATTTTGATTGATGTTAAATTGAACATGAGTTTTACAGTGCTTGCATTAGATTGTATTAAGGTAGGGGTTACATGAGGGAATGACAAAATGATTAGGCTAATTTGTATCATATGAAGAAATTTGGGATGTGGAGAACAAGGGGAACAGGGCAGTCTGTCCATGGGTTTCCACACAGGACACTTATGCTTTCAGCTCTTGTTTCTGTTTGCTTCTTTTGCCACAGATGTAAAATTCTTACATCTGGACTTGATATAAGAATTTTTTTATTTGACATACAAATCTGTTGTAATGCAAGTTTATTTTTTGTCATCATAGCATTGTATTGGTATAATTATGAACGTTTCAAGAAGATGATGTGCAAGAAAATAGGTGCAAATGAGCCTACATTTTTTATTTCTTTTACTTCAGGAGCAGCATCTGGCTCTGTAAGTATATAATTTCATTTCTAGTACTACTCTTTACTATTAGAACTAATAAACTATTTAAAAGAGGTATAATTTTAGATGATTCTTTCAGAAATGTTGTATATTTATATATATACTTGTACTTTAAACACATGTGGCGTGGCATTCAACTTGACTAAATAAATCTGAATAAACTACAGTGTTCTGATATACAAGACTTTAAAATATCATGTGTTTGGAATGTCAAATCTAGTTTTAAATCATTTGTGCACTTTAATTTAAAAATTGAAAAATTTTAGGGTTAAATTTTTTGTGCTCTAACACTAAAACTGATTTCCTGGTAGATTGCAGCTGTCATAACTCAGCCATTTGATGTAATGAAAACACATAGGCAGACACAACTTTGGGAGAGTGAGACTTTAAAAAGTAAGTTGCTGGTAAGAAAGAAAAAACCCTTTAGTGTTTCAAAAAATAAAACTTATTTGGGTATGGCTTTTGGCAGGAATTTTAAATATTTGTCACTTCTAAAGTATATGTAAACATTTTATCACTCAGGCATTTTTTCTTCTCCAAAGTGTAGTATCTAGTAAGATATTTTTTATATACTAGGAGAATAGTGTATGTCATAAATGGCATGGAAGAGGGAAAAGGTGTGAGTTCAGTACAATTTAGCTTAATAAGGTGGTATAAAATTGAAATAAAAGAAATCCAAAGCTATTACACTTAGGCAGACCAATTGCAAATTTGAGATGTCCCTGCTTATTGCAGGGAGGTTGGATTAGATGACCAGTAAAGGTCCCTTTGAACCCAAACTATTCTATGATTGAAGTAAGTTATATTTAAATATGCCAAAAATTAACTTTAGGTGAACAGTGACCTATTGGAAAAGTCTTCAAAATTAACATTTAGTATCACCTGCTCCTGCAGACTTGAAACAGAATGTATTGTGCTCAGGCTGTGTATTTTTTACCCTCTTTTCATGTGGTTTCAAAAAAAAGTATTTTGAGGGCATATTAATGAATGTCCCAATATCTTCAAAAGATGAAAGAGGAAGTATGTTTTGTTTTGGTCAGTAGAGCACCACTCTGTTTATACAAGTTGAAGTCAAATATAATACCTTTTTTTTTCCATTGCTTGGGATGTGGACCAGTGAAGAACTTTCATTAACTTAAATAAATATTATATCATGGCTTTAAGAATACAGACCATTAAAAAGGCTGCTTATCCAAACAGTTTCTGCTTAGAAAATAAGTGCTCATTTTTTGGCATGAGGTTTCATTCTCTCAGGTAAATTATTTTTTTTCCTGGTGTAATTCTTGGAAAAATGTCTGCCATATATTTATTATCTTAATATTAACCAGATTTATATATATATATATATATTTAAAATTTTATTATGGTACTCTTTAACCTGTTTTAGTTTAATTCTTTCCAAATCCAGTTACTGCTGGAGTTGAATACTGACTATCCATCTACATTTTGACTCTCTGTGACTGCAAAAATATTTTTTGCCTTCCAAATGCTGTGGGATATTCCTGACACATTCTGTAAAACTGCTTTGACTTTTTTCAACTGTATCAGCAATCTAGTAAGGACTATTGTAGGTGTTCATATATCTTACTATAGGTGTTACTACAGGTCTTTTCTATGTCATGCTGTTTCAACTTGTGTATTTTCATACTGTATTATTTTAACATACTGTGTAAGTATGATGGACAAAATTAACAAAAAAGGAGTTAAACCTAACAATTGCATTTGTGACTGTCTCTGATTTCTAAAAATACTGTTCTATGGCATTGTGTGGATTGCCTAATTCGCTGTTATCTTGTACTGTATTGAGTTCCACAGAGGGATGGTACATCGACCTGGGCAGTTATGAGGAGAATTCTCGCTAGAAATGGGATTACTGGATTATATGCTGGTAAATTTTTTCCTATCTCTAAAAGAATTCAGACTAGAGAGTTCTTAATTATAGATTCTAACATGCATAAATAATATTTCCATTTCTGGGAACACTGTCAGTTATGCAATAGTTTGCATACATAAAGCAACAGACATGCAGACCTTGGCCTTTCCAGGAATCCTCTTGGTAGAGTACCATGGGATAAAGCCCTGGAGGGAAGAGAGGCCCAAGCAAGCTTGTTAACATTCAAGAATCACCTCCTTCAGGCTCATGAACAAAGTATCCCACCAAAGAGAAAGTCAGGTGAAAACTCCAGAAGGCCCGTCTGGAGGAAGAAGGAGCTCCTGGACAAACTCAGACACAGTAAGGAAGCCTGCAGAGGGTGGCAGCAAGGACAGGTAACCTGTCACAGAGAAATGGTCCAAGCAGACAGCGATCAGGTTAGGAAATAAATCTGGCCAGGGATGTCAAGGGCAACAAGAAAAGCTTCTAAAGGTATTTTGGTGATCAGAGGAAGACAAGGGAAAACGCTGGCCCTCTCCTGCATGACTTTGGCAACCTGAGGAGGAAATGACAAGATACTGAGATTAAAATGATATTGAGGTAAAAGCCTATAGAAATTCATACTTACGTGACCATCTGCAAGAGATATTCCAAACCCAGGATACTTTACAGTCTTCACCATACTGCACTGGTTCACTGGGGGCCCTCATGTCAATGGCTGCAGTTGGTTAAGCCTTGCAAGACTTGTGTTTGCTGGAAGAGATGAAACTGCTTTACTCACTGTACGGTGATGGCGTAGCTGGGTGACAGGATTTGCATATTTCAGAGCACTGATGCTAACGGAATGCAAGACACCACAAGGGATCAGTGTTACTGAATTCAGTTAATGGATTAGAACACTTACACTTGGATCTTGACAGATGGGTAGCAGAGTTTAGAGATACTCTCTTGACCAGCCACTAGCTTGGTTCCCTTGGCCACACATAGCTGAGGTGACTGGAGTTGGTCTGCCTGGCTTCTTGCTGCTGTACCAAAGCAACACGAGTTTTCTATAGGTTGTGTGTCATCTGTGTAGGCTCTCTCCACACATCTTTGCATTTCAAGTGGAAGTAGAGGGCTGGCTGTGTGCAGCCAAAGGGATGCAGCCTTATTTCCCTTCCTCTAGACTGAATTACTTCCTAACCTCTGCTGACAAGATCAGGGTTGACTGTAATGGGAGACATTTAATACTTAAATTCTGTGTTTATACATGTGACCAGGATTCTTCATTTTAGTAGAGGGCACCTCTTCTGTGCTGGAGCACAGGAGCCCTGCAGGTCCAGGTGCTCCAGCTCCATGGAGTCAGAAGGGACAGAGAAACAATGGACTTGGGGCAGGCAGACCACACAGGATGTCAGAGGTGAGGACATAAGGTTATTACACTGGTAATACCACAGCCAGTAAATTCAGTGTTTTGAGAAATGTGAGCAGGTAGAATCCCAGTTCTAAACTGATATACTATGGCATCAGTATATTGTGATCAACAAATTGAACTGCAGCACTTGGGTCTGAAAACAAATAATAGTGAATATTTCCCTTTCTCTTCTGGGCAGGTATTGTTCCACGGCTGATTAAAGTTGCTCCTGCTTGTGCCATAATGATCAGCACATATGAATATGGAAAATCTTTCTTTTCTCATTTAAATGAAAAAACGAATCAACGTCCTTAATTCTCCTTCGTCCAGTTGTTTGGATTCAAAGTATATGATGGAAGTTGTGCCAAATTTACATCCATGAAGATGTTTTTTAGAATTCCCAGTGAATTTCCACCATTACATTTGGTAACTAAATAAACCTTCATTTTTAACTGTTTCACAAAGGATTAATTCGCTCTTTTTATTAAGACTAAGAAAATACATATCACCCTTAAACTATCATTGAAGATTTTGTGACTTCTCTTGCAGCTAGAGAGAGAAAAGAAAGAAGAATAAAAGAAATAAGAAAGGAGGAGAAGAAAAAAAATTGAGGCTGGACATAGCAATGAAGAATAATGACTTCCACTGTGTTCAATTTTCAGTCCTGATTTAACAATTTTGTTGGCTTTTAAAATGATGTTTAAAAATGTTTTTGGTTTCCAATTGTAAGATATATTTATTTCTCAGTAAGGAGGTTGATACAGGGTGAATTCAATAAATACTTATTTATTCTTGCTGCTTGGTACATTTCATTCTGTATGTGTTTGTTGTTTGCAGCTCTCTATTTTGTGTAAGTGCATATTATGAAAGTTTCTCTGGTTTGTTTTATATGAAAAATTCTTTCTGTCAAACTGGAAAAATACTTTAACTCATTAGACAGAGAGCATGGGGAATACAGTGACAGGGGCAGCAGGAGCTTTTTGTTTAAGGTAATACTTGAAGAAATTAAAGCACACATGGGCATTGGAGCCAAAGGCCCGTATGGTTGCTCTGTGGAACACGCCCTCGCATGTTTCTGGGAGGTGCAAGCTGCCGCTGCCACTGTCACAGTGCTGAGGGGCAGGGCCAGGCCATGCACACGGGTAGGGGAGCACCTGTGTTGGAAGGCCAAGTTTGCTGGCATAAAGAGAGGTGGTTCCATGCCAGTTTGCCTCAGCCCTGGGTCCCTCTATAGGCACAGCCACCTTCAGCGTGCTGCACTCCTGGTAGGAACAGCTGCCACTCTGCACCTGCCTGTAGGCACTCAAATTACTAAATCAGAACTGCCTCTGTGTGATTTGTTTAAAATTATTTTTTAACTACCCTCACTACCTCCCTCCTTTCATGCATTTTCAGTGCAGTCACTGAATTCTACTTTTTGTGTATTTTTATGAGGGGTGTGCTGATAAAAAAGCAACTCAATGGTCAGATCACTAAGACACTGACATTTGGTGTGCTTTACCCAAGAAATGGAGTTCAGTCCGTGGTGGAAACTCCTCACACACTGAAAAATGTTCTACAAACATCCTCTTCTTATTAAGACATTAGATACCACATTAGGTACCATGGTGCTGGCAAGAGGTGCTGCCAGAGGCAGAGAAGATGCTTACCACTGTTCTTCCACTGTGACTGCTGAATGTAAATTTACAAAATAAGGCCTAAGAGAAAAGAGTAGCAGCAGACACTGGATGACACTGCTAGAAAGTGAAAAAACCTAAGTCTCCCCATTGTGTAAGAAAAGTATTTGCTATAAACTCAGTACTACTGTAATTGACTGAATGGTCTTCTTTTATCCTGTGGGATTAAAACAGAGACAACAGCATGTAACTCATGATGATACAAAATTTTTAATTTACATGCAACATTTATGGAACGTCAAGGCAACAAAACATACAGTTTTGGCGGTTTAAAATTCTTTTTTTAAAAATGATTAATGTTTAGAACTGAGAAAGATGCACATAACTGATTGCCCATGCACAAAATGACACCCAGAAACACGTGTCAGACTACATAAAAGACTTCAGCTAAATGACACATGTAGCTCTAAGAAAAGAGCCATCGGTGAACATGACTGAAGATCATGATTACTGCCCCCTCCAAAACACTGATGTGGTGTGACAAGTGTTTAACAGCGAGCAAGACCGATTAAATCACTGTGCATTGATGCAGAATGTTAACTTGTGGAATCTGGATTCCCTCCTTTTATATGTAGTAAAAATGCATCTCTAGTTTACAAATTTATATTTAATAATGTTACTCAACAAACAGGTGCTTAATGTGATAACAAAAAAAAGTTCCATGAAGTAATGGACATTTTGATGGTGTATGAAAAGATTCAATGGTCAGAGGTTATTACAGAGAAATTAACTGGGTGGGTACTTGAGAGCTTGAAAGACCTGGTGGTTTTGTTAAACTGCTTTAAAATTCTGTATTAAAATAGCATCAGTGGTTGTGTACCCTGCCATGGATGTACTGACCTTCAGCAGCATGGACTAGAGAGTTGAGGAGATGGATTTTTATCCTCCAGCTAAATCCAACAGTACCTTGAGTTCCAGAAGTGCATAGCCTCGTACTTACAAAGACTAAATATTTCTTGTAGTTTTAGTAAAGGTAAGAATGAATCCTCTTTCTTTAAAGCCCATCCTATGATGACCAGTTTAAAGTAGTAATGCCAAGGTACCATCACAAGAGGCAAATCAACCAATCCTGTACAGAGTGTAGTGACATACTGTAAACACCTAGGAGTAAGCAATAATTAAAAATCTGTCTTGTATTGCAGCTACTCATGTAAACAATTTATGAAACTTCTTTGGCACAAAAAAGCATTTTCCCTAGCACATGCATTTTACTTCTGTTTAAAAAGTTACTAATCATACTGATAAGCATTACCTTGATTAGCAAAATTCATAGATAAAGGATCCATTGTATCTTACAAAGAATTAAGAATATAGTTTGCAATTCAAAAATTATTTTGCAAACTTTGAAACTGTAGGGTAATCTGGAAAGTTAGTTACATTTAAAAAATGTCTCCCTTTTTTTTCCCCTCCTATCAGTAATTTAAATCAATGGCAAATAATTTGAGAAAACTGACTTAAAGAGTTCTGCTGTATTACCTAAGCAATAAAAATACCTATTGCACTCCTACAGGGATGAGAAAAGTCTTTAACACACAAATACAATCATTACATTGTTTCCCCTTTTTCACCCTCCTTGGGATCTCGCCAATAAACACAGAATCCAAACTTCAGAAGATGCTTGCCCCCACCATTCAAAGCCCCCATCTTTTCAGCAGGAAATTTCTTGTATAATGTTAGATTATCTGTAGCCCAGGCCACTTAAAAGCATTTAGTGAGTTTGCTCACCATTTACAAATCACTATTTATGCTTGATTTATATTATCAACTTACATTTGTTATTCACATGCAATTTCAAGAGCTTGTGTTTCAGTGTGATTCTTCAGTGTGACTGGGACATCTCCTAAGTGCCATGATCTTAACAGGAATGCAAAACCTAACACTGAGGCAACTTGAGAAAAGCTGTTGATAGGTTAAATACGCTCTTTGAGGTCCTATGCAACATACACAGATGAAAAGCTGGATTTTTAGGTATTTATTTGCCTACAAAGACTGGTGTTAATGATTCCCTTTCTGTTCTCCAGGAGTTGATAAATATTTAAAGCACTGCAGAGTACAGTGGCTAGAGCAGGTCCAGGCTAGTGCAAGGAGAATAAAAGTTGATGGCATTTAAGTATGGGACTGATTTCCAACTGTTTCATTTTGAAAATCAGTCATAAACATCAGATTATACATTCTGTACCTGACCAAGAGATTTAAATAATTCCGGACTAAAATAGAAAATCTGAAAAGTCCTCTGGGGGGAAAGAAGAAGCAAATGAAAACTGACCAAATTCATGAATTATAAAGGTAACCATGAAAAGAATGAATAAAGCAGCTTATTTTTTAACTCAGAACTAGCAGTCTTCACTGCAAGTCATTTTATGGAACATAAACCAAATGCATACAACACAAAGGTCTTCCTTCTTGTGTGTATCTCAAGATGGTGTTAAGCCTGGACTTGTCATCTCTGTTGTGGGACTTGCAAGGTATTCACTTGATTTCAGACTTGTGAGAGACTTATAGCTTGCTACTGATGTAAGAGAGCCACAAAGACCAAGCAATGATGGAGTGTCTTCCTTTCCTGTTAAGAAAAATAAGAATTATGCAAATAATTTTTGCAGCACAAGATTAGTTGACCACAAAAAATGAGAGAACAGAAAAAGCTGTTTAATCTACACTACTACGAATTCCCTACTATGCTTCAGCACAGGCACGTTCCATAAATGTGATTGGGAAGACACAACTTATGCAACACCTTCTCTATCCAAGGGGTACAGAGATCCCTACCCATGCCTTACAGGCTGGGCTGAAAGATTTTAATACTGCTTACAATTAAAAAAAAAAAACTTAAAATTTTTCATCCTTGATATTAAAAGAAATTTTACTGGCTCTAGAACACTAAGGTTCTGTATTGGCAAATCTATTTAAAGCTTAGAATTGATGAGATACAAAAAGGATTCTTTAATAATAATTTTTATTCTATACCCAAAATGCTACAATTTCACAAATCTTCCAACATTTTCCTGCTTTTTACAATTGCCCACAAGATGGAGCAGCTAAGCTTTGATAAGCATACAGGTTTGAAAGGGAGTATGTGCTTATTTTACCTTTATATACACAGTTCATATCATGTTCCTCTCTCTATTTTAATGGAAACACTGTCAGGCTGCCATCTCCACATATAAATGATAATTGCAAGATGTAGGAATGACAGTGGTAGTTACAAATCCAGTGCCTTTAATCTTTCTTTTTACACAAAAAAACCCCAAATGTACAGTTTGTTACAGCAGAAAGATGTCAGAAGATCCTCCTTGTAGTGGAACTGACAGGTTCTGTGATGGAGAGGGAAGAGATGTGCAACATATTTGAAGTTTAGCTTTAAATACAGAAGAGTGGGGTGGGTGTAGTCATAAATCCAAATTTCTTTAAATCAGAGTCCTTAGGGAAAGTGAAACAAGTCGTAAAACAATGAAAAATATGTTTTTCAGTGCATATTTTCTTCACACTGAAAATTCATCTCACAGGGACTGAAGTGCAGAGCTATGAGGAACAAAATTTAAGGAAGACATTAGACTGGCTCTGTACCTTCATTTAACAAGTTAATTCCATCTTGCTTCCCATCCTGCGAGTGACCTGGATCCAGAGAGGATTGAGAAAGACTAACTTCTGCTGAAAGCTGGTCCAGACTTTGAAAACTTTTCCTGCAAAGCAAGTAATATTTGATAGCAACACATTTAAAGATCTAACTAGTTACCTTCAACTCTCCTTAAAATTTTTTCTAAAAAAAACCTATGCAATTGAATCTTTCTTCTCTTAAACACTGTTTTTGTTTATTGCCTAAGTCAGTTCTTTCCTAAAGCAATGGTTTCTTTTTCTGCCCTTTTTTGAAAATGATTCCAAAGGAATAAAATTTTTATGGTAAGCAAGAGAAACTGATTTTAATTACCAGCTGATCTTTGTACATTGTAATAAATGACTCCAATAGGATATGTTCCAAAGCATGATGAGGGAAATACATCATTTTCAGTTTCCCTGGTTCTCTAAGGGAGAATCAAAATAAATATTAAACTTACTCATCCCATTGTTGATTGTGCTTTCTATAGAGTAGAGTGTCCAAGGCAACAGCATTGACATCCAGAGCTCCTGGGGAAGGCCACTGATTGGTGAGGTGAGTAGTTAATTCTTGTCTTGATCTCAAGTCATTATTCTTTAGCACAGTTCTGTGAATACAAAAAATGAGTCTATTAAATGCAATTAAGATAAAGGAAAACCAGGACATAGATGATCATAGAATCATTGTGGTTGGAAGAGACCTTCAAGATAATCCAGTCCAACCATTACCCAGCACTGCCACTGTAACCCCTAAACCACTAAACCACATCACCCAGTGCCAGACCCAAATCCTCTTAAAACACCTCCAGGAATGGTGACTCCATTACCTCCCTGGGCAACCTATTCCAATACTTGGTCACCTGAACAGTGAAAAAAAATTGTCTAATATCTAATCTGAATCTCCCCTGTCTCATCTTAAGACCATTTGTTTGGGTCCTGTCACTGCAGGCACAGCAGAAGAGACTGACCCCCACTCATTACAAACTCCTTTCAGGTACTTACAGAGAGCAGTGAGGTCCCTACTGAGCCTCCTCCAGACTAAACACCCTCAGCTCCCCCAGGACATGGTTTCTAGACCCTTCATGAGCCTTGCTGCCCTTCTCTGGACACACTCCAGCATTTCAATGTCCTTTTTGGAGCAAGGGGCCCAAAACTGAACACAGTACTTGAGGTGCAGCCTCACCTGTGCAGAGTACAGGGCGATCAACACTACTCTTGATACAGGCCAAGATGCCATTGGCCACCTGGGCACATTGCTGGCTCATGTTTAGCCATCTGTGAACCAGCACCCATAAGCCCCTTTCTGCCAAATAGCTCTCAAGCCTCTCCTCCCCCAGACTGTAGCACTGCAGGGAGTTGTGACCTAAAGGCAGGACCTGGCACTTCACCTTCTTGAACCTCATGCAGCTGTCTTCAGCCCACTGACCAAGTCTGTCCAGATCTCTCTGCAGAGCCTTCCTAACCTCCTGCAGATCAACACTCCCACCCAGCTTAGTGTTATCTGCAAATTTACTGAGGTTGATCTCAATTTCCAGGTCCAGATCATCAATAAAGATGTTAAACAGGACTGAGCCCAAAATCAAGCCTAGGAGAATACCACTAGTGACCATCCAGATGTTCTACTCAAGTGACTGCCAGATTGCAATTTTCACAAAGCATCCTAAATTGTTCATTTTTCCTAGGGGAAGCAACTTAGAAACACATTGAGACATATTTAGGAACGAAAAAAGTTGAAATTTGAATCCTTCTACAAAAGCAATGAAGAAGAGAAACTTTAAAGGTTTAAGGCATTTAAAAGGCATTTAAGGCATTAAAAAGGTTCTTTCTGCCAGCACAATGGTAATTAACAAGCCAGCTATTCTGCAAGCCCACTGTGGGAATGTGGTATTCTTCCCTCACTACCAATGTTTTCTGCAGTTTGAACACCCTCTTATCCCCCCTTCAATACTTTTGCAGAATGAACTAAAAACCAGACCTGTTAATTCCACTGTATGCTTTCAGGCAAAATACAGCACATAGTTATTCTATCACCATACAGTTTCTAGTAACTTATGTCTCTAACCAATAGATAAACTGGAAACTGAATGTCTTAAATGCTCAAATTAGTTTTGCCTCATATTTCCAATGAAGCAAACCAGTTTTCTAAGATTCTGGAAATTAGGAAGCTAATATGCCAGTACTGGAAATCACCAAAGTCATACAGAAATAAGGAAAGTACATAGTTCTTCAGGCTCCAAGACAGGACCAGCCTTTTTCCAATAGTACAAGGCAACCTGTGATCTGCCTTGCTGTAGAATAGCTAGAAACAAAAGTAATAGCATTTTGTAATTGAGTTTTCTGAGTCCTCCAATCCACAAAATACTAGACAATACTAAAATGTTGCTCTACAATGAGTTTGACTATCTCTGGCCTGAAGCAAAAAGCTAATTTACTCATCTCCATACCAAATGTACTCAGAAGTTCAAAGCCAAATGCCATGTTGCCATCCAAAATGCCAAACTGCACAGCAAATTAAATAACTATCCATGGCACACATACATTTACATGAATTTTCCAATAACATTGTCAACAGGTCTATTTTTACAATGCAGTTTTTATTCTGGTGGTATCTGACCTGTTTAGACAGGAACCTCTGTAAGGGCACATAACAGTGCCCAAAGAGCCAAAATTTCCCACAAAACAAAGCAGGACAATAGTAAGCTCAGTAAGGAATTTTTAGCAGATCAGGTTGACAGAGGAAAGAGATTCAGAGTTTTACTGCACAAGAAGGGGATGAAGCACCACCATGATTAAAATTAGTTTCAAGAAACTTCTATCAAGATTACTAATTCCCTCAGCATTCATACAAGTAAACAATCAACTTTTCTACCCAGGAATCCACCCCCTCACCCTCCTCTCTAAGAGATCTACAGGAATAACCACTTTGCTAACTCAAAGCTCTCAATAATTTCAAGTATTTTGTATGGTATTCACTTCCCCATGTCATGACCCTAATCCTGTGGGGAACACTGAGCATTACCCAGAGCTGTTACAGGTTTGTTGATCTGAGGAAACTGAAACAGTGAGATAGCAAGTTCTTAAAAGGTTTACCAGGTACATTACATCATCTCCTCATTCAGAAGGACATCTTGAATGTTTTCACCAAAGTTTCACAACAGGACACAGTTTATATGAACAACTGTGCCCACAGTGCCTAAATGCAAATACACACATGTGGCACATACATGCAAATTTCCATTTGGACAACCCCTGTATGCTATCAGAGACACACATCTACAGACAATTTACTAACAGGCATTTCTGCATTTGACATAGGTTTCTATATTGAATATATCTAATATTTCTACATTTCACAAATCTTTACACTATAGTAACCTGAAATTTCACCCTTTCTGTGTGAACAAAGAAATTCTGAAGCAAAGACTCACCAAACTTCTCCGGGGATTTTAACATAACATTTAAAGATAGTTTCATTTGATCACTTCTTAAATCACTCCACCATGCTCAGGAAAAAAACAGGCATCAAGTAGGATACAGAACTAACCATCCTCCCCTTAAAACTTTTATTTGGAATCATTAAAAATATGTAAAAATAGATTTGAAACTATAAAGTCAGTCCAAGCACAGTATCAAATATATATAAAACAGCAGTGTAGACAACATAAAGTTAGACAAAGTATTTATACCAGATGCTATTAGTTACCACCTATTTTATCAGCTATGTAGATTATTTAGCTCTCTGCTCTCCTGCAGACATTTTTCCAAGTATCATAAGATTCCACTGCAGCAGAGAGCCATTATAAAGGCATTGCCTCCAGAGAGCAATTCTCTTGATATGCAAAAACTGGTACTGCCTTTGTTTAACCAGACTTACTTGGAGAGTTAAAGTATTAAACTGCACAGAAACATAGAACCATTTAGGCTGGAAAAGACCTTTAAGACCATTGAGTCCAACCACAAACCTGCCACTGCCAAGTCCACCACTAAACCATGTCCCTTAACGCCCTGTCTACACAGCATACAGAAACCTAACACTCTTAATCACCATCTGGAAAGATGAACCTGCTACAAATACTAAAAAACAGCAAAAGAGGTGGATAAAAAACATTTACTATAGAAAATGTTTAAAAGGAAGAAAGCATGATCAAGTTTTAAGGAAAAAAGCAAATACAAATTTGAAAACTCGATGTGAAAAAAAGCTGTGCAAGACTATCTATTGCTGTCCTGCTCTTGTTCAGACAAGAGAAACACCTTCTAGAGGTTAAAAGCTCTCAAAGGACAACCACCTACATTTTCCAAGGCATATTAAATTTCTACAGCAGTGTTCCATTCCTCAGAATGCAAGCAGTGTAACCAGTGCTGGCCAGCTCTGGGTGGAGATGCTGCACGGTTTGAAGCAGGATTCTTTCTCATCACCCAGGAGTGGAATGAGTATGTAGTTCTATTTTTAAATAAAGTTCAATAAAATATGGTTCTATTGGTTTTGTAGCTGTGACGATTTAAGGATGGTGAAAGATAAGGTTTGCAGACAGTATGTCAAGCCATTTAATATAGGAGTTAAAGCAAGGACAATCCAAAAAGAAGAGAGGATAAGTAAGAGGGACAATAGGATTTATTAAAGAGAGAAGCTAAAAAACAAGGAAATACTATTAAATCTGTGTGAAAACAAGCATATACACCAAGGTGTTAACTCCTTTTCTTCAGTCTGGAAAAGAAAATAAGAACAGTGGCTAAACGTAATAATCTCAGGAAGGCAGCTGGTACATGGTGAATACAGTGGATGATAATAAGAGACGATGAGTTTTTTGAATGAAAGACAGGCAGTGTGTGAGACACGGCTGAATAGGATATCCTGGATTAACATAGTGGGACTGCAGAGTGCAGGAGGTTCTGTGCAGTGTAGGAAGAATATGTAAGAGCTTCTTATGAGAGCAGGGGGGTTAAACCCATTTATGGTACACTCTCTAATATAGGTGGGAAAAAATTCTTGATTTTCTGAGAGTCGGTGAACTTCCCCTCTCTCATCCAACTAACTGGTATCTTCTGTGCCTACTGTTATTTCCACCACTTTATAATCATGTCAATGAAAAGTAGCAGTTGCTGTTTTATAATCTGCAGAAAGAAAACAGTTGTACCCTTAGCAGTCCTTATCCCAACCAACACTTTTGTAAAATAACTTCATATACAGTTTCAAGTTCTGAAAACTTTATAAAGAAATTGTGAAGAGATAGGCAGAGAAAGAACACTCAACAACAAGCAAAACATCAGCCTATTACCAACATTATTTTCAAATGGAATCCAAAAGATAGCACTGCACAAGGAAGGAAATTATCCCAGCTGAAACCTGGGCATTTCTTTTAAAATAACCAAATATCCCTGGTACTACTTCACAGCACAGATTTTTCCATAATGTACATATATATATATATATATAAAGGAAGTATAATATACACAGTCTTGCCATGTTGTCCCAGGATACCCTATCTATGACACTTAAATTGTGGTAGGATATTTTTAATATCTGAAAAAAAAAAGAAAAAACTCCACACAAATTGAAAATGCTACTGCAATAATTTGTTTGGCAAAACAATCAGTAAAAGAAATGAGAATATCTTAATACTAAAATACATGCTTTAAAAAGAACAAATATTTGCCTTACATTTATATTTTTTGTTCTCTATACCAGGAACTACTATTAAAATTAGCCTCCTCTTCAAAAACAAAAAAACCTATTCAGTTAAAAACATCCTGCTAATGAATTCCTGCCTATTACAAAAGATTACTGATGAGTCATTAACTAATCAATACTAACATACTCCCAAGTTGGAAATAGGTGTCTGCAGATACATATGCTCCCTCCAGGCCTGTAAATTTACTTACTTTTATTCAAGAATAACAGAAGCAGCCAAAGCATTCATCAGGTTTATATAGCTATTCCCAGAAATACCTCTGCATGCTTTTAACTTTCAGTTCTTTAATTATGTATTTAAGAGGCTGGGAAATGTGAAATTAGTGAAGTCTTCCAATAAACATCCTTCTTCTCTACTGTTCACTGACCCTGTGTTTGTCAGGTACTCTCCAGAATATTTACTTGCACATTTCCTCAACTTTTATTATTTTGAGCTGTTTATTTAACGATTTATTGTTTTGAGAGTATTAAGTACATGCAGGATATATTTTTGTACAGTACACACACAAAAATAAAATGCAATTGACAAATTACTGCCCATTTCCAACCCTGCTGCCTTTCAGTTCTGGTACAATCATGTTAGGGGCCACTGGGAAAAAGGAAGCATCGAAATTAGCTATTTAAAAATTTTTTTGAAAAAGCTTTTTTGGTTTGTTTGTGTTTATGTTTTTTAAATTTAATTCCTAAGATAACACCACAAACACTTCTGTTTTCACTAGCATTGCTTTTGGCAGCTGTCTCAGCTGTCTCTCAAAAGATTAAGAAATTAATGCTTCGAATTAACACATCTAAGACTTCTGCATCTTGAAAGTGTGACCTAACTTAACAATGAGAGACAGGGACAAAAGACAACCTGTATGTGGGGTTCCTGCATGCAGAACAGAAATTATATAAAACAGTGATTACATTTGGTCACTTACTATACTGTAACTGTATCACCTCTGTGAATTTAAAAATTAATAAATTAATAGGATTTAATCTCAAGTTTAGTCCAAGCTAATACAGAAAAACCTTTCCTTGTTAACCACATAAAATTTCTGGTCTCATTTCAGCTATACTGGATTTCCAATTTCCCCTGGATCAAATCCAGATTTGTTGGAAGCCTACTCCAAAATAGGAATATAATAAATATTCCATTTACAGAGGTTTTTTTGTTTGTTTAATAAAACAAAACTCAGTTCTGTTTCCAATTATACCTAAGAAAAACCAGTAATTTCTTACCTGCAGGTTTAATTTCTCCAAATCCAGAAAATGCCAGACCAGTTGGCAATTTGCCCTCCTACCAGCAGATGAAGACAGGAAATAAACCAAACAGACTAATTCCCTAAGAAAGGGAATTACATCAGATGAGTGTTCCAGTTCAAGAACTACCTGAGTAGTGAAAAGTAAAAGTGAAAATAAAAGCTTAAAAAAAAATAAAAACATTTGAATAAGAACAAGCTTCAAAAACCTTTACTTAGGACAGGAAAAATGGAATGCAAACTTAAATTGATAGCATACATGAATATAACTAAAATCTGTAAAAGCAACTCCAAAATAAAAAGGGAGCTCCCAAGCTGTCAGCACTGTAGCACAGCAGTGAGCTGTCTGGACTGGTATGTCACTGGACTTTGAGAAATTAGATCAGCAGGTATGAAAACAAGTTACTTACCAGTAGATTTTGATGCTGCAATGTATCATGTCTGTCAGATCTGTGCCCTGTGCACTGACACACTATTCCCCAGCCTAGACAGATCCCACAGCAGTTAGATCCCAGCAGGCTTTCTAAAGGCAGTTGCTGCAGTGAAAAAAAAAGCAGGAATATCCTACCACAACGCATTTTCTTATTCTGACTGACCAACAACAGATCTTTGTGTGTCACAGCAATGCCACTACTTATGCCACAGAACAGATACTCTTGAAGCTCCTTCAGCATTTTTGATCCTCCTTTACTGTCTCAGAGAGATCTTGAACTATATCCTCCAGTAACAAAATTAGTTATCAATTTTATACAGCCTTTGATTTTCTTGACCTTTGGATAACTTGAGGAAGCTTATACTGTCAGAAATACCAGCAGCTGGACTCCTGAGTTCTAGTCTAACTGTGGTGGAGACTTTGTTCCTGAACACAGACATCCAAAAGGGATCAAATCATACCATAATATGTAGACTTTGCAAATGCTCATTAAAATAGCACTGCAGCATATGACTGACACTCTTCCTGTCCTTGGACAAATAACCAGGCCTGATTATCTGGGGGAAGACAACAGGCACAGCACAACCAGTTTTCCCAGATAGGAGGTCTTGACAGAAAATAAGAATGCTGATCTTGATCAGCAACTGGACTACTGAAAAAGTAAAGAGCAGATTTAAAGTCAGTTCTTCAACTATTAGATCAGCTGTGAAATGGAGGATTCTTAGCAAACACTCTTCTTTTTTTTTGACAGATTGTCTAATTTGCCTTCTGTAAATATCCTCTCAAACTCAGCTTGTCATTTAAGTATTTTTTCCCCTTTGTCAGTGATGTAAATACAAAATATCCATTTATAGCTGAAGTCCTTTTAAAAAAACATTTCTACAAGGGTGTGGGAAAAAATAAATCAAGATCTTCCTTCTTAACAGATCAGGAAAATTTCTCTAAAACCACTGGTCTTCTCCGTAACTTTTTTACCATTTTAACATGATTCCTTTGAATTCAGTAGAACAGGAGAAACAACTGCAAAATGGTTGAGTAACTTTAAGAAATGAAGCACAAAACCCTGTGACTCTCAGAAGCAAATGGTAATGCAAGGTTATTTATCTAAACAGATAAAGCACAAAGAGATCAAATTCAGGCTCTGTGACTGCAATCCAGCAGTTAATGTTTATGTACCATGACTGACTTACCATAATTTTTACCTGTTTTTTCTAATCCCTCTATTTGCAGCATCAAGTTATTCAAACTCTTTTATGAAAACAAACCTCAGGTTCACCTGAGGTCCCAGACATGAGATAATTCCCTGTGTGGAATTAGAAGAGGAAGGCACTGATGTTTGCTGTATTACTATGCCAAAGCAAGTCTTCCTGCCACAGTTCGGGTAAGTTCAGGTACATTAACGAAGGAAGAAACTCATAATCCACACAATATGCTTTCCTACTGGGAATGCACATCATTTAAAACTGCATTGCACCAAGGCCTTCAGAGGCTCAATACTTGTCATTATTATTATTTTGAAAGGCTTTACTTTCTCCTGTTACCAATCTTATAATTCCACATTGGATACATAATGTGGAATTCGGAATGCATGAAGTGCTAATGTCCAGGTAACTTATTTAAAGCTTTCTTGCTTGCTACTTCTATGCAATGCCTTTATCCATAGAAGTGAAGTTATGGAAAAAGAGCAAAAAGATGCACTGTAAAAACAGATTTTAGTATTACACATTAGAGACTCCTAGACAGGGACACACTGCCACGCTAAGGTCATTAACTACACAAAATGGTGAAAGGAAAGTCCCTATGGGTCTCTAACACACCAAGGGGAGAGCAGGGTGAAGGCAGCAGAAGACTCCTTACAAAAATGAGTATCTTTCACTTTGGAGTCAGAAAACATTTTCCTGTAAATATTCCAACACATCCTTGAAGACACCAAGAGCTTCAAAAGCTTTAAACTTCTTTTAGAATGTTAAAGTTACTTTAAAATAAACCTTTTAACCCCCCTTTTTAACAGTTCTGAATGAGATAGTAAAATACAAGGGTTTAAAAATAAATTCCTCCCTATCTACTGAATCTTGTACAGTAAGTCCTTTCCTTCAGGCTGCTATCAGCCCAGAAACTTCTGACTTCCTTTTGCACAATAAACCCATGAGAATTCTAAGAAAAGAATCATCATGTTGGAGGCTTGATTGCAAACTGTTTAATTCTGCATGGTTCTGTACCTTGGCCTGTATGTTCCTCTCTGAACTGCAGGAGTCTCTCTGTCTGTGTCCCACGCCCACCTGAACTCTTCCCAGTTATATTTGCAAAAAAGGAAACACCCATGTCTTCTCGGGTTTCCACCTCACTAAAAAAAGAACTTCCCTTCTTGCTGTCAGTTCACACCCTTGTAAAACAGAATGGGATTACAATATTGCAGCAAACTGCAAAAGAAAATATGACACAAAACCAAAATTCAAAACACCGCCTAAACTAAAGATTTAACATCTCTCAGAATATTTTTTCTATGCTGTAGAAAAACAAAACAAAAAAACCCCAAAACCCCAAAACCAGACAAGTAGAAAAAAGAAGGACCTGAAAATCAACCAGACTGCAATACTAAGGATTTCAAACTGCTGCTCAAACTGAGGGAGAAGCAGAGGACAGACAGGAAGCATTACAAATAAAAGCATGGCTAATGTGAATTAAGGTTTGATAGCAGGATCCATGAAAGCTTTAAAAGAAAAGAAGGATTAACATTCTCAGTTTTCACATTCTAGGAAAGAAATTGGCCAAGATCAAAGATTAAAATTCAATCTTCAACTTCCTTTTAGTGAGGAAATAAAGCAGCTGCAACAAATTGGATTTACTGTACTTAAGCAGTTGAGGAATTCAGTTCCTTTAAAAAAAGAAAAAGTCTTAATAGAGGACTATCTGAAATGAAGGCAAGAGGGCTGAAAACTTGATCCAGCTTTCATATTTCTCCAGATGATTTAGGTTTTGAGCTAGGATTACAAAGCCAGGCAACCCATATTAAAGTTTTACTCACATGGAGACACAAAACACAAGCTAAATTTCAAAGCCTTTGCTCAGACCTTTCTGCTTCCACTTCCTTGGAGAAGCTTTTCTCTGCTTAGTCCCTGACAGCCCAGCCCCAGCTACATCCTCTGCAGCTTTGTGCCTTCCTCTCTGACCGCCCCCCGCCTGCTCGCAGGCTGAGAACTTGAGGCAGCACTCTGCAGACTCCAGAGCGTTTACAAATAGCATCTGGACAAAGTGAGCACAAGCAGAGATACTACTTTCATGAGCAAGTTGTTTAACCAAATGGGGCATGACCATGCATTGAAAAGAAATCCTCTTTGCTACAGAGAATACAGTACATCTTCCTTTCCATAGTCCACAGTAGATTGGATAGGACATGGTGTGTTTGAAACAGAGAAGCCAATTTTGCCTGGAGTTAAACACGTATGAATTTACTGTGCATGCTGCTCACAGAACCAGTGTGCTACATTCAGGTGCTGCAGAGAATGAGCTGATGGACCTTTCTGAGAGGCTAGGACCATTACCCTGAGCTCCACACAGTGCTAACATAGGGGAAAAAAGGCAGAGTACTCCAGCAGCCAGTGCCTGGAAAAGAGAGAAGAGTGACAGGCTGTGCACACCTCAGGTGCAAAGGCATACACAGCACACTGACTGCAACTAAAGAGTATCACTGAAAAACCCCAGCTTCTCAGGGTTGCAGGTGCACTGTCATTTCCTGTCTTTACAAAGACATCTGTATTCTCCAGACAGAAACTGCAGTATTGCTGAATATTAAAATATTAAGAATTATGAATATCAAAATGTTAAGCTATATTAAGACTTTAAGAATGGAGTACAAGCACAGTTTGGACCTTGAAAAGGCTAATTCTGAAATAACAGCCAGACAAATTAAACCTATCTTCAAGATTTGACAACACATGAAAAAAAATTCTTAGTTATACAGTCAAGCTTAATTCAATGTATGATGTGAGTGTCCCTACAATTTAATTTGATGCTTATCAGTGCCTTAACCAGTGACAGAATTCCAAAAATGGAAGACTGACTTATTTTTTTTCCCCCCTAATTTTCCTTCCCTCCCTACAGATCAAGATGGGGGTATAGGAAGAAACAGTAGAGAAAGATAAAAACCAAAGTGGTATAAAATATATCACAGCCATGGAATTTACAAAGCAAATTTCACATACATGTGATAAATTGAAAAAAAAAATTACATCAGTTGGGACAAAGGGGCTATACCATCTTACAGCAGGCACACCAGCCTGAAAACCCGAAGAAATTCTTTAGGAGGAAACCTGTGTTGGTAAGCATTATACAAATCACTGTTTTCATTTGAGAAAAAAACACAGCAGAAGGAAAAAAAAATTTAAGCATTTTGAGATTTTTTCTGCTTTGCATACAATGCTTTCCTTTTTCCTTTCATTAAAAAGATGTTCTGTGTTAGTGATCAGCTTCTATAACATCAGTGAGTCAACATTCAGGAGATGAGTCATTCAGGAAATTGATGGACTCTCTCTTGCAATCATACATCAATATATATATACCTATATAAATATCAATTTCAGACGCAGAATCTGAACTTTAAAGTAACAAATATCAGCAGAGTTTGTCGTAACACAGGTAGTGGGTTAGTCTAAAGAAAGACTAAGCATGGGGAAAAAAAGCCTGTTTAAGCTGAGCTAAAGAGTTTAAATGTAAGGATATTGTGGGCCAATTTGCCCAGTCACATCTTTGACTGAGTTAACTAGTCCTTCAAGGCAGTGGTCTCCAAAGTGAGATGCACAAGGTAATCCTTTGGAGTACTGGAAAAAGCCCTTTTTGTACTGCTAATAAAATTTTTAAAATATAACATTTTGTTTACTTCATTTTTATCTCATACTTTTCAATTTCTATTTTTGTATATTTAAGAACATAAAAAATACATTAGCATGACTTATAAATAAATACACCTACATTGGGGGAGTGCTTAGAATTTTTTTACTGATGGGGTGCATGATCAAATGTCTCTCTGCTTCAAGAAACATTCAACATTTCTTTGCAGAAACACAGAGGACAAAGTAATGTCTACCTTCATACATTTTGTATACTCCAGGATGCATTTCCTTGATGATCTGGGATCCCTCTCCCATCAAATTACAGTTCTATAATCTGAATGTTACAGAATTCAAACTGTTTTCTTCATCTTCTTTTTTCCGTGCCGTGGATCACAGGCTTTTAACCTGAAGGCCTTGTTGATCTGTTGATCCTGTGTTAACAGGTTTCCAAGTCAGCACCAATAACAGCCTATACTATCAAGTTAAGTCAGATCTCTATTCCTTACCTCACATTCCTTTTTTTGGGTGGAGGGCAGAAATAGATTTAGAATCAGATTCTGCCAAGTCCACCGACAATATCCATAAAACATTTCGCTTTGCATGCCTGTGAAATACCCTTTTGGAAACCTCAACACAACCTTACTCAACAAAAGTTTGAAACCACAGATCTTGCTACCTAAAACAGCAGCCAGTAGAATAGAAGAGCATCATTATAAAGAAAGTATAGAATGTTTATTTATAAGAGTTTCAATTACACAGCAAACAATCCTAAACCAGATCTTGAAGAGTTTTACAAACAGCAATGCAGTATGCCTTGGGTGGAATTACAGTCCCAAACTTGCTCTTATCTGCTGATATAGAACTCCAACAGACTACAGCATACATTCACGGCTTCAAAATTCTAGTAATGGTAGGGGAGCAAAACACTAAGTTTTGGTATTACTTTAACATCATTCTAAAATGGCTGGACCATAAAAGCAACTGGCCAAAACTCATGCCTAATTACAGACACATTACTGTGATATAACACATTCTGCTGCCAGGTCACCCTTGGATGGAATAAAGAAAACCCAACACAAATACCAAATATTAGTAAAATAAGTTCATTATGCCTAGTGTTGACCATTAGAAACCTGCTAGGAATATTTCTTCCTCTCCCTCACCTGACAGGGTCACATGCTACACTCACAGCAATAAAAATTTAAAATTATACCTCTCCAAATATCTAGTGTAGTTCAGACTCCTGAATGCAGTGTCTTACAAACAAATATACAAGAAAACACTGTCAAGATACAACAGAAGTTATTCCACAGTTTGGGCCTTTACATAAATAAGGCCACCAAACAAAATCAAACCTGAAAGACTGAGGCCTTCAAACAGTCTGACTGCATATATCTCAGCTAAATTAAACAGCAGGTATGAACATTCAAAATTTCCAGTATCAGAGTAAGTAAATGAGTTCACATCTTCCCCCACTTTCCCCAAATAACCAGGGATGCCAAAGAAGTGTAACATGAATCATTAGGCATATCAGTAAGTTCAGAGAAGAACTCAAGAACAGGTACCACTTAAAAACTTGCAGTCAATCAGAAGGAAAAAAAAACTCGGAAAAACATCTTTTTTTCTTCCTCAATTCTGAATTTGGCCTAAATAAAATGCCAATTCTGTATTCATGAATATTTTCATAAAATCCATTTCAAGCACTGGCAGTAAAATGATCCACCATGAGACAAAGAGAGAAGCAGAAAAAAAAAAGCAGCTTTGCTTACAAGCTAGAAGTACTTTACTTTGCAGGAAAGACCCTTTTGCACGGTGTCTTTATATATTCTCTTTATCATAGATCGTTTCAAAGATCTCAGATGGCTGCCATGTTACTCCAGGGCTCAGCTATTTACAAATTAATCCAGATTTAAGGCAAAATAACTTGCCTTTTATTTGTTATGAACAGAACATTCAACTGCTGCAGGTGCACCCTGTGGCAGCTTCATGGCAACCTATCACCAGCAACTCCTCCATCTCCCTGGGTCTCCAAAGACAGAATCACTGAATGGCTTGGCTTGGGAGGGACCTTAAAGGTTCCAACTCCACCTTCCACTAGACCAAGTTCCTCAGAGTGGCAATGTCTCTGCAATAGGAGAGTACCTCCATATCCAACAGACGGGGCTGAGAGAATAAACTGTATAATGATCATAAGATAATATGATAAAACACTTATCATATTAGAAATCACATGTGCTATTAATAAAAAATAAGCCTTCGACTGTTTTAACATTTTGCCTTGCACTGAAGAAAGGGTGATAGTGAAATGTTTTGCTAGTTTGAACAGTTTTAGGACCACCAGATGAATTACTGTGTCTGAGTCGTCACTAATAAATTAGAATCTAGCCAAAGAAAAGAAATATTTTTTATCCTCTCCTGCCTAACATTTAAAAAATAGTCTTCAAAAGGAAGCACTTTTCCATACTTTTAGGGGTAGCCTTAAAACTGGAAGTAATAAAATATAAAGAACATTTTATAAAAATGTATTAAAAATTTAAGCAAGTTTACTGTAAGCTACTTCAGATCTAAAAAAATTTTAAATATTTAATCTCAGAATTTTTCTGTTTTACACTACTGCAGTTTCCAGGGAGCCATTCCCAAATCTAACACTTGCGAGAAAAAAAAAAGCTAAATACATCAATTTCTTTAAGAAGTTGACTCATTTCCATAGGATCAGAAACTCTACATATTGTATAGTTAAATAAGTTAAATAATTTAAGTAATACTGCTCTAGCAATGCTTCCCCATTATGCTAACTTACAACTGGTCTTGCAGTTCCACAATGATATATTCCAGCTGCTCCTTCTCCATTTTATGGGCTAGATCCATATCTTCAATTCTTTGTAAGAGCAGTTTATTCTGTGAGACAGATTCAGACAGCTGGTTTTCTCTGAGTCGTACCAATTCTTCAAGATAACCCTGAAAATGTAAGTTATTAGAAAACTTAGAAACACATTATCAAAACAATTTTTCATTATGCATGTTCCTATTTTCTGGTTTATGATGTATACAATTTTTTAGGCTTGTTGTAGGTTTTTAAAATTATTTATTTTTTAACAGATTAGTAAACTGACTTTAGATTAGTGTGAGATTTCCTAATAGGCAACTGGAAAATCATATATTTATTTATATTCTTGCAGAGGAATAGAAAAATGGATGAAAAAATGAGACAGGAGTGCCACCAGCATGAAACACTAAATAATCTTTCAAAAACAACTGTCACGAGTACAAGAACAAGATCAGAATTCTACAACTGAACAAGTGCAGGAAGTTACACAAGGATAAGAGTAGAACAGATCTACATGGATCTTTTTAATTAATGAAAGGGATCCAGAATGATGAATAAAATATCCAGTGTTATTTTAAAGTTTCTTTGAACTTTTGAATCACACATTTAAATGACAAAGAAGGTTCCAGCATGTCAGATGTCAGTAACTTCTCAGAAATTGTCAGTTACAACCAAATACAGGAAGTCTACGCAACATAAAATTGTGCACATTCCTTGAAACCTGTGGAAAAATGTGCAACTGTTTCATAGATGCCCCCATTTTTAAAAAGGTATTAAAAACAAGGTAGTTTTAATAGACACAGAATGGATGTGTCTGTTCTCAACTCCTGTTGAATTAAGAGACAGGTTCACATCAGCTGGCAGCAAAATGCTGCTATTGTAATTCATCACCACAAAGACTGTTCAGGGTTTGAAGCATCTCTCACATGAGAGGAAACAGAAGGAGCTGGGATTGCTCAGGTCAGGGCTGAAGAGAAGAGAAGAGGGTAAGGAAAAAGAATCATATCAGTGCACATCAGTATTTAATGGGAGAGTGTGTGCATGATGAAATGAGACTCTTCTCAGTGACAGCCAGTGAAAAGAGGCAATGGGCACAACCTGAAATACAAGCATACAGGAAACTATTCTAATATAGGAAAACTTTTCTTTCCTCTTTTTTTTTTTCCCCATTAAATGAACACTGGAATAGGTTGTGCAGACAGGCTGGGGAATGTGCATCCCCGAGATATTCACAGCCTGACTAAAAAGGGCCTTGAGTAACCTGCTCTAGTCTACCTTTTTCTGAGCAGAGGAGTTGGACAAGACAATCTCCAGAGGTGTCATCTCACCACAGCTACTCTGTGATCCTATAGTTAAATACAGTTCTATCTACTGGATATATTTATATTTGACAGGGACTTCTTAGTCTCAGTACAAGTTCCAAGGAATCTTGAGAGTTTTTCAGTATGCCTAGTTCTGCCTCATCAAATATTACTGTTACCTTGACTTCTAAGATATTCCTTGGAGTTCTAAGTAGCACTGTGAAAGTACTAAATCATGTGTTACAACATAACAAATTTCCTGCCTCTCAAAAACATAAAAAACTCCAAACCAAGAAAAAATCAAATTTCACAGAAACGTTTTAGACCTGAAGCACCAGTATCAGAAACATAATCCTATGTACAGTAAATACCTCTATCTATAATGACATGGAGATGCACATCCCACCGGTAAAAGCACATAAAATTCTAGTATAAACAGTACACAAATAATTCAGGAGTTTACTGTACAAAAGTGAACAGTTTAAACCATTCCAGAACAGGGAAGGGATAACTTCCACATAAATAACAAATGTGTAAAGTATGACTCATTGATCTGGACAAGGGACAAGTTGGAAAAGACAAACTCATCATATTTCCAGAGAGGCCTGGGGAAGGCAGAAAGGAAGAGACTGTTCTTAACTTTTTAAAAAATGAGAGCTAGGCACCATGAAATAAAGCTTATAGGAGCCAGATTCAAAAGACAGAATAGGAGGTGGTTTTTCACACAACAGATGGTAGATTCACAGAATGCTTTGCCAAAAAAAAAAAATTGTTTGGATGGCAAAATTTTACATGGATTCAAGGGGATATTTGACAAGTATGTGAAAGAGTTCTATCACAGGTTACTACACAGACAAACCTTATCAGCTTCAGGCAGTCCCCCAGCTGACAGACATTGGCCACGAGTGTATTAGAAGAAGACTGGTGCATGATCATGTGCTTGGTGTTTATTCTTCACTTCTACTTCGGTCAAGATAGGATAGTAGGATAACCAAGGAGTCTTGGTCTAAACCAGCAGAGTGTAGCTGATGCAATAAAGCAATGCTAGGATTTAGCTTGCTGAAGTAATACCTGACCCTATCTTATCCCAATCAAATGGCTCGAAAAAGAGACCTTTATCTTAGCTGCAATCCAATTGCTTGTCACTTTGTGACCTGGTAAATACCATTCACCTGTGCTATTAATGACTGCAGCACACCTACTTACTTGGGAAGCACAAAAGGAATTTATCACTGTTTAAGTAAAATGAACGACAATAGAGCAAAAGAAGGAACCATCAGACCCACTGTATCAGTTACTAAAGACATTATTTTCAACTTGGTCTTCTTGTCACAAATATCCAGTTTTCCAACACACAGAATGTCAGAAAGCCCCTTTGTTCAAATAAAAACTCTCTGATTAAGTGGTACCTACTGCACTGAGTGCAACTCCATCATTGGTGCAACTTATTGCCATGAAAACAGGGAAGGGAGAGAAACACTTGGGAACACTTTCTATTACATAGTCCATCTTACTGGTCATTTGTTCAAGTGGTAATAAAACAGATGTAGTATAGTTGAAGTGAATTATATAAAAACTTGGCAGGCACATGACAAATGAAAATTAGACAACAGAAAATGTTCTGACTGTAAGTTAGAAAAAGTTATTTTGCTGCTGCAATTGCAAGTAGGCATTCCAAAGGAGGACAACTAGGAAAGTGTCAATAGCTGTCCGAGTAGCTACCATTTTCAAAATCATTTAAATGCACCAAAATTTCCAAAGATTTATCCTAAAACTGATTTAAATTAACCCTACATTAGTTACCTATAGAAGTTAGTAGTTCATTAAGAGAATGTTAACAGAAGTAACTCCCATGGAATGGCAATGGTTATGGATCTTAGACTCATAAATAAATCAAAACCACCATTTACTGTTACAGCCATTGATGACTTTTGTGCTTATGCATAAAGGCTCCCAGTGATTCTGACTGTGGATTTGGGCTACATGTTGCAGTATTTTTTCTACACTTGTATGTCACAGCTTTGATGGAGCAACCTTGGAAATGAACCAGTTGGATGAACCAAGAAAAATAAAATCCACCTATTTTGTTCTTTTCAATGCTTCTTCAGAACTGACAGCAGTTTCCTCATAGTAGGGGAAAGTGTGAGTTCAAACTGACCCTATGTTTTTTTAGGCAAGGATGAGAATTCCTTCCAGTGGTCCAAGAGACAGGTTTTAATTTATGTATTTGAAGAGTTTATTTTTGAATAGCGTATTTTGTTTATAAAAGCAGGGAAAATGCCCTCTGTACCAGAGAGGGCCCCAGGAACACAAGTTCTTTCCACATGGAAAATGATACCATACTAGGTGAGAAGATTGTCCCAGCAACCTGGATGCAACAGTTCAGGTCATATTTCAAAAACAAGAAGTCTAAGGGATACAAAATAGAAAACCAATAACTGCATGCATAGTGTTTTTTAAAAAATAAATAAATAGTAAATACCTATTATCCCACAGTAAACCTGACTCTTTCACTGTTACTTAGAAAAAAAATTTAGCTACATTCTTTCAAGTGCATTAAAAAAAACCAATTTTGATTCTACCTCTTATGTATTCAGGGAAATAATTACTCCTCCAAGCACCCTTGTGTGGTTCTGGCCTTTCATAAGGTTTACTCTATTCAGAGTTTCACAAAAATCAAATTCTTACCCTAGGAAAACAGAATACTAAAAATACTAATAGAAGTTATTTTTAAGAAGTTAACCAGTTGTATTTCTTTTTCTTTCCCAGTAGTTTTTCCTGACCCTCCTTTCTTTCTCTGTGCACTACTTCTTTGGTGTCTATGAACAGTGCTCCTTCTTCTCTCCCTCACTAGCTAATATGCACTGTAATTACTGTAGATGTAATATGCTGTTATGAAAAGCTGACATGCACTTTTTTTTGAAAATGCTAAATTACTAGAAGTTTAGACATATATTTCACTTCACCTTTAACTTAAGGTATGTTGGGTGGTAGATTGAAAACCTACCTTTAGTTTCTATAGTTACATTCAATATGTCACCTAAATTAAAATCCAACACAAACACACCCTTTCATGTTTTACTTTCCCATTCTGCTTTAATTAAGCTGTAAAACTACCTACTTTCTAAAAACCCATCTCAGTATCACTGAGAAGATAGTTTTGCCTTCCATCTACATGGATTGCTTTGCTGATCCTTTTTGTTTAGTTTACGACTAAGTGTTAAACTTTAACATCACTATCATCATAAAAGCCTTCAATTAGAAGTCTACCTACAATGAAATTCTGTGGCTTCTAAGGAAGAGAAAAATCGTGAACTTCAAGCTCACAACCTAACAGCATTAGAGATAAAGTGTCTGTAACTCCAAGACAGGAAAAAGTAGCCAAAGCTTCTACATAAGACAGTGAAATCTGATCTCTGAATTATTGCTGTTCTCTTTCCCAACTCATCAAACATCTTTTCCCTGAAATCAGTGAGCAAAGATGCTTGGATAATCTGAGGATCATAAAAATTAGGACCACTTACATGAAGCTAAACAACATCTAATATATTTTCCTGCCTTTACTTAGATGAATATCTCACCAGTTGGCTGGTTCCATAGCCCCCACACAAAACTAATCGTTTACCTTCTGTTCCAGTGCAAGCCGGTACTTCTGTTCTACCCTTTTGCATTTGTTGTACCAACTGTTTTCATCTGTGATGAAAGGAGGACCAATGTTCTCTGGAGTACTGCCTTCACTGCCACTACTGCCCAGCGTTCTTAGCTCTTCTTCATCACTGCTGATGCTGTCAGAACTGAAGAATCAGATTTGTTAGCCAAGTCCAAATCTGTGCTTATAAAAATGCAAGTTGTAGTTGAAATCGAAGCATCACATTTCTAAAAAAGCTCTGCAAACCAAAAAAACCTGAAATGCTGAGATTTGATAGATCACTAAATACAACTTGTATTTCAAGCTTTTGTTTCTATAGCTGCCTAACAAATTTGTCATCTTAGTTAAGTTAGACAACTGTATGTGGGCTACTCTCCTGAAGTTGAAAGGGTATATGCATTACAATATGCTATCAAAGAAAGTGGTGGCTTAACCTTTTCTTCATAAATTCAGGGCATAGAGTAGTATCTAAAAATAAATTTTGTTTCTAAAAATTTGTTAAAAAAATTTAGAAAGCAGAAAACCAAAAAAGTGGTTGTCTTTATGTGCCCGTTACTTCACATAAGGTATCTTCCTTCACAGTAAGTAGACTCATTGTTAAATTATCTTCATATCATCCAGAATCAATCCACGCTAGAGAATGCAGACATCTGTCTCAAAGACAAGAATATATTTTAGTCTAGAGAAGACAGAGGGATCTCATCAGTGCATATAAACATCTCAGAGGTGGGAACATTCAAAACCCACCTGGAGACATTCCTGCTTCAGGCATCACCTGCTCCAGGTGACTCTGTCTTGGCAGGGGCTTGGACTGGATGATCTTCAGAGGTGCCTTCCAACCCTAACAATTCTGTGATTCTGATTTATCCCAGTACCTGTGTGAAAATCTTCCCTCGCAACTACATTTCCCACTACACTAACAGAATTAGCCAGGTTTTTTTAACCAGTGATTTCCACAACCCCAAGATCCTGTCATGATACAAACTGAATTGCAATTTGTCACTAACATGTAACCTAGTAAAAATATCCAGAGAATAACTAGGATATTTCATGTTCAGTTGTACATCTTCAAGACTATTCCTAACTGCTTCTCTCAATTTGGTAAACTAACGACAGAAAATATATAATAAATTTCCATGCTTTTTTTTTTTTGGTGATGCCAAATTGCTACTTGGCTTATTAGACAGTGAGAATTCTTTTTATTATTAATCATAAGGCTGAGCAGAGGAACAAAATGCAGCTAGAAAGTCAGTTTACATAGCCACTGGTCATGACTTTGTGTTACATGCTAATGGCTTATATTACCTATGTCACATCTTACATTTACCAGGGTATATATAATTTTAATTTACAAAATAATTGCTTTTAATTTTATGGCTACACAGAAAAGGTCTAAGAGAAAGGACAGCTTGGTCTGGTGATCATCAAAGGAGATACAGCATCTGTTTCCCACTGAACTAATTCTGAACCAGGGAAACCAAGTTAGCATGACTCACATTTGATGAGTCATGTAACAATTCCAACAGTCTGAAAGAGAAAGGTAGCTGAGCATACAGGTTTGTGTTCAGAGATAAATACCATTTTGCATATGAAATGATAAGCAAGAGGCCAAATAAAAAGTAAAATTTTGCCCATGAAATAAAATTTTAAAAAGCAGAATAAAGCTAAAAATACCTTTGGGTGAACTTCAAGTATGGTGTATAATCTATGACAGCTGGATAGCTTCCATCCAATCCCTCACCCTTCAGACAAAAACTGACAAAACAGAAAAACAATAAGTTTATTACAAGAAAATTAAATGACAGTGACAGTTGAATATTACCAATCTGAAACTTGATTTTCTGTAATTTTTTGGTGTTATAAATCCTAATTTTTAAATATTTATTTCTATTCTGAAAAATACAGAGAGGTGGCAAGAGAGTAACAGGAAAGTTAACTGAAGCAGCAAAAACAGAAGACTTATGGACGAGCTTGGAATTTTCCACATTTAACATCATTTAAAGGGTTTGCAGAGTGCTTATATAATCATTGTACTAAGTAAAAAATCATTTACTCAAAAATATTTCAGGGTCTTTCTCCTTTCAGACACTTACAGGTGCTGGGCTGCAGGAAGCTGAAGAATATAAATGAACCTAACTTTTGGAAAATGCTCTTCAATGGCTGTAGCTTTATAATGCTTTCATTTTCACTGTATTCTTTTTTGTACTGGATATAAATTATTGCATTTCAACCATGTTTAATTATCACAGAAGTGACAACATTATCATGCTTCCACAAGACTCATATTCCTCACTCCTCCTATCCCTGTCATTGATAAATAGATTCTAGTAAGTCACAGCTTTTGCTAACTGAATTGCAAAGTGCCATTTTTGACAATGCAGTAACTTAAGTGCTTTTTGGGAAGCACATCTCAAGGGTTGGGTTTTGTTCCCAAAAAAGCACCCCTGGCAAGACCACAATTACCTAGTTCCATATTGCTGTGAGGGGAGAAAAAAAAAACCCAAATTATATTCTCACACAAACTCTCTCATCTCCAGCCCAAAGTCTTTCTTACAGTTCCACATAGATAAGGTAGTCAATATTCAGAAGAGACACTGAACTGAAAAAAATCTCATATATAACATGCTACAGCTTCTCAGCCATTCAAATCACAATACTGTGATGGCTCTGCTCAGTGGTGCCAAGCAATAGCACAAAGGGCAAAGGGCAGAAACTGATGCACAGGACGTTCCTCCAGAATATGAATTCTTTACTGTGCAGGTGACCGAGCACTGGAACAGATTGTCCAGAGAGGCTGCGGAGTCTCCTTCATTGGAGATAGTCAAGAACCATCTGGACACAATCCTGTGCCATGTGCTCTAGGGTAACCCTGCATGACTAGGGAGGTTGGACCAGACAACTCACTGTGGTCCCTACCAACCTGAAACATTCTGTGATACATGGCACAATAAAAACGCTCCTGTTCCCATTTTGCACAGAAAATTCCTAGACTTTTAAAAGCTGCATTGACAAAATTTAAATGCCTTCAAGAGCAAATCATTAATCTGAATACCATTAAGAGATTCCTTTATATTAGAAATCAGAGAACAAAGAAAGAACAAGTACAGTCACACAACTAAGCTCTCATACCATAGTATGTGCCACTGAGGCTTTTGTGAGACAAACACAGTCAATTGATGATTATTTATGAGAGGATTTACATACTACAGACCTAATCTTGCAATGCTTATTCATGTATAGCTGTAGTCCTTCCAAGTACAAGGCTAATACAGAAGCGGTTTAATTTCAGATTATGTAAAGCCTAAACTAATAAAATCTGTAAGATTTGAATTTTGTTGTACACAAGGCTAGCACTCTTATCATCCTGCAGCACACTTCTATTCTTCCAGAACGTATGTTGAGGATGTAGTTAAGCCAGTCTAATGACAAAATGCTGGAAGAAGAAGCTATCCTGTGTTTTCAATCTCTCCCTTCCCACTGTTTCCAATTTTCCTCCTTACTGTGGTATAGGCACTTACTGACTCCATGATAGTTCAGCAGCCATCAAGACCTGCATTTTTAGGTTGGTTTTTTTTTTTCTTTCCCCACCCAGTTGCAGTTCCTCAGGCAGCTGAACTAAATGCTCTTTATCACCAGAAAGGGAAGACATTGCTCATTCCTATTTGTTCCTTTTCTTCTCTAATTGCTACTCTCCCATCATCTCTGCCACTCACAGGATGCTTCTGTGAACCAAACTAGCTAACTACAAAAGAACTGTCTGGTCTTCTTACTGGGTATGTCTTGTCATTCTTCAACAATTTAAGCTGGCTCACAGAAGGGTCCAACAAGCCTGGCATAAACAGGAGTAAATCTCTAACGGGCCTTTTGGCAATAGTCAATGACTCAGTGCATGCAGTGAGGCTACTGTTCTGTTTTCTGCCAGTTTACCTCCTGTATTGGTTTGTGACAAGCATTAATGCTTCTGCAAGGCAAATACCAACAGTGAACTGACAGAAGAATGGAGAACAGCATTATCAGTCTCCTTTTCCTTGTGCTGGATTATGAAACTCTCTGCCAGTGGCTCTGCCCAAGGCTAAATTGGCCCAACCCAGCATATTAACATGATCTTGCACCAGTCAGGTTTGATCTCTTTATAGGCACTGTCTGTAATCTTTATACATTGCTGATGGGGTTTTTTAAAGATATATATACATATATAGACACACCACATTGTACTTTCAATTATCTAGGGTGTGCTTGCACCTTTGTTACCTCAAAACACAGAATTAATCACATAGGAAAGCCCACAAAAACCTGGCTAGAAATTGCCCAGGTCAATTAATGTAAGCAGTTCAGCTGCAGGTAATTATAACACAAATTGATATTAAATGGTCATCTGTAGTTTAAGTTTTTAAAATTAAGAAGTGATAAAGATTACCTTTTACATCTGCAGTTACAAGGCTGTCCTTGAGTACCAGGGCATAACCAAGTACTTAGTTGCACAGTTTTCCTTACAGTTTAAAAACAACTTTAAAAGACTTCACATCTGTAAGCTTCATTTAATAGGTTTGAAATATCTTCTGCAATTATACTTCTGATTACTTTTAGGATTTTGATACCTGAAAAAACTACCACATAATCATGCAGTTATATAAAAGCGTAACTTTATTCTTATCTAGAAGAGCCATTCAAGATCTCTCTCCTTCCCTCTTCATTGCCTCAACCTAAGTTTTGTCTCTCAAACTACCATGGGAATTTAAGAATATTTTCCATAATACATTGATTTGTAAGTACTTTTCCTAAGTGTTTTGTTTTGAAGTGTGCAAATACAGTACCTGAAATCAATTGCATTGAGTCCCAACAGCATACCAGCAAGCATATTTGCTTCTTCACCAAGAACAATTGCTCCATCTTCATAAAACCTCCTTCAACAAAAAACAAATTAGTCAGCTAATACCACTGTCTCTCAAATAATAATGTTTTTCATATTTAACAGAAAACTGAAGAAATCCAGTTTAAATAAAAAGAATTTGTGAATCCCAGAGGCATTCATATTTCATTTTAAATAAAGCAAACCAATAGACTGAATAGCACAAAACACCACAACCTTAAAGCACATAAAAGTTTAGACACAAGTAAAAGGAATTTTCATTTGTCCTATGAAATAGTAGAACAGGATGGATAAAATGCAAAGAAAATTATGGAGGTATGTTATACTTTACCTCTAAAAGGAAGAATTTGTGTCACGTACGTAAGGAAATAATGATGCTATCACAGGAAAAGAAGTTCTCTCTCACAATTATACTTTTAAAGTTCAACATTAAATTCTCATTCTTAGTAGTTGATCATTAAAAAAATATATTTTCACAAATCAGCTATTTTTCAGGTAGTTTAGCTTTTCTTAAAATACTGCATGCTGGGAAGATGCATGCTGAAAGGTCACCAGAATTCACCTGAGAATTACATGTGGCAAGAGGGAAACCAAGAGGTGTTCAGTACCAAAGGCAAGGTTGAAATGTCACTTACTAAGAACTGAGAGGTACAGTTCACCTTTACATTCTAGCAACAAATGAGTGCAAGAAGGCACCAGATTACTGGATACAACCTATATTTCAGACAAATACAGCAATATTGCCCTACCAAAAGCTCCATCTGCTTTAAGAACTGCATGAAAGTTTCTGCAGGGTTCACAGAGAGCTACAGTTGGCTGCATGGTGAACATCCAGAAAAGACAATGTTTTGAGGCACAGCTCCAGAAATTGAATTGTGTTATAATGCATGCTGTGAGAAGTCCCACTTTTGTAGTTTTGTAACAGACATCCATTTGCTATAAGGAGATGAGGTGTTCAAGATCTTGGATGTTCTCAGTAGAAAGAAGAAACCTGTAAGACCTCCTCTCGGAAGGCAGAGACCATAGTCCTGATACTGAGGCTAGGAAGTACAAACTCAGCTCTCTACTCTCTGACTTCAGGAAGGGCATTAGAAGGCTAAACCAGCCACTGGCTGAGTCAGAATGCTGAGATAGATGGATCCCACAGTCTAATTCAGCACAGTGACTCTTGTTTGTGAACAAACAGCAGTGCCCCCAGCACGTGCAGATTACCAGCCATTTCACTGGCACTTGTAAAATCACTGCCAGGTACCAATCTGCACTCTATTCTTGTAAAATAGTGCACAGGAAGAAATCACACAGAAAGGCCATGGCACACCTTCAATGGTGAGATGCAGAAGTTAGCCTGGCACTGTTACTTAAGATAGCTGCAGTAATCCAGCCAAAACAACAGTCCCCTTGGAAAACCCACCAATCTTCTATCAGCGCTATACACTTGACATCTCACAACACAACAGCATGCTGTAACTTAAGTGTCTGACCAATTCATTAGAAAAATAATTGTGTCCATGCTTAATCCAACCCCTCTTCCAAATGTAATAGGCACATCCAGCACTAACAATGTGCTGCTTCATTAAAGCACTAACTTATACTAACTAAACACAACAGTAAGGTTTAAAAAGAGCTATCAGCATCACAATTTCATATTCTACATACACACGTGTAACACAAGAAAGCTATATTTTATACAAATAATTATTAAATATGGATACAGTAAAATATATGATTTAAAATGCTAAATAAATGATGCAAAGCATCACCCAAAAAATTAGGTCAGTTATTAGGGATCTGAAATCCTACATGGGAAAAGAAAATATGTCCATTATTGCTAGTGGCTTTGAAATCAACACAACTAAAACCTGAAAGTGTAATTTTTATTTCCATCAGACGTATTTAAAATATTACTTCAAAAGAAACTTTGCACTTACTATGTTTGGAATGCAAGAGAGGTTGTTTGCAAAAGCTATACCACTGAAAGAACATTCAAATATATTAAAAATTAACATGTTCAAATAAAGGAATTTGAAACTGCTAATCAAATAAGACCACTGTTATCCACTAAAGAAACTGCCCTACCAAAACAGGGACAAAGAATGTACTACTTAAGTACATAATTTGTGACCCCACTTTTCTTCACGTTCCCCTCAAAAACCCAAGTGACTTTTCAGTTTGAGGCAACATGAGTAAATCTTTTGCCTATTTTCCTTGGATTTTGTGCTTCTTGTCTACTATGAATGCAAGCAAATCTGGGTGAAGTAAGACAACAGGTTTTGAAACTGTAATGAAATGGGATGTTTACCTAGTGATGTTTCAAAGTCAGCTTAATACTGGCAAAATATATGGAGATCTCTGGATAAATAGTATTAAAACAATACTCTAAATAAACAGAAGTCCTTACAGAGAAAATTGTCTTAATAGTCCATTCAGTATATCTAAACTTTGAGAGTGCAACCTAAAGTACCACATGTTACAGATTCACTTTTATTCAGGAAACTTCATCAAAAATCTACAAGATATACTTGTTACAAGATAAAATATCATCTAATAATCACATCATCTAAAACCAGTCCAAAACTGCCAGTGCTTTCTATCAAAAAGCATATTCTCATCCCTGTTTTTATCATTTAAAGTTACAACAAAAATGTGATACACATTTTTCTTGTTATATCAAGAATATATGCCTGATCCTTAATTCTGCTATTCGACATTTCTCATGAGGTTCCTGGAATTCTCTTCCTTTTTCCATCGGAAAAAGTTACTATAAAAATTATTTTTTACTGAGTTCTTAGGCTTTCTATCAAGCATATCTAATTTTGAAAGGAATCGATTCTTACTACACCACGATTTCAGATTTAATTCTTGCTTTAGAGAGGTTTTCTTCACTTCTGACTTTTCAAGAATTCCAGGCTTATTTCCACATTTTTAAAATCACAAGAAGATTTTCAATTTTGCAGTTTTACTCATGCTAAAACAAATTGATACCAACTCTAGATATCCTTTACTGAGTTACAGGTCTTTTATTAATGCCATCCTTTACTATACAAATCAAGTGCACCATTCACTTCCAAACTTCCCTCACTTAACATTTACGAAAATATTGCAAAAATAAAATTCTTATAGACCTGGTTGTTTTGAAGTCTCTCAGAGCTGTGGAAATGTATTCAGACAAATGTTTTTCCATAAGTGCTACTCTGATCCATGCTCGACCCTGCAAGACAAAACATATATCAAATATTTAAGAAATATTATAGAAAGAAATAGTTTTATAACCTGAAAACTAATACCACTGGTTTACCTGAGTAAATGACAGACTAACAAAACTACCACTAAACAGAAATGATTGCTAGGATGTACTTCATTGTAGCAATAATGAAAATAGAAAATCCTTTCTTACAAGGACACAAAGTCTACAGTGAAATAAAGTTATCCAAAATTTTAAGGAGGAGGTAGAGGGATTTTTAATTATATGCTCCAGCTTTTTGCAATGCCCATGTATGTGAGAGGCAGCAAATCATGGGCAGAGAGCTTTTCACTTTGAAGTCAGTGGTACTGGAAGCATCCAGTTGGTTCCACCAAAATGCAGCAGTAACTTCCCTCAAAGTGATTATCTGTGTTCATTCAAATATTTGTGAGATTTATATAAAAAAATGAGTTGCGCAAAGTTTTTCCCCCAGTAACATCATCATTATAGAAGGTGCACATAAAATACAGACATGAAATCAAATCCAAGAGGCCTAAATCTTGCAGAGTCCAAATCCAACAGTTCCATAAAAAACAACAATAACTTAAAAAACCCTTAGGAAAGCATGTTGGGCTCTGTTGCACAGGATTGTAGTTTACAAGCAGGAGACATTTCAATGGCTGCCACAGTTATGACTGACTGTTTGAGACCACCAGGTTTTGTAACCCATATAAGCTCACAAACAGTTATATAAGTAGTTAAGATGTCTTTATGCTTAATAGATTTGGTGCTTATTGGCATATCACTACAGACGTTCTACCAGAACCAGGAGTAGACTATAGTCCTACTTCAGGGTGACCTAATTGTGGCCTTCCAGCGCCTCCAAGGAATGTACAAGAAAGATGGAGAGAGACTTTTTACAAGAGCATGACAGGACAAGGGGGAGTAGCTTCAAGCTAAAAGAGAGTAGGAAGACGTCTCTGCACATAGCAGGGGAGTTGGAACTAGCTGGTCTTCAAGCTCCCTTCCAACCCAAACCATTCCAAGATTCTGTGAAATGCTAAATAAAATTCATAAGTACCAATAAATTTCATAAGTACCAATAGCACAGCAAAAAATTTAACATAGAGTGCTCTCAAATTAAAAGGACATTTACCTGGATAGCTGCCTTTATGTTGCATTTATTTAGAACATGACTGAAACCATCAAACTGATGATGCTGCTTAGCTTTGGACTAAAACCTACACACCTCCAGTCAAAGCCGAGCCAGCTAGCAATGGCAAACCCTTGCTGACAGCATCCAGGCTGAGGTGGCCACTTATTTGGACCACCAGTCAAACTGATGCACATGGTAGGTATTTGTGTCAACATGCTCTCCATCTTTTCAGACCCAGACATACAAAATACTCCCCTAAAAAAGTGGACACTGTTCTCCACACTCACTGCACAAATTAGGTTCTCTGTCTACTATTTGGCATGAAGTATTCCACAGAGTAAAAGAAAGTTTTAATTTATTTAGAAGAATATTTCAGAAAATAACCTTGCATCTTATTATCTACTGAATTTAAATGTTCATATCTATTAAAATCTCAGAATTCTAAAAGACCGCTAAAATAAATCTTAAGAGCTGATCACACCTATTCCATTATTGCATAAATTCTATATTAAGTAAAATTATTAGAAAGGGAAGGAAAAAAATCACCCCATTTCTACAGTTTTAGTATTTCTTACACATGTCCACAAGAACATAATTTCCCTTAACATACTGTGTTTTCAAAAAATTGTGTAAGGAAAAAATGGGAAAGCACAATCCCTAAATACAGAACTTTTTCTACTGAGTAACAAATTTCAAAGGAAACACATTCAGATTTAAAAGTAGGGTGTTTTAAAAGCAATTATTTCCTAGGCACATGAAAAAAAAATTTCAAACAATGAAAAAATGCGTAGAGTAAGCTAAGTACTATCTATGGGGTTTTTTTCAGGTACAGAAATGTCACAGCAATGTAATAAAAAAGTCACTTTAGCCTTTCTCTTCCCTACCTTAGCTCTAGAAGAACCGACGTTCTCCATGTTCTCAATACTGCAGATGCAATTGTGAGAGACTTTTCGGCAAGCTACGCGAATGTAATCCCAGAAACTACGAGGACTTTCATAGCCGAACCAGGTGATCTGACCTTAAATCAAAATACAAGAGACAAAGATTTATGAACTTCCCTCTCTGCTTATTGGAGATAAATGTAATTGAATACCCCCCAGTACGCTGCCTTTACTGAAAGGATTTTATACAAACAAGTCTGTGAGTTCCTACTGAAAACTGACACATAAAAAAAGTTGCATTATGCAGCTCACCCTGGTTTGAAAGTGGTGCACAAAGAGAAGTTTGGGGCTTTGTGTATATCTGTGTATTTTCTTGGGTTCTTTCTTGTTATTATGATAAAATAATACTCAAGAGTCCTTCACAGAACTCTTCGATCACAACAGTGCACAAACTTTTGACTTAAATATATGAGGCAAGAAGTATTTACACTATTTCTATAGGTAGTAGATACATTTCACTAATACAGTCAAATAAAGAGTTTTGTTCTTTCAAAAAGTTATATAAATAAAAATATAAAATACCCGTTCGCTGTGGTAGTGTTATCTTTATTTTAGGAGCAGACTGGAATTTTTCAAAGGGTGCTTTCATTTGAAGAGAAGCGGATGGAAAACCAAACAAGTTTTGCAGTTACAATTGCTTTAGCAATTCAAAATTCTTCACCAAATCAAAAACATTTCTGCCCTAGGAACTGTACCTACAAATGCAGCTAGAGTGTGAAGATGACTTCGTATCATCAATTCCAGTTTCAACTAATAAAGGCAAGCATATGATATATTAACTTTTGTGGCTTTTCTCAAACTACCTTAAGGGAAGAATATATTCAGCAAAAAACAGTTTCACTCCAGTTTTCTGAAGCTGCTAATGCAAGGCGATTCCTTTTACAAATGAACACCAGAAAAAGAGATGTTCATTTAAGACAGGAAATACCTTTACAACAGAAATCCATGCCAGCGCACAGCACTTATTTGGCTTCCAGTGATCAACAAAGCCAGCTGGCTGTACTTATACTCTGACATTACAGTGGGCTCCCATCTCATTCCAGCTCTGTGAGAGGGTACAACTGGTTTCAGACTTCAGTAGGAATTTTCTTCACTTGAAACTCACAGCCAGCTCAGCACCATTTGTGAACCAAAGTCTCCTATATTTCACTAGTCTGTCCCTACAACTTTAAACCTTGCCCACACTCTCATAATTAATAACATCTGAAGAAAAACTTTCTGAACCTATCTACACACAGAAAAATGCTGGAAAAGACTGACTGAGAATAGTGAGATGTATTTTAACGAACACTAAATAGTATATTAAACTGTATATTCACTAAAATTTTAAAAGCTTTCAGCATGTGAACTTCTATTTGGCCCTCAAAGCACTCAATGCATACACCCATGAGAACTCTCAAGAATGAGGAATGAAATAGCTCCCACTACTCAGCACTTGTCAGGCTGTGCTGCAGTACTGTGTCCAGTGCTGGTCTCTACAATTCAAAGACAGGGTTGGATTGGAGCAGGTCCAAAGGATGTTCAAAGAGCTGTTGAATCTGTTCCATGTGGAAAGACTGAAGGCATTAGGTTTTTTCTCTCTAGGGAAGACAAGGCTCAATGGGGGAACTCATCGCAGTGTTCCAGTGCGGGTGAAGGCTCCTTTACAAGGAGCCACACAGAAGACAAAAGGCAACACGTACAAGTTGCACTGGAAAAGGTTTCATCCCAAGAAAGAAATTTTTTACACTAAGAACCAAAATTCCCTGGAACAACATCACCAGTGATAAGGTAGAGTTTCTACTGCTGGATTTTCAAGATGTAATTGGACAGGGTGCCAGATACTGTCATACAGACTCCCCTTCCCACAAATGATTGGGACAGATGATCTGTCAAGTACCCTTCCAACCTGGGCTGTTCTACGATTTCAAAACCATATCTAAATTTTTAAAGGTCTTAATAAAAATGAAAGCTAATTTTAGTACAGAACTTAACATTGTGTCAAAGTACTTCTTAAGGAAAGAGGAATTCTCTCAGGAGGTGCAAGGGAGAAAGAGAATGTGGACAAAAAGAATGAAGTTCATATGTCATCTGAAGATGCAGAAGCTGACAGCTATTCCAACAGAAATTATGTTAGTTTTGTCAGACGAACTTGTTAGGTAAGCATGGAAGCTGCATGTAATACTAAACACAGTTCAAATTAATTCCATCCTTGTCTACACAGCCAGAAACCAAATAGAAACAGTCCTGTGGGGTTTTTTTACTTTCACCACATTTCTGCATCCTGCTGCACACCTCCTTCTATCAACCCATTTCTGTTCTGACAACTAGATACAAACATCCACAGTTATTGCCGATCCTTTTCATGCCCAAGAAATTCTTCACAAATAAGACCGAACAGTTTGATCCCCACTCAAGCACAGTCCAATTTAATTTATGAAATTCCACAGTTGCAAGAAGTAATGACTAGGATGCTCCAAGGTACAGGCAGATTTTCTCCAGATTTCCCTATATTATTTAGTTTGCAGCAAATTTCTCTATCTGACAAAAAGTAAGTTTTAGTACAACTTGTTGGTAATAAACTGCCAGTATAGTCCTTTGAGGAATTCCTGAGATACCTACTCTTATTTCGAGCCTACAGAAAGAGTCATTAAATATTTGCAGTAGTTCATAAATTCAGTCCTCCAAGACAATTAGAAATCAATTTACAATTTTTCTCCATACAAGAAGAATGAACTAAACCACAAATTACACAAGAGCTATCCTGTTTCTTCTTAGTCAAAACCAGTTATGGGACACTATATGTGTACAGATATTAAATCTAGTAATAGAAGCTAATCTGCAAATAGCATTATTGCACCAAATAAAGGGCTACCACAGCTGTATATTTTTTTTTTTTTTATGATAGTAGTGCCTTTAGTTCTTACACCCTTAGCCTACCTTTTTCACTGCCATTATACCACCATTGCTTTAATTATTTAATCCGGCAGACTTGTTTGTCTCAGAACAAAGAGCATTACAAGCTGCATTTTACTTACTCAAAGAACTCCTAAAATTTAGGAGTAATGCAGATTGGATAGAAAAAAGCAGCTTCCATGGACAACCCTAGCAGAAGCTTTTGACATGTTTATAACGCCTCCTAAATGTACAGTAAAACAGGCACACAAAGTTGTAAAAGTGTCAGAATAGCACAGTGAAGCATTCTGGTTTGTGTCTTCAAGGTGGTAAGTAAGTGTACAGATGACAGGTATGCTAACAGTAACCATGATATGCAGAAACTACACAAGTCACAAGATGCACTAGATACATTTAAACACTGACACTATTTCTGAACACGCATACTGGCTAGCAGCTTGGACATAAAACATTTCTGCTGTATAAAGGATATTACACTGAAAACATAGTAAGTCAGCAAATGCATCCAGGAGTCTGGTTTTCAGAGATATGTTTGAGAGGACGGCCATAGAAATCTACAATAGTTATTCACGTTTTTCAGTACTAACTCACTTAACACCAATTTAAAGTGACAGGAAAGGGCAGAAAATAATGCAACCTACTGATAAAGTAAAGACAAAATACACATCACTTTGAAATAACTTCAGGTTTTAAATCAGCTTGGATATACCTGAGATCAAATCCCAAGTACTGTGGCTGAACACTTTTGATGTTCTACCATTTCTGCACTAATTATATATACTTAGTTGATCTGATAAAAAGGACACTTACAGGAAATGTACCTGAAAAATCTGTGGCCAGAAACGAAAACAAGAAATCAAAGAGATGACTACAAGATACTCCTTCATCTCCACAGCACAGAATGGTCAAGAATGGAGCAAATTCCAAACAACTATACACAAAATAAATGGCACCTGAAATTATTCACCTTGCTTTAAAGCAAACACATACACATTTGTACACAAATCTGTAAAATACCTTTTAGGACAATAGGTCTTATCTGGATCTTCAAATATTTTGTCTCTGTATCCCTCCAGAGTAACATTTAATCTGTGCCATACTGTAAAACCATGCACAAGCTTATTTCTAAGAAGAAATAACAGAGTAATTGGTCACTTATCTTTTTTTCTGTTACTTCTTCTCTCCTCCCTTCACAAGATTTTCAACTGCCCTGTCTAGTAGTATCATATCTTGCCAGCAGGGATGCTGTACAGTTTACTTTAATGACAAGAAGAACACATGCTTTATATCCTCCTCATTACACTCTTTGGTCTACTGCACATGCTCAATACATCCAGCACCTGTAGGAAGCATTGGGTACACTGCACTACTACTGGGCATTACTCAGTACAGCGAAATAGCTCTCCACTTTCTAGTGCAGAAGGCAGCAACTGGCTTGCAATCCCTTAAAAAACAGTTAATACAGCTTGCTCAAACTCTCCTCCTTAGGGCAATTCAGACTGCTTTTACTGTCAACAGCAGCCTATTCCTGACTGCCACTTACTGGCATCAATGTACATGTAGCTGTAAGTTAGTACCATAGCATATTACCTCTTTTGGAACTATGGTGCCTTATGTGCCAACTCTTCTGTATCACATGAACAGATACCTATATTCAAGGAGCATTCAAAGACCTCTGTTGTGTGAGCTGGTTTGTTTCTTGCCAATCTCTTTTTACTACTAAGCAAAGAGCCACATCTAAAATGCTCTTAGGAATATGAGGGCTATAAAAGTGCATTCATGGGGAAAGTCATCAGTTTTCTGCCTGTTTGACTTCTTGGTCTGGCTCACTATATGACCCCATGAAGACCACAGCAAGGAAAGGTAAGCACAAAGTCAAAGCTGGGCAGTAGGGAGAGAATAAAAATCTGTAGCAAACTGCACTGAGTTTGAGAAATGTCATAGAGACTTTCATTACAATCGGACAATGTCACAAGTAATCTGTAACAGCCCCACTTTGATCAAGAGGTTGGACTGGATGACATTCTAAGAAACTTTCCAAACTTAATTCTTCAATGAGAGTGAATGTAAAAAAATTCAATCAACAAAACCACTCATGGTAGTTAAATTAAAAATGCTATTTCATGACCCTTTTGCTATTGAGAGCATCAGATCAGGTACCTATGAAAAATCCATTTCACATGGTGCTTTTGTTGCTACAATGACCATTTTTTCCAGAACATCTAGGAAGATGAGGCTTGGAGGACTATTATTACAGAATTCTTCATTGCAATGGTTTTAGAAAAAGCATAAAACTCTAATCCCTGTAGTTGAACTCTTTAAAATACCTATTCTTCTTCCTGCCATTTTAGTTTTGGGTTTTTTTGTCTGAATCCTAATTAGGCATGAAATCAATAAGCAGAAACAATCACTAGATTCCATCAAGACTATGTTTTGCTCCTTAAAAATACATTAAATTTCATGTCAGAAAAGAGTTATCAGTAAAAGATTTCTAATGAAAGTAAACGTCATACTTTATAACACAAAGTAAGTACTTTTTTTTATTCTTCCTTCCTCACCCTGTACTTGCAAAGGAAGCTAAAGATTAAGAACTGTTGTTTGTCACGGCCTTAAGAAAGTAAAATTTTATATACTTAAACTCTCAAATCTGGATCATCCATTTAAATACACTGCCATGGAATTATCCTGACAACTTTCATACAGTGAAGCTATTTATCTTACCACAGAGAAGCAGATCAAATATGTTCTGCCAGTTTCAAAACACTTTATACAACCCACTGCCATTACCAGTCTGCTTTGTGTTCCTACTGACACAAAGTATGCATTCAGAATACATGAGTCAGTTCCATCAATAAGATACAATTTCTTTCAAGTCCAGAGTTGTGGAACATATACTCTCTTCAAATTTGAAGTGTCATGGTACATTTCATATCTCAATTTCTGGTTTATTATTTAAAAATTTTAAAAAATTACACACAATCAACAAGCTTATTACCAAAATATTCCCCATTTGCAACACAATTCACAACTTCCTGCCTTTTCTCATAATTTTATTTAACTCTGCAAACTTAGAAAACCATACTTGCAATTACAAGGGGAAGACTGGAACAAAAATTTAGCTATTTGAATTTCTCTATTTCTTACTTGAAATGATTTTTTACTTGCAAATTCCATTTGCCAACCTGTCAAGGCTTCTTCTCTGTACTGCCTGTCCTAAATAAAAAGACTGCGAAGCAAAAGAATGTTGACAAAAAAAAATTTACAATGATTTTTGCACAAATACTGCTGAAGCTGGAGAAGGAGAAAACAGAGCAATTTCCCTGCAGTCAAGCTGCTAAGTACACATAATCACTCCAAAAATCTTTGTCACAATGTGACAAACCCTATGTTTCTACCCTACTGTGCGACTTATTTTTCCTCCTCTGACAGAACCACAGCAGGTAGTAATTGTGCTACTCAAATGTCAGCCTACACACAATATTGTTCACAAAGTTTGGTTATGAATATTAAGAAGTATGAAAATTAGTAGGTTGTCATATTACACATCTATATTTAGATGATTATGATGTTCTTCATAATCCTCAAATCATTTCAGAAATTGTACACAGAACTGAGAAATGAGAAGACACTTCCAAAGTCTTCTTCTAGTGACTGTTACTGCTAAGGCACACTCTGTTCCCTGAGCAAAGCAGCTTCCTCTAGAACAATTGGAAAATGCAAACAGACATTATTTTGAATTAGACCATCTGACTTGATACAAGAAGAAAATCAACAACTGACCTTTCCCAAAAGCAATTTAATCCAGGACATTCCAGTAGCAAAAACCAGCTTCACTAAAGGGGTTGGGGCAATAGAATGAAAGGACCTAAACACAGTATCTGGAAAAGAAGGCAACAAAAGCAAGGAAGGGAGAAAGAAATGGGAGCAGCAGCAGATACGCTCTGTAGCTTCTATTGAAGCAGATAACATAATTGTCTTTCAGACTCTTAGGACACAGTCTTATCATAAAGCAGAAAAGCAGACAGAGCTCAGTACCATGGCAACACTCGCTTAATTACCAGCCCAGAAGGCTTCCAACAAGATCACTGGAAACATGTTTCACAAAAAATAGTTGCTTTCACTTTTCCATAGTAATGCAGAAAATCAGGAAGGTGACAGCAGTAGGACAGACACACGAAGAAAGCCAATGTTTTCATTCAGCATCAAGGAGTTTGTACAGGTGTACATTGGTTTTGTATTAACAAATTCTCATGGCAAAATCATCACCAGTAAGGAAGTTAATTAACATACCTTTCAGTCGATGACTTAGAATCTGTTCCAGAATGGCTGCAAAATTATTAAATTCAGGGGAAGTATCATCAATAGTTTCAAAACAGGAACGGTCAATCAGAGTCTTGACTGAAAACCTAGAGCAAAAGTATGGGACAATCATAAATTATATGGATAATTAGTGGTCCTCTAAAGCAGGACAGTAGTTTGTATAAACCAAAAGAGCAAGGAACCAGAATCCACCTTGATGATTTCAAGTTCAGTCAAAGCAGCAGGAACACACAAAACATTCAGATATAGGCGTGGAAGTACAACCATGATTGTTGGTCTTAAGCATAAAGTCTTAAAAATGGAAAGAAAACAAAAAATCCCCACCCTTTCCACATAGAAATGAGCTAATTATTTTTCTCTTCTCTGAACTATTTCAATGAAGTTGTAGAAAAACAAGCACTCAAAAGCATCCTACATCAGTTTCTCCTTGTAATCCTAAACATAAACATTTTTAGCTTGATATTATATCAGGGCTCCTTTTATTCCCAAAGTCCACGTCCAAGAATCACAAGTATAAACTTTATCCTTTTATGAGAACACTCTAATTTCATCCTAATGCAAATAATCTAGACATATTATAAAACAATGAATTTTAATGCATTGTTAACTCTGCATTCACTTAGGCTGATTTCCCTGTGAATGGGGGTAATCTTTATTCAGCAGTATATTACTTTATTATTATGCTAGAAAAGCTTTCAATTTTAAATAATCTAACATTTAAAATTGGAAAGGCTGAATCAAGTCACTGTAAAAAGCAGACAAGATGTAACTAGTCAACTGGCCAGTTTGCTGTGTTTAGTTACACCAACATTTATACAAACTTATTTAGAGGATAGTTTAAACCTCAGCAAATGTGACAAAAATTATTTTTCTTTTGCCTTCATAACTTTAATCATAATCCATTTTTATTTTCCTTTCTTGTTCTTCAGTTTTCAGTTTCAAGACAAATTTCACATGTTCTCAAACTCAGAAGTATTAAATTTGAAGCATTTACTGCTTTTTTTGCAACAATCTTATTTGTATTAATAAATACTACATATTACAGTCTGAGGAGATAGTTTTCACCACACCCAAATGCCAACAGTACCAACTCAAAATGACCTCACTGTCTCCTCATCCCAGATCCTATACCTGAGTGAGCACTGGCTTCCTCAGTTTTGCCAGTTCTACTTTTTATGGTGCTTACTATGAACTGTTCTAGATTTTCAGTACTGGAAAGGAGGGGAGAGGATGACTCTTAAATATGGATATATTTATAATAAATATCCTTCACAGCATCTCGACCCAAGCAGTTCTGTGGCATAGCTGCAGAAGCAGCACAGCATTATAGGCACAGGCAGCAACGAAGCTCCTTACACTGGGACTATCTTCAAATGTTCTGTACTTTAGAAGCAACTCCTCCTTAGTGGAGTCAGCACAGCCTTCTGATGCACAAAACTAATATGCTCAGACTGAACTGACACGCAGCTCAAGAGTTTCCACTCAATTATCTCTTTCTCAGTAAACTTCTGAATAAAGACTCCCTATTTTACCCTTCCTGCAGACTTCTATTGTTGAAGTGTTTTTTGCAGGACAGGAATTAGGAGTGAATTAGGGTGGGGGAGGAAGCTTCTACTGGAGTGCCAAATTATGACTCAGTTTTGAACTCCTCCGCATTTTTAACCAATTTTGTAGTAAGTGAGAGACATGCATGCCTACCAGTTAACTGCTATTGACTCTTCTAATGGCAGAACTTTAATGCTTCCTCAAAGCTGTATCAGAGCTGAGAAACTTTTGATTAAAAAAACTTCTTCATTTTGAAAAACAAATGCCTACAGCAATGCCATGACTAAGCTAATATTAACTATAACAAGATGATTCCTTCCACACCATGCAGGTCTGAAAAAAAGAATGTGCAGCACATCACTCACTCACAGATACATACACAAGATAGACAATGAGTTAGCAGTGTGGTGTACTGCCCTGTGCACAGGAATATCATCTTAAAACTCAGAGATATGATCCTCCATAAACTGCAAAACAAAGTAGAGTACAATATATAGCTATACCTGTTTTTCCTGTATTCAATGTCATACTTGAAAGTTCAGTAATTAATATCATACCTATTCAGAAATGGAAATATATTCAAGAAGAAACACTTTGGAGCAATTTCACACACACTTCTAAAATCAGAGATAAGCAATTTACTTTATGTTTTTAATTATCAAGCATTCTGCAATTCAACTGAAGAAAAAGAGTAGTTTTTAAGGAAACAATAATTTTTAATATACTTAGGGTCTGATTATAAAACACAGTCCAAGAGCTCATCATCAATAATGGTGTTCTTTTTAAGGGCTCATATTACTGCCATAACATACTCCATAGAAATGTCAATTTTCATCTTTCACCAAAAACCTAAACCTTTATAGTCAAGTTTGGTTAAATTTACTTTTAGGAGAACTTACAGGGAGTGCAAGCATGTACTTATTTCCAGAGACCAGGAAGATAACAGCACTACCAAGAAAAATTTAATTCACAATAAATATTTTTTTGGTATTAAAAAAACTCCAAACTCTTAGGCAAATACTTGTGTGTTATCTTTTTTTTCTCCAAATACTACAAAGAGGCAAACATATATTTAAGTGCAAGTTAAAAGTCATAAGCACATTTTGCATGTTAGATATTCACACTGATTCACCATGTTTACCATGCATATTGGAAAAAGGATTTAGGATATGTAGAAGTTATGCCTTTGAAAAAAGGTTACACTGTAAGCATTAGGTAAGCAATTCTCCTCAGTCACTGTAGTTGTTTCCAGGGTATGGCCCCCCCTAGACTGCAAAGTCCATGTTTCTTGCACAGTTATGTGAAGCCACATGAGGACTGAAGTCAAGAAACAAAAGATCAGGTCTAAAGTACACATGAGCTATGAAGAAAAAAAGTCCAAATAGCTAGAGGTGGTGCTGTTCCCTTGGTTCCCTTTATTGCTCCCATCTTCACAGAATCACTAAGGTTGGACAAGACCTTTAAAATCATGGAGTCCAACTGTTAACCAACCATTAACTCAGTGATGCCAAGCTCACTGCTAAGCCATGTCCCCAAGTGCTACATCCACACTTTTTTGGGATGCTTCCAGGGATGGTGATTCCACCACTTCCCTGGGCATTCTGTTCCAATGCCTGACCACCCTTCCCACGAAGAAGTTTCTCTGAATATCCAATCTAAACCTCCCTGGTGCAACTTGAGGCTTTTTCCTCTCATCCTGTCACTTGCTGCCTAGGAAAAGAGCCTAAGCACCACCTCATTCCATCTCTTCTCCACTGGGCTGCCACACCAGCACTGCACTCCAGAGCAACAATCTACCTACACATCAGAGGTTAGCTTCTGAGTGCACCATAAGAGCACATGAGTAATGTAGCTTCTGTTGCTATACTGTTGCTTCAAGAGTTCAAAAAAAGATGTCTTTTATCCAACATTTCCCATTGTGTTACTGTAACTACTTTTACTCCCCAAGTTGTGTTGGGTTTGTTTTTTTTAATACAGTAACTGCCACTGGAGAGATTCCAATATCATTGTTTCTAAATGATCTTCATGAACTCTGATGTTTTTAGATTATTGCACATTTTTCTCTGTCATGAATCTACTCTTGCTTGAACCAAAAAGAAGATGTAGAAACAGCAGCATTCTCCAGCCTTAAAAAGACCTTCTGAATTATGCAAGATGGAGCCATCCTTGAATAAGAAAACTTAAACCAATCTTTTCGGGGTAGGTTCTTGCACTGTTTTGCAAGATGCGCAAGAAGGTCTCCCAAGTTTCTTGAATAACTCCAAACCAAAGCCAAACCTTTTTGTTTGGGGGCTGGGGGGGTATACATCCCACATCTATAGGCTTATTTCCAAAACAGCAACAAGCCTCTAACCAAAAAGCAAAAATGCAGGAAATTAAGACTGCTGTATGAATCTGTCCCTTTTCCTTGTCAGATTCTGCACCTCCTTTTAAATTTTCAAATGAATGAAAGGATTTTGTCAAGTTTATTCAGCTTCCAATGTGGAAAGTATCATTAAAATGCTATTTTAAAGAATTCAAACTATTACTATAGAATAATCCCTAAGATTATAAAATAATACGCCTTATGCTAAACATGGCTTGGTCATGAAACCAGACAGTTCCAGCTAAGTGTCAATGTCACTGCAACAGGTCTTATGTGTATTAGCAAAATCAGTGTTTTAAAAATGTATTTCCCAAGAGTTGTTCAATTCTGTGTTAACCTTGTGCATTTAAGCTACAAATATCACTTCCGAGGATTGTCTCAGTTGTTCTGTATCTATATGGATCTTTCATCTATGAATCTTATCAAAGACTAGATTAAAACAAGTTGAACAATCTATAACCAGTACAAAATCTCAGTGCCACTTATTGGAAAATGAAAACAGATCACACTTAAGGAAAAACAGGTAGGGAGAGAGACAAAGCTTAGAACATGCATTACATACGCAAACAAGAAACAAAATCCTAAGAATTATTCCAATTTCAATCACGGCTGTGTAGTTACAAGAACACAACCATGCATTTCCACATGGAAAAATGGTTCCATGGTTTATGGAACTGAAGTCTCTATGTCACTTTCCACGGCTACAGTGTCACTCAACACTTCAGTGGAAAAAAACTGCTCCTTCCAAAAATCTAAATATAAGAAAGTATCCACATCTGCAGGAGGAGTTAGATATCATCACCGTAAGAAAAGATGAAAACCCTAAAGTCTGGTATAACTAGTAATCAAAAATATGCTAAATTGAAACTCTGACAAAATTAATTCATTAAATTATCAGAGACTGTTAACAGATAGAAACTCAGAAGACTATCTTCCTTGCGATTGTTCCCCTTCACTGGGGAGCAGGTCATACCATCCAAATTTGATTCAATCAATTGATTGGAGATTTTTTTACCAGAAATATTTCATATTTTCAAAGGACTTTGATTGGAAAGGACTATTATTTTACACTTTTCAATACTAACTTGGCTATTCTTAACAAGTAAAACTTTTCTACAATAAAAAATGTGTAATAACTACAGTAAAGCACAGAAATATTTTAAACATTTACACTGGCAAAATAGAAATATAAATAAACGTACACAAATCATAATAATACAAATCCCTTTTCTTCAACATCCTTTCCAAATTTTAATTCACAAAATGGGAACTTCAGGTTTCATGAAGATAAACCAAAATTAAGTTGTTTTACTGAAAATAATAAAAATACACCAATCTCAAGCAGTTTCTCCGGTACCTCTTTGTTTTATATGTGTTTAACTGAATTCCCTCAGATTTCTAAGCATTTTTATATATGTTACAGGATCATTTCCACTTCAGAACAAAGACATCAAATAAACCAAAAAATAATGTAACAGCACAGAGTACAGAAGAGTTCTTCTCAAGTGGGAGGTAGAGAAAAATAACAAGTTCTGTAGAATACAATATATTCCTTTAAAAAGAACTGGTTACATCCTGTACAATTATGTCATTACGTGGTAAAACCTGTGTTTTCCTGAGCACATATACTGGCAATATCTGCATCTCTGTAACAACAGTGAAACTGAAAATTTCTTTTTCTTTTATTTGATCTGCTTCAGCAAGTTTGATAAAAAACTTTTTTCATTTTTTAGTTGCATAGCTTTTTCACAGGTAGGAGCAGAGATAAGCATATAAGCCTGGGAAAAGACAGAACATTACTGATGCTACACAAACACAGATACTATGACCTAAAGGAATATTGAAGCAAATTCTTTTTGTGAGATGAATGATACAGTCACACTTTGTAAAACCTGCTAATACACAATGAAAGAAAAAAAAAAAAAAAAAAGAAGAGAGAGCAAATATGAGGTTTTATGGGTTTTTTAAAATACTGCTGCAACATTAAGTAATGATAGCGCAAAATTATCTAATAGTTGTCCTGTCACTTTAATAAGATTAGTGAGAACTAAAATTATATCATCACCCTCATGAGTCTGTTGAAGACCTTTCTCACACAATTTTCAAATTACTTTAATAACTTCAAAATTAAGCAGTTGAAGCAAACGACCAAATGGAGCCATTACTTCCAGCATATCCACGTATTTAAAAGTTTGCCATGACGTTACAGGACAGTGCTGCACACCTGGAAATGCTGCATGAATTCCACAGTGACAGCAGTGGAAACGTTCAAACAGAATGACATAGGAACTGCTATCAAGCTCGCAAAAGCTCAGCACCAGGATGCTCAAAAAAACAAAAAAAAAAAAAAAAAGAAAGAAAGAAATTTGAATACAGTACTTCTAGTACTGCAGAGCTCCTGATCTAGATTTCGTAGATAAAAATATCCCGGAGCGCAGCCTCCTCGGGATGCTCCTGCGGCACCGGCACGCTGGCAGGAGCACACGCTCAGCAGCTTCCACAGCAGCTCGAGCCCCTTCCCGCCGGATACATCCCATGAACTCCAAACCTCATCACATTAACTCTGCACCTGAGCCGCAGCCGGACCGCGTCAATTGAAGGGCAGCTACACCAGCTGTGCCCGCACGAGTCCAGCGCTGCCGAGGGCTCATCCTGCCCTGCCTCGCTCCCGCACCGCCTTTCGCCCGAGAACGCAAGCATGGTGCCGAGAACAAACCTCAGTCCCCCTCTTCAAAAAAGGCCACTCGACACCCCGAAGCAGCGGCACTGCCCGGTGAGCCCCTGCCCGTCGCCCGCCACCCTCCCACGAACGCTCCCGCAGGAGCTGAGTCAGGATGGATGCAGGAGGCTGCTCTACCCCGCGGGGCCGGCACCTGCAGCCTCCCTCCGCCGGACAGGGCTGCTGCGGGGCCGCCACCCGCGCTCCTGCCCCCGAACCATCCGTGCGGGCCGGACCCCGCGGGCTGCGGCGGCAGCGAGGGGGGACGGTCCCCTCGGGCAGGGCAGGGCCCCGGCCCGGGGCTCACCTGCACACCGTGATCAAGTTCCGCCTCTCCACCGCGGCGTTGCGGGACGGGACGCTCTTCCTCCGGGCGGAGACGTTGAGCCCCCCTAAGCCGAGGGACGCCATCTCCGCTGGGCAGGGCAGGTGGAGCCGCCGGGGCTGGCGAGGAGCCTTTGTTCCCGGCCTCCCGCACTCCAGGATGCTGCGCCTGCCGCCGCCGCACGCGGGGAAGGAGGAAGCGGATGAGGAGGCCCCCGTGTTTTCCCCGCTCCTCCTCCCGCTGCCCGGTCCCGGAGCGCCCGAGGCAGCGGCGGGTCGGGCGGGGATGNGCGCGCGGCGGCCGAAGCGGGCGAGGGGCGCTGCGCCTGAGGCGCTCGGTGCGACCCCCGAGGGAACCCTGTGGCTCTCCGAGCGCCTGCAGAATTGGGGTCTTCCTGTCATTGTTATCGATGCTTTCTCTCCTTAGCGAGTTGGTGAATGTGAGAATTTCCCTGGTTGTAGCTTGTAGAGTTCGAAATGCTGTCAGTCGTTAATTAGAATCACAGAATCATTAAGGTTGGAAAAGACCTCCGCGATCATGGAGTCCACCCTTTGACTGAACACCACCATGCCAACCAGATGGCACTAAGTGCCGCATCCCGTCACTTCTTGAGCTTTGCCAGGAGATTACTCCATCACCTCCTTGGGCAGCCTGTTGCAATGCTGGACCACGCCTTATGGGATATTTAAACTTTAAACTTTACAGGCCATACTTGCAGGAATATGGGAATGAAGTGAGAATAGACTTTACCACCAAACTACAGCTCTGAACTAAGGCAAGCTTGGAAGGGCTCTGGGTACAAGACTTTGCCTTGATGTCAAGATGCAGAATTGCATGAAGTTCAGGCCCCTGGAAGACAGGAAGATACAACACTTCAGAAGTAAAGCTAGCAGTAAACCAATTGTTGTTTGTGGCTGTGAAGGAGTTGATAGGTATAATTTGAAGTTATAGTTGCATTTTTGAAAATTATTCTTTCCTATGAGAATTCTCAGAACGGGTAAATTTTCCAGATTATTTGTAGATCTTACACTTTGGCATTATTGCGTATCCTTATGTCTTAGAAAATCTGTACAGGAGCCATTAAAAGAAAGGTTTGAGGGCATGTTAGAAGAAGGAATTCTACCCACCTTCTTTTTTTGGCATAGTGCTGATACTTAATTCTATGGAAGGAGTGAAAGGGACTGATGAAAGCAGAGTACCATATGCCTTTTTAGAGCATACTTGTGTGACAGTCATGAGCAGAAGGAGGATAAGAACAAACCCTGAGTTTTACAAAATTATATCATCCTAGTAGAGTTGGCCAAGGAAAAATAATATGAAACACTGAAATATGAAGCATGATTGTGATTTAGGATTGGAAGGATGTAAATGTCAATCTATGAGTTTTAAAACTTGTTGCAAGTCCGTCTAAGACTGCTCACCTGAAATGAGTAGGAAAGCAATATTTGAGGGCATCATGGCTTAAACACTGTAGCTTTTGAAAGTTATGCTTGTGAGATTACTTGTGAGATAAATGAGATTACTGCTTTATGCCATGGCACATAAAATTTGATCTGTGTTAATTTCTCTTGATTATTCTCTTTACATATTCTGAAGTTATGTTATTAAAAGTTATTACATTTTTCCTTTGTGACTTAAAATATTTACATTGCCACTTGGTGGCCTCATTTGATCAGTAACAGAAGATAAAAATGTAAGTTAAGATCCTTTTTCTTCACAGGTATGCAAGTCAAACCTTGACAGGGTTTTCCTACACATCCCTTTTTGCAATGAATATGTGGATGCTGTGCTGATTGCTGTGGTAGTTCTCAAGGGCCTGAATTGCTGATGTTGGGATGGTCAGTTTTAAGAGCTCTTCAGTAAGGGCAGAACTGAAATGGATGATTTTCTCCCCGTTCTTCCTCTCCCATCCTTGAAGTTTTAATGTTCCACACCCCTTCCCAATCAAAACAAGCAGAGGATCTTGTTTGCTACCAGTAATTTAACTTCTCTCTTTTTTTAGGACTAGAATTTTTTCTGATTTTGCCAGGCTTCTTTCCTGCTTCTTTTGCATCTTTATTTCTTATTTTTCAGATTTTGTTACTTGAAAATGTTTTTCTGTATCACTTTTGTGAAACCATACCCCAGATCTCTGTCCCTCTGTGGTTCCATATTATTCACATAGCACTGTGTTATTAAGTGCTAGTTTGTTTTTGCTGGGTTTGCTGGTTTAGTGTACTTGTATCTGGGTTCAAGGCAAGCAAATATTGATTATATTTTGCTTAGGACACTTTTACTCATAGAAATCTTCTGCCTTGGTAAGCTTCTTGTCAATTTCCGGTGCCTTGCAAGCTCACTAAGAGCGGGCTGGGTGAGTGGGTGGTGAGGTGAATTGAGAACTGGCTGAGTGCCAGGTCTTGGAGGGTTTTGAGCAGTGGCACAGGGTCTAGTTGGACTGTCACTAGTGGTGCCTCCCAAGGTGCAATATTGGAATTGTTTCATTTGTTCATCAGTTACTTGGCTGAAGGGGCAGATGGCTCCTCAGCAAGCTCACTGATGACACAAAGCTGAGAGGAGTGGCCAATGTCCCGGAGTGCTGTGCAGCCCTTCAGAGGGACCTCGACAGCCTGGAGGGATTGGCAACGAGGAACTGTCTGAAATTCAGCAAAGGCAAATGCAGGGTCCTGCACCTGGGGAAGAATAACCCCACATACGAGTACAGGCCAGGAACTGACCTGCTGGGGAGTAGCTCTAAAAAGGACTTGGGGGTCCCAGTGGACAACAAGCTGTGCATGAGCCAGCAGTGCCCTTGTAGCTTTCCAGGCCAGGGGTATCCTGGGGTGCATTAGGAAGAGCACTGCCAGCAGATTGAGGGAGGTGATCCTGCCCCTCTACTCAGCCCTGGTGAGGCCACATCTGGAGTTGCTGTCTCCAGTTCTGGGCTCATCAGTACAAGGGAGGAATGGAGCTCCTGGGGTGAGCCCAGCTGAGGGCCAGGAAGATGACTGGGGGACAAGAGCATCTTTCTTACAAGGAAAGGCTGAGGGAGCCAAACCTGTTCAGCCTTGAAAAGAGACAGCTGAGAGGGGACCTCACCAGTGTCCATGAGGGAGGGTGCCCAGAGGGTGGACCGGGCTCGTCTTGGTGGTTCCAAGCAACAGGACAAGAGGCAATGGGCCAAAACTAATGCCCAGGAAGTTCTACCTGAATATGAGGAAGAGCTTCTTCACTGTGATGGTGACTGAACATTGGAACAGGTTTCCCAGAATGGTTATGGATTCCTGGAAGGGAAACCGCCTATTCAGAAGCCATCTGGATGCAATACTCTGTAATGGGCTCTAGGAGAACCTGTTTGAGCAGAGGTTGGACCAACCAGCCTTCCAGCCTGAAGCATTCTGTGATTCCATGATTCTGAACCCACAGTCTCACACTCTGCTGGCTCAGGGCTAGGTACTGCCTCAGAGCAAGAAGGCAGACTGTCACCCTGCTCCAGTCTTGTCTCATGGTTTTCTTGCAAAATCCGTGTAGGTCTCTTGCAATTGTATAGCTCCATATAGCCCCAGGTCTTCTGTCACACACTACAAGACATACTGCAAGCTGTAAAAAAAGACCTCTAGTTAATACACAGGCAATGATTTGTGGCTAAAATAACACATGATTCTTGTAAGAATGCTTGACTGTCCTCTGAAATTACCTCTAAAATAGCAGATTCAAGGTTACTTCATTCTTTCCTGATCTTAGTGGTTGTTGATTCTCTGAAGTAATATGTCCTTTCACTGCTCACTCATAATTTGTTTTTTTTGGTTTTTTTTGGTTTTTTTTTAGCTACTTGCTCAGTTTTCTGTGATCCCTTAATGGTTTTATTATAAAGATTCCAGTTAGCCCCAAGTTGCTGATGTTCTGGATATTATAATCCTGCTGATATAGGTGAACATTGCAAATACTTACCCAAAATTGTATAGATGAGAAACATTACATATTTATTTCTCTACAAAGAGTACAGTCTTCTGACAGTTTCTACTGACATACAGAGAAACAATTACATGTATCTGTATCTAGTGGTAGAGATCCTTCATTCATTAACTATTTGGGTCCTCACACTTAAGTAGCTACTGCTGCTGTAGGAGCAATACTCCATTTCCATTGTGGGGCCTTCTTCAGACTGCATTCCTGTGGGACAAGACTCAGTGACTATAACCCCATTTTTTACCATGCCTTTCTGAGTCTGATAATAGGCCGTCAGTGATGCCCCTTACGTTCTGTGCGGTGACTGATACATCTCTTCAGGCAAGAGCAATGTGGTTTGTGCGTGTGCTGTTTTACAGTCATGTCTATGCCTTCTTCAGTATAACATCTTAGCCTTCATTTCTCCCAAAACTGCAGCTCCATTTCATTTCAAGAGTTGACACTTTGGCCGTCCTACTCGGTGATTGTCCTGTAACTTGTGTGTTGGTGATTACTGCTTAAAGAATCTATTGTTATTGGTACTTTAACAATGTTAATAGCACTTTCTACTTCAAGTGCTTTTTTTTCTCTAAAACTATTATTTTTCTACTTCTATCCATATTTTTATTCTCATGTGACATTGTAACATCTCAGGTAAATAATATTAAAATATTTTTATATGTATTTTTATTTTGTGGGATTTGAATGTTGCATATAATATGCTCCAGTTTTCATAAGTCACAAGTCAAAGTTTCTGCATAAATGGTGTTCAAAATTCCAGTCAGAATTTCTACTCCTATAAAATGGTATCCATAAACACTCTTGGTTTGTTTTACTCCGTCACATGAAATCTATTTCTGGGTCAATGTTGCAATGACCCTTTAATAAAAACAGTGTATCTGTTCTGCCTTAGAAAAGCCAGAGTAAATGCTTTGTTCACAGTAACATGCATTCTATTACTTTGTTGCTACTGTGTAGTATTTGTGTACCCAAAATTTTGAATTGTCTCTCAACTGGAATCTTTGGTTAAAAGAGTTAACTATAACAATAACAAAACTCTGTGAAATAAACATATCTGACCTCTTTTCAAAAAAATTTTGGTTTCTACTTCACTTCTGGTTTTTGCACTATAACCATCTCTGGTGTTTTCAACTCACCTTTCAGTTGCTAAGGTTGTCTAGGTTCCATCACAATTGTTGTGCATGACTTTGATTTTTATTCAAGTGAATATAAATAATATATGCAAGTTAAATTTGTATGCTGCTTCAAGCCCCTATAATACATTCCCTTAAAATCAGAGACATTCATTAAAATCCCAAGATTTATTTTGGCATCATGGAACGTAGGTGTTGTTGTTTAGCCCTCACATTTGTTTCCCATAATTTTAAAGTAATAGAGACAGGTATCTAATGTTTTCATTATCTTCAGTACAACAGAGTTTTCTATTGTCACTACAGGTAAGGTATATTATGAGCAAAGAGAAGGGTGCTTACTACTTCCCTTGTTATGCAAGCAAATATTCACAATTTTGAACCTAACATAATTCATAATAAAAATAAAAACAGACAAACTTCACTCAGACAAAATCTAGTAGTTAATTTATGCTGCTTCTTTTAAAAGCCTTTATCCTGGCAACAACTCTGGTTAGACTTCCCTTACGTACTCTTAAATTTTAATAGCAACATTTATAACATAACATTCTTGCTTTCCTTAGCTTATTTACCTTGTGATAATTAAAGTTGAAACTGGATCTATTTAGGCTATTTTCCATCTATGAGTTTTCTTGATATACATAAGATCCTGCTTTGTTTATAGTTGGAGCTAGTCCATCCCATTTACAGTTTAGACTGTAAACTTGTGTGGAAAATATGCAACATTGCTTTCCACCGTCCTTGCCATTCTGCAGAGTAGTGGTTTGTTCTAGTTTGTTTATTTGTGCATTGAGCATTCCTTCCCATCTGAGTTGCTATAGCAACATTAATCTCTTTCCATGTGTTTAGATGGGGTCAGTAGCCATTCTTCAGTTAAAACATTAGTCAGACTTCTTTTCTCCTAGGCATAGCTCTAAATCACATGAACTTGGGAGAAGCTGAGGATCACAGGTCATTACAATGACAAGATGATGAAATATCCCAAAACCTTGTGTACTTTTTTACCTTTTGGCTTAGTGCTATTTTTATAGTCCTATTAGGCTGTTCAATATACCTTGAACTGCAAGTTTACAGCAACGTGGAACTTTTCTTCACAGGCTTCCATGTAATTCCTTGATGATTTGCCCTGGAATATATGTTCCTTGTCTGAAATAAATTTTATTGGTTTAAATTGCATCTGGAAAATAAAGTGATAAATGCCTGCATGGTGGCACACTTTGCTATAGCTTTCTTTACTGAACTACCTCAACCCACTTGGTCAGTGGGTCTAGAATTAGGAAATCATACTTACTCCCGCTTTGCATGGTATGTTGGATTAAGATGGGACTACACCAATAATTTTGTATGCTAGCTCATTGTCCTGATTTTGGCTGGGATAGAGTTCATTTTCTTCTGGTGTTTCTCACTGATGTTTTGGCTGTTGCTAAGTAGTGCAACAAGGACAAGTCAAGGACTTCTTAGTGTCTCATGTTCTGCCGGTGAAGAGCAGCACAAGAAGCTGGGGGCAGGGGGTGCACAGTCAGGACAGCTGACCCGAGATGCCCTAAGGAATATTTCATACCACAGAACATCATGTAAAGTGGGGGAGTTGGCTGGAAGAAGCTGATCACAGCTCAGGGACGGGCTGAGAATGTCAGTGAGTGGTAAGCAACTGTATTGTGCATCACTTGTTTCTCCTGGGTTTTATCTCCTTCTCTCTCTCTTTCATTATTATTGCTATGATTATTGTTGTTGTTGTTGTTGTTATATTTTACTTTGCTTCAGTTATTAAATTTTTCCTACATTGACCCATCAGTTTTCACTTTTTTCCAGTTCTGCTCCCTGTTGCACTAGGCAGAGAGTGAGCGAGTGAGTGGCTGTGTGGTATTTAGTTGCCATCTGGAATTAAACCATGGCACCCATGGTTCTTGAATTCTCTAGTGTTTTAATTTTATTTTTCTCCAAGTGGGGGTATTCACCACAGCACAAACTAAGCAATTATGTGCCCATCTGTTTCCATGTTTGGAAATAGCTGCCTTCTATTACTCCCTTTCGCTTTCAAGCACCCCCTACATGGTCTTGGTCGTGCACCTATTGAAACAAATCTCCTGGAAGTGTACACAGTGCTCGTTATGTACAAGTGGTTGTTACCTGGCCACACTATACTCTCTATGCTTCATCTATCTACCAGCTTCTATAGTCATTGCCCCTCAATTTCCTTATTTCCATGTTGTAAAGTTGCACTATTTTTTATACCTTGGTTTGTATGATTTTCTTTGATTTGTTTGCCAGCTGGGTGTTTCTTCAAATGTCAGGTCTACTGGGACCACCCCAACTTTGGCGAGGGCGTGTGCTTGACTATTCAAATATTGCTGCCTCGATATGTTTCCTTTTGGTAGACTTTTACATGACCTGCATATTTTTTTTCTCTCTGCTTTTTTTTAACCTATGTTCAGGATTTCCTTTCCATGATTGAGAGGCTACTAGATTTCCATTTTGTGTTTGTAGGTAATTTTTATTCTACTTTGGTAGCCAAATAGTTAAAGCTTGATGCATCCGGTCTGAAACTAAGTATGAAGCTAGGTCATTTCCTTCGGGTTTCTCTTTTAACATCATTAGCAGAGATTGTGGCTTTGTTGCTTGTGCAGAGTGAAGGCAGACAGCTCTTTTTATTTTCCCCAGCATCTCTAGTAGAGGATTTTACATCCTTTTGATAAAAACTGGAGCCATTTGTGAATCACACTGAATAACCTGTGGCACGAAGTCAGTAACGGAGCTTTTATCTGGTGAGAGACACATAAACAGGTAAAGTGCATTTCTGTTCTGTTCCAGTGGTTTAAAGCCCTATAGAGCTAGTGATAAAGTCTTGCCTTATTCTACAGAAAGCTCTTATTTATAAAAGCCAGTGTGTTTCAGCTAGCCTAGGTTTGATGCATATCCAGTTTGTACTTTTCCACCATTATGTACTTTAGTGGAATATGTGTGATTATGTACTTTAGTGGAGCATGTGCGATATGTACTGCTGCAAAACAGCCTCTAGCGATCTATAGCCAAAGCTAATTGCTTATATTAATGCTAAACCTGGTTTTTAATAAAGTTTTTTCCCACAAGTCTTAAGAATCTTGAAGCAAAAGCACTTTGTTTCTGTGTTCTTTAAACAGCACCGTGTAGATCAGTAGTGGCCAGCTAGGACATGAAACAACTTGCGATAACGGGCATGTAAAGGCCAGCGTTTGAACTAGTGCAGTTTCACTTCTTTTTTTTCTTTCCATTTTTGTTTGTGAGATTGCTTCACTAATTTGGTTAGTAGTTTACTCATTTCTGCAAATATGATTCTCACAGAAATGTAAGCAGCTCCAAAAGTGAAACTAACACAATTTTTACATGCATGGACTCTCATAGTCAGTTCTACCCTTTGCTGAGACCATTCCTTCAACCTAAAACTATTACTGAATCTTTCACTTTCTATTGTATCTGAATTGTGTCATGATTAGCTCTGAAGCCTCTGTTTTGAATAATGCTGACTACTTCTTGAGTATATTCCCAAACTTACAGTTTTTCCATGTAGTGACACATCATTCATGTATGGTATGACATAACACATTCTGATGGTAATTTCATGCATATGTGATATGTTTGATCTGAAAGTCTTGAGGTACATGGATAAAACAACATTGCTTCTCTCACAAGTGAATGTTTGCTGTTACCACCTCTGCTCCGTTAGTGGAATTGCAAAGAAAGCACTGGCTCAATCAGTAACAAAATAACAGTCAAATATTCTGCTTAGTGTTACAGAAATTTCAGGCCTGAAACCGAATTGAGAGATGGCTACCTTATTTAAGTATTAAAAACTCACTTTCAGCTTTTTTCCATTGCTTTTAACCCTGGAAAAATGGGATGTTAAAATAATAGGTCTCTGTACTAAGATCTTGCTTTCCAGTAAACTTGTTGATATTGGAGTCCTTCCTCTGCCATTAAAACACAATTTCTATTTTTTCACATTTTAACTTACAGACATACAAAACTTGAGGAAATTCTGTTACCCAAATATCCACTGTTTTAATTTCCTCCGGATTCTTAATAACAAAGCATCAATGACTTGCAGGAATCACTCCACCCTCACCTCCCACTGGTCAGGCCCAATTTCACAAACATCCGTAACAAAATCAGCAGCTAATCCATTTTGTTTCAACAAGGCTGTGCCAATAATTCCCTGGTGTTCCTAAAAGGGATCCTCCCACTCCTGAAAGAACAGGAGAAGGAGACTCCTGAACTTGGCAGCTATTTAACTTCAGGCAGAAATCTTAATACAGGTACTTGAATGTCCTTTCATGCATATAATGCAATAAGATTTATCATTTCCCCTCTTTCTTGGGTTATAGATGAAACAAGTATTTGTTGAAGAGTGGTTATTGACACTACGGTATCAATTAACATCATGGCACAAGTGGTAGTTAATGTTCTTCCCTTGACCACCCAGTGCTAATATTGTTATTGGATATTTCCATTGTTATGTTGTAATTTTACCACTAGATCAGGGGCAAGTAGACAGCAGAGTGTCCCTAGTCTTTGTTATTGAGAGGAAGAGATAATGTTTGAGGGATTTGCTGAGAGGGAGATATTATTTTCTGTAGTTTTCATTCTTCCTCATGATTTTTCATTAGCTGGACAAAATCAGCCAGCAAGGAAGTTATGTATTCTGTCCCATTTTCTCAAATCCTTGCCTCTTTTTCTCAAGTTTTACCATGTTTCCTTCCTGCGGTTTCATTGGTGCCCACTAAAGGAAGGTTTTATCATGTTGTCTAAGGATATTCTGCAGTTACCATTACTACCTCTTTTTACATGAAGAGCTAAACCCACACTGAGGATTGTTTTCCCTTTTCTATTCCTTTAAATCTTTATTTTAAATGGAGGCAGTGGGTCATTTAAGACTGTATTTCTGAAAATTACAGTCTGCAATGTCTATAGTACGTGGACCTTTCATCAGATCCACAGGACTGGGTTTTCCTTGTATTCTTTCTTACCTTCATTACCTTGTCCATTTTTCTCTATATCTGCTGATGCTCAGTTTGCAGCTCTTCCTATTGTAGCTGTACTTGTTTCACAGGTTCCATAATTACCTTTGCTGACTTAACTCTTGTATCACTTCAACTTGAAAGCCAATGGTTCTGTTTGATGAGATACATTCCCAGATGCTAATAACAACAATTTTCCCAGGATTCACATTTTTTTTTACAATCTCATAGCATTTTAGCCAAATCCCCAGTTATTGCTCAGGTAACTGTTCTGTACTTACTCAATTTCTTACAGGAAATTATTCCTGCAATGTAGCTGATAATCATGCTCCATTCTGAGGCTGTGAAATATTTGCTAGTTAAGGAAAGCTAATCCTTTAGTCACAAAATCCCCATTTTAAACTTGAGTGACCTCAAGTTTTAAGCGAATACTTTTGCTCGGTCTTCAGTCAGTTCAGTTGCTATTATTATAATACTCTTCCATGTTTTAGGAGCAGCACAAGCCAAGCAGGAGTAAACAGTGGAGTGTATTCTTTTTTTACCACTGTTTTGGTTTTAACTGCATAACTGGATCATAAAAGCCTATTTTGTTGTCACTTTACCTGAATTTTCAGTGTAGTTGTGGTCTGAGTTTCCCTTATGTCCTTGTATATATAATTGACAGTTGTGTTCTGGACCACTGGTATTGAAGTGAAAAGGCTTTCTGAGTGTGCAGAAATCAGTCTGTACAGTATAGCTTTCAGGGTGTGTCTCCGACTTAGTAAATGGTTCACTTCAGAAGCTATACGGTAAGCCTAGCAATCAGAAACTGAAAATCCACTTTTAAACATCATTAGACTAGTATTATACACCCAGATCCAAAGAGGGACAAAAAACTGAATGTTTTTATTATCAGCTAGATCAAAACTGATGCACAACAAAAGTAATGTTTTGGTAACATTCACCATTATTTCCACTCATATTTTGCTGATATAGAAGATATCCATATATATTTCTGCTTTTCTGTTGTTCATCCCTCTTTTTCCACGTATTCATCTGAATATATATGAAGAAGAAGGGGATTTTCAGAGGTGAACAATGTAATTGTTCTTTTCCTCTATTTCCTATCATGGTTGAACACTAACCTATGCATGAGTCATCTGATATGGCATGACAATCAGGTCCTTATCTGTATCCATGTGGTCTGTAGGGAGGAGATCAATTTACTTAGTTTACCATTATAAGAATAGCCACTACTATGAGTATTGTGGTAGCACAAAGGATGTTTTGATGACTAACATAGTGGTGGCACATAAAATGAAACAAGATAACTTCTACTGTTCTTGGGGTTAAAATGTTTATGGGGTACATCTTACTATGAAGTCTTGAGGTAAGCATATTCTGCCTGCCTGCCTGCCTTCATCCTCTTGTGAAAGAGAGGAAATTGTCAATTCTGGTGATGGATTTAATGGAACAAGATGAACTCTGTATAACAAATTAGGTGTGATAACACAATCCAACCCCAGTGCATGAAAAAACCATGCACTCATGATGAGTTAGACTAGATGTCTTCATGAACTGATTGTCATGTGTGATCATTTCAGAAATCATCTGTCTTCTTTAGGATGTGGGATAATTTAGCAATATATTTGTCCTCAGACACCACAAAAAATCCTATGTCTTCATAAGCAAATGGCTCATGACATGGAGTCACTGCCAGGTCTTGTCCTCTATTGGTTAGATAAAAGGCTTTGTTTGCATGCCAAGTCCCATAGATCTTCACAGAGGTAGTTTAAAAAAATTCAATTTTCTAAATTTAGTTCTGCTTCACAGTGCTGACTATTCAAAAAACCCCAGAGGATGCTCCCGTTGAGGAATCTCTGTAGCGTTTAATGAGCATACCTTGCCCACAGGGAATCTTTGGATCCTTTGGATATTGGCATTAGGTTCTCTAATTTCTACTGGAACAGCATTCCTTGTGTGCCTGGTGCAGACAATGAATACAAGGAGATCAGACTTCTTACAGTAGGAGGTATGTCAGTTTTACCAGGTGTTCAACTGAGATGCTGAGAGTTGCTTCCTTTAACATTTTCCATACTAACAAACTCATTTGCTCTCAGTGAATGGTGATATGGAAACGGGACTGCTCTAAACACCTTATTCAGTCAGGGTGAGCTGTTAATCATTCATGATTTATTGTTGACTATAAAAAGAAATCACATTTCGAATCGTGGCACTCACACAGGGTCACGTGTCATTGCATGCAAGCAGAATGCTTAAACTGTACAGAGGTCATGACACAGGGCTGAGTCAGAAATGAGGATGTCTAGAGTGTAAAGGGTGAGGAAGGTGGAATATGAGCAAAGATCACTTTGTTCCTTCAGTTTTCACTGTGTGTGGTGGAACACTGTCCAAAGCCTTGTGGTTCAAGGGCCCCCATGAATATCAACTCTTTGGGGAGCTACCTGACAGTCCTTCTGGCTCTGACCTACAGCCTTTATCTCCCACTCTGTCTGGGAAGTAGAAAATCATGTTGTGATTTCACTGTCCACACAGAGAAGGGGAGGAACATTGAGGAAGACCTCTGAGGCTTGCTGATTAATTAAATGTCTTGTATGGGTGCTTTCTGCAGTTCTTTGGCAGGAATGTCTCAATTTAGTAATATTATTTATATGAGTTTGACCATGATTAGCCCTTCTTAAATTTCATTGATTGCATTACTGTTTAATATGTTATGTCACTTTTACACAAAGTTTATACTTAGAAATCAGTAAGAAATAAACAAGAAAAACACCCTGAAATCTGGATTTGCAAGGCAAAGGTCTACTAAATTCAAGTTTCAGGGGGAAGTGTATGGGAAAAGATTGTTTTTCCCTTAACAAGCATAATATCTGGGGGTAGAGCAATAAACTTGGTTGCAATCAAAATACATTTTAATGATTTTATGATGATTTTGTGGAAATTAAGATTAAAAATCCTTATGGAATTAGTGAAATGGGAAGTTAAGAGAAGATGCAGATAGAGTAATGAGACATTAGAGCATCTAGTTTGAATCACTGGAATGGCTGCAGCTAATTGCCTTTTCAGTAACTGTAGCCGCAATGTAGCCAGCCACAAAATAGTGAAGTCTGAGTTTCAAATTGCTAAAGTTCTGCATGGTGAGAGAGTTATTTCCTCCAGTCTCTTTTGAGAAGAAGCGTTTCTTGCAAAATGATCACATGCAGACATATCTTGATATCATAACTGGCATCTTCCTGCTGAGTCTCCCTGGATTGTTGTCAAGGATCATTGGTTTTGACATGTAAGGCAGACATGTGGCATGTGGCATGTGGCAGGTGTTTCTGGAAGCAGAAATGGTATGAGGGAGCATTAGCCCTATTGTCTATGGTTATGGCTATTTGTAAGGTTTGGAGCTTGTGAACATGTGCCTGCACTGTATCCAATTGCCTGTAGAAACACTTTTACCTTAGAGTGCACAATCATTTGTTTTACAGTAAACATCAAAAAGGAACAGAGCAATTTGGCTGTGGTTAAAAACTGACATGCAGAACATGGTCACAGTGCCATAATCAATGTCTTATGACATGAACTGAACTGAAAGAAGTGATTATTTTTGGTCATTTCACCACAGTAACAAAGTCCAATGTATAAGATTAAATAAAATAAGTAAGTGTATTTCCACACTGCTAGAGAAAATGGAAGTCAAATTACTCACAGAAATTAAAAATATTTGCCTATTATTGAAATAACCCCCAGTTTGTGGCTACTTTGCTAAAAAAACCAAAAGCTGTGAAACATTTTGGGTCCAGAGGATAGTAATGTCAATTGCACCAATTCTGCCCAGAAGGGTTATAGGAACTTGGTTTTTTGGTGCGTTTGTTTGGTTGGTTGGTTTGTTTGGGGTTTTGTTTTTGTTGGTTTGTTTTGTCAAGAGAGGACAGACAACGCTTGTGAAAGCAGCATTAAAATTTTGAAAGTAGTGCAAAGTGAATTGGAAGAAGTTCTTCCTATTTGCTGTGGATAGGGAAGGGGTAACAGGTCTAACTTATCTCAAGGAAAATTCATATTAGATATACAAAAACCCTCCAGGTATTTCAGATAGTCTGAAGTTCTCCATATTTGCTTTTAGAAACTATGGAGATACAGAATTGAAACACCTGTAGAGGATGTAATGTGTAATGATTGATTTGATCTGAAGGAAGGAGGATGGACAGGATGGCATTTTGACATTGTATGTCTTCCACATATAATTAACTGTAGGTGTAGAAATAAACAAAAATTTGGAATCAGTATTACTAGGAAGAAGCTGAATGAGAGGTTTTTAATTCTCATAATTTCCTGTGTAATGTAGACATTTCACAAATAATATGGAATAGAATGCAAGTATTTATAAAAGATGGCTTTGAATAATATTGTACAAGGGAATGAGTCAATAGCTTTGATTTCTGTATAGAATATAATATTGATGCTGTTATATATTTCATATGTAGTGACTAAAGTTTGTACACTCCTTCTTTCTCAGGCATTCAGCTGTCTGTGGTCCAAGACACAGTGGTGTAACCGTCTTTCAGACTTTTGAGGAAACTGCTTAATTTGGAGCAAGAACTGCAAAGGAGTTGATGAAATGGGCTTCTGCAAGGTAAGAAAGGTTGCAGACAGAGATAGTACTCTTAAAATGGAGTTAAGCAGCGGTTTTAAGGATTCAAGAGAAAGAAACATCACCATGAAAATAAACAAAATCCTAAGGGAAAAACAGGGATTTGGAATACAGCAATTCAGTCCCAATGAGGATCCATTCCAGGGGCGGTAGAAACCAACTCTGCCCCACCTCACTGAGGACTTCTTGGCCAACGAAGATTTTTCCTGTTTCTTGATTCAGGGCACTGAACATACCAACACTCACTTTAGTATTTCATTAATTCGAGTTATCAAAAAAAGGTAATGCATAGTAACTAATCAGTAACTGCTGAATACTTTTAACCTGTGTGTATTCAGTTTTCAAAGGGCTCATTGTGCATGGCAAAAGGTGACTGTCCAATCAAAGGCACTCAGGGAGGGAAGGATTACTTGTCCTGTTACAATGTTACCAGGCATATCCTTGCCTAGAAAACTTACATGGACAAAAATTAGACATGTCGCAGTAATATATGTTTTATTCAGATTTAAGTGGGTAAAATGTTTTCCACCTGCACAAAAAGTAATTTTGTTTATTTTTTCCCATAAGTTTTCATTTGTGAAATAAAGTCCTGAACATTTTTAAAGCCCTAATGTTCTGTACTGTACTTCTTTAAATGCATTTTTCTGTTGTAGCTGTAGTAATAATATAACATTAAATGCAACTATTCAGCAAGTAAAGATTATGTTTTCAGAAACAAGACTGAGTTTGTAAAGCTGAAAACTGGCACATTACTAATAGGAATCTAGTGACATTACTTTAGATTGTGGTCCTCCTTATGAGAATAAACAATTAACTCCAAATCAAATCACAGACAATAATAATGGAGTCCTGAAATTTTAAAACATGTTTTTCAGAATAGACTTTTGTTTCAAACACAAACAGAAGCTTGATGCTTACATTAACTTGATTTGTTCTCATGCTTTGTCCAGGAAAAATAAAATGTCCAACAACTACAATAGGCATTATCTTGTAGCTGAGCATACAGCATAGTTAAAGGAACACAAAATTGTCAGTTTCTCACAGTGTAATAACTCCCTTCATATAGGACAATTGTCATTGATAGAATGGTAGCCAAGTTGGCAAAATTACTTTACATGGTATGATTCTTTTCCAGCCCTGATTAACAGGAAAGAGGCTGCTAAAATAGAACATGAGTTCTCCTAGAACTGTAAATCAGAGGTTCTTCACAGGTCTTCTGATCTACGCTAGGGTTGACTGTCATTGAGGAATCATTACAGAATTCCTGCAGTCCTTTCCAGTATTTTGCCTACCTGGTGCTTATTGGAAAATCCAACTCAACATCTTTAAAGTGAATAGAAGAAAAAAGTAGCTTGTATGATTTTCTTTGGCCACAGTATATGCAGATGTTGAAGTATTTGCTTCAGTTTCTTGTCTTGTTTGCTATTTTTATTGATAAGTATATAAAAAAAAGGTTAGTTTTTCTGTATATTGTTTAGAAAATTTTGAAGGCATAATGCTATCATTTCAGAACATTGTATTTCTGTTATCAAAGTTAGATTGAAGTTTCTGTGTCAGTAGTTCCGATATCATGTGTCAATTTGTGATGAGCTGGCCTGCATCAGATAAAAAAAATGCATAGATACAATGTGTGGTTTGTGGGATGGGATTCTCTCAACACAAATTATTTTCTAGAAGCATAAGTAGTTGAAACTTCACCAAAAACATGATAGCCCTATTTTTCAAATGCCTTTCCCTGCAGTTTTAGAAACCGCCTCATGAATGGTTTGTTAATTTTGACCCAAGAAAGGGGTTGGATAAGTAAATTTAGATAACCAAATACATGGAAGCAATCTGAAATAATTAATAGTGAGTACAGTATAGGATGATCCGTATATACCTAACTTAACTGCAGTTCAAAAATTATGTTATGGTCATGCAAAATACGACTTAAGTAACAGAGTCATACTGAAAAGTCTGGTGAATGGTCTGTAAGAGCAATGACTCAAAGAAGGATTTAAGGTTTAGATTTTTGTACCAATCAATCTCTCATTGGAGTGCCCAAGAGAGATTATTCAAACCATGCATTTATAACACATAAGAGAAGGGAATTAACTGTGCTTCAGTCTACAGAGTTAATGTTGACAGAATATTTCAAGGGACCTATGGATGTTTCAAACATGTAAGAAGTATTTATGCTTAAAATTCTAAAAAAGATGTGTGGATACAATGCTGGAACAATAAAACTATGTCAGGCAAAGGGAAATCGGCTAATATCTTAATAAAGAGGGGATAGAGTAAACCTTATGAATATGTATAAGTATTTTCACATAGAAAATATATCTGATGATGCAGAGCTTCACAGAAAGAATGATATCCAAGAGGTATTGTTCTATCTTTAACTAAACAATGTCTGTGGAGGGAAATGGAGCACAGAAACAGTTAGCTAATAGGTGTAACAAAATTATGACCACTTGCAATTTTTAATGTAAAATGAGAAGTTTTTCACTTGTACAGGCTTTGCTTTAGGCAAGGCAAACTTAGCTGATCTGCTGAATCACTTTACAGAACTTTGAACTGGCTGAAATAGCTCAAAACATTTACCCCATAACTCAATAGAGGGTGCTCTTTGAGCTGCAGTTGACATTATTTTCATACAATCTGACTGATCCACTGTTGGATAGATGTGGTAGATCTTCAGACAGTCCAGGTGGAGGAAACTTATCAGCCATTTTTTACTTGCTTCTTCTGCAAGGGACTTGAATTGTCCAACAGTTCCCACATTACCAGATCTCTGCTCCTTCTAATCATAGTATAACAAATTGGTTTGGGAAGGAATTTTGAATTGTTTATCAGCTTTAAATAGCTCAAAGGTCATAGATTGGTCATCTCTGTTTAAATCCCTCTTCTGTGAGAAATTTTGTGACTAGTAAGTAGAAGTGGAAAAAAAGACATGTTCTTTCTTCATGAACTTTGAATGATCAGGACACTCTGCTTTCAAGGCATCTTAGCGTCTGGTCAATGTCTTGATACAGACGGTGTCTACAAAAGATTTCATGCTTCAAGTCTTCGGCCTATATAACTAAAAATTAGCCCTTGATAACATCAAAGATTGGCTAAAACCATGGGTAAACTGTTGATTTAACAAAATAACTGATCTGAGAAAAGATAGTATTTTTCAAACACTGGGTTTATGAATCCTGCTAATGTATTTAGGGCAAAACCAGTCACCAGACTTTGGATAAAACAGTATTTCTCCTCGGATTAGATTGATGGGCACCTACATTGTTTCTAGGTGTTTTTGTACGTCTTTGGCTGTGAATCAGCTACTGTGTTCACCTACATGGTTTTTCTTATACTTGGGTAATGTGTCACGGTGATGCCACAGATTCTTCTGTTGTAGGTTTATTTTACAGATTTAACCTCTTCAGGCTGAATTTATATATTCTCACACAGATTATCAGTTTTAACCAAGATATGAGATTAGAAGAAATATTTAGTGCTCTTCTCTGATTTCAAATTCTCTGCAATTGTGGAGGTGTGTGACTGAACAAAGTACATAAGCTATAAAGAAATTACAGAACATTGTATCTTATTAAGTAGATGTAAAATACTGTACTTTCCCAGTTTTCCCACTTTTAAATATCAGTTTAGATGCTTCAGTGTTACAAAACCAGGTGTCTTTCATTTTATTTGCGGTACTGTATGCAGGCAATAGAAACTCTGGTAAAAATTGCCCAAGTGTTTTATTTCTATTTCCGTTTCTTATCTTGATTGCACTGCAATAGCATTGAGACATTGCAATGAGATAACAGAATATTCTGACAGATCTCATACTGTTCTGTCTATTTGCCCTTTAAGGTGAAACAGTTGTGAAAGAACTGCATATACTATTCCTTTTTTTTAAATTGATTGACTTTTCTTTAAAGTTTCTCATTTTATTTTTTTGGTTCCCACTGAAATAATGGGACCAATCCCTTAAGATCAAGTCCAGAAAAGCATTTAGGCACACAAGTTAAAACCCACTGTTCCCATTAACGGCTGTGGATAGACTTCTAAACAAATATATCACAATGACTTTTCATAAACAGGTTATACTTATACTTATTAATCCCTTATATTCTGCTTGACTGAAAATGCAAAACTACCCTTTCTAAAGTAATGCTCAATCTGATAAGACTATCTCTATTCCAAAACCTTATGACAATACTGTTTTGCCACCATTTTGAGATTACAGGCATGCATGAAAAAAAGGAACAAAAATAAATTCTTCTGGATATTTATCAGATTTAGTAAGCTTTGTGTGAGTAAAGTGATAGGAGACCTACAGAGAAATTTGAAAGACCTGCTTGTCTTCTAGGACAAGTATTTTTACTTAATTTCTCATAAATTTTACTTCTGTAAAAGTGTTGAACATGTCCACTTTAACACATACATTGCAATAACTGTTAAGAAGTGCAATAAATTTATTTTAAATGTTTTAAATATTTGTTATTTTCATTGAAGTTGTGCTTATAGATACTGATAAAAACAATACATTCCACAACAAAACAAATGGCCCATTTCAAACAGTTTAGAATCTGAACATACATTCAAAAATCTGAAGAATACTAATTAGGCAAATTTCTGCTGACCAGAGCTATTTCCAAAACATTTTTAAACCACGGCTGAAACTCATCTCGCTGTTCTGCAGTTACTCAAATGAGAAACTATGTGCAGTATAGAAAAATCCTGTTTTCTTTCCTGCTAGGTGGGTAATGATTTCCTGGATTAGACTTAGAAGATGGGAAAGGAAGCAAAAGATTAGAACAATGCTTTGGGGTTACCTGGTTTCATTCTCACTGTGTGTTCAAGAATGGATTCATCCTTAAGTGCAACAGTTACTTCGAGCATTCAGCAACATCTCTAATAAGGTAAAGAGGAATTCCTTTGAGTTTCAAGGGGCATAATTAAAACAACAGTACCTATAACAGGGAACTTTTTCTGGTAGAAAAATAAAGTATTCAGGCTTGTTTTCCCAGGTGACAATGAAATATGCATGCTTTCAAGGACTAGTATTATTCCCTTTAGGAAAAAGGCGGTACAGTCCAAAGTGCATACGCTGTATTATCCAAAACAGGCGAGGCAATTGGAGTGGGAAAAAATCCAAGAGAAAGCTATTTGTTATCTCTGTCTTACATAAGAGAAGCAAAGTCCAGTCATGCTGCATGTCCTTAACCACATTCATTCTGCTCATATTAGAATAGTTTTCCAGAGGACTAGACAAAAGCCAGGAACAACCTTTCACGGTATGTCAGTAGTTTGGGGGTTTTTTCAAACATCGGAGGTATTTATAAATTCACTGATAACTAAAATTGGGACAAATCCAATTAAGTGAGTATTCTTTTAAATAAACATTTAATTTCTCATTTCTTTTGTGTATCTGTGCTGAATTGCAGAAAATGTCATTCTTATGTCATTCAAATGAGATTAAATAAATGACTTATAATTCTCAAATGGATACAAATACAGAAGATAGATGTTTGTAAGGAAACTCCAAACTTCTGGATTTTTTGCAATATACTTGTGCATTATGAATATTCACTAGCAATACATTATATTCATAACTTTACTGATTGTAATAAGTATCCATATTTTTCTTTCAAACAAATGGTTGTTGAGATTACTGTCCTTGGCTAAAGATTGTGTATTTCTCAGTAAAATACTATTTTACAGGAAACTAGCTTCAGTAAATTTAAAATGCATTCTGTCGATGAAAAGAAGTATACTGCAGATGGAAATAGTTATGAGATTGCTGCATCCAGCCAGGATCATGAATCTGAAGACAAACAGTAAGTATCCTTAAATATTGTAAACATTCTGTATCAAAGCTTATTAGACTCTATTACTTTGGTTTATATGTATTGAATTTTATATTTTTAATCTTATTTTACCTTATTTTGTTAGGAAAACGTAGTAAGAGAAAACTTTGTAAGAGTAGGAGTAGCATTGATTGGCACAATTATTTCATGCAAAACGACTATTTTTTCCTTTAAAGGACTAAGTGTCCACAGTATTGACTAGAGCTTACTGAAAAACAATTCTGAAATATGACAGAATTTATGTTGGAATGGAAATCCTGGATACATTTATGTCATCTGCTAAAAATTATCATAATATTTTTAGTATGCAAATGAATCAACATTTTACATACCTTGAACATTTTATGTATTCCCCATCCACTATGTACAAAAGTTTTCCTCTTTTCTATTTTGAAAGCTATACAGTGCTTTGGTTCACAACTTCCCTGATCAGATAGTGGAACCACCAACCCCCGTTGGTGTTGTTTCATCCTTGAAGGGGTGAACTGGGAAGAACATGCCTTAAATTTACAGAAGTTAGGAGGTGATGCTACTGACATTGCTGAAGATTTAAATACAAACATCTTAAGAATGCTCAATAAATAATGTTAATTTTGCACAATTGTTTGCTGTAAAATTATTTCATAACTATAATATAATTGAAATGCATTAATATGTTGAATTAGTATTTCTGTGAAATGTGGTCCATTTTTAAGTTCACTAAAACTACCACAACTTTTTTTTAGCCAGGGAAAGAAGAAGAAGAAGAAAGAGGAAAAACCTAAGATGGTCAGCCCATTTACACTGGTAAGGTTTATTCTCTCTGTATGTGTCCATGTATATGTACACACAGGCACATTTCAAAGTGTAATCAAAAATATCTACAATTATGTTAGTGTTCTGCATATATTGTCCTGTCTCTACCAAATACTTTGATACTACAGAATATTGGCTATAGTATAGAAATTAAGCAGTTCTTTTTGCAGATGTATTTATACTAAAGAAGCTGTCTTATTACTGATAAGGATTCTTAGGATTCTTCCCCTAGTAATTTATCATGTTAAACACACCCATACCAGATGTTTGTTTGTGAAAGATAGGAATTTCCATGTTCAGTCATTTCTTCTGACACAATGAAAAGAGTGACCATATACCTACAATTATGTGTGGTCTTGTCCTCTAAATTACCAGAGTCAGGTTCTAATAACACTAGTTATCCCCATCAGTCACTATTCAATCACCTGAGTCAGCAGAAAAGGGCAATTCATGGCACTGATGAAAATTAAAATTAAAAATTGTATACTAGAAGATTACAAATTCTTTAAAATTTTCTGTATGTTTTTTCGAAGACAATCTTTTAATATTTAATCAAGTAAATCCTAGGTCTTCTTTTAGTAATACTGAAATATTTTATATGTTGTAGGTTTAGTGTGTATAATTCACAGCAGTGATACTGCAAATAACAGACATAAAACTATAATCCGTGATGCTGGCCAATGCCCAATTCCTTTTTGCTTTGCTATATCAGTTTGCACTTGTACAATTACATCATACAACTATAATTTACATCAGTAAACTTAGTATTTCACAGTACAGAATAACAAATGACCTCAAACTTTATTAAGTTCAATGGCAAGAGGATTTAAGATTTCAATACATCTTTATAATTGGTACATTAGGAACAGTTTTTCTGACTGCATAATAATGAATTTAGAGTAAAAGCAATTATTGCCTTAATTATCATAATGCCATTAAAACTTCTTATAATTTGAACTTTAAATGGCAAATATAAAATGAATAAATTTTTATGCCTTGTTTTCCTATGCCCTTTCTTATCCAGGGGCAGATATTAATGCATTAAAATGGCACACCTCTCTGGTTTTGAGAGTTAATAGTGTAGAAGTGCATATATAGGAAGGATTATACCAGTACATTTAAATTGTTTTGTAAACTGTATTTCTAAAGAGATAAAGTTGTAGTTTTGTGACAGCAGGTGTACAATTGATAGCTTTTTCTTGACTTTTTTGACTTTGTAGACACTGCATTGAGTTAGCATTCTAATACAACAGTTAAAATGAATTTTTCTTCTCACTTGCAGTTTCGATACTCCAGCAGGTCAGATAAATTATTAATGATCCTAGGCACTCTGCTGGCGGTAGCCCATGGAAGCAGTCTCCCTTTTGCGATGATAATTTTTGGTGATATGACTGATAGCTTTGTTACTTCTGGAAACACAAGTATTATAGGTAAGAATATATCTACTATGACGAGAACAATGGCTCATATTTTAAAAAGATACAGGAAGATTCACACTTCTTGACAGGAGATACTGATGTCAGAAACCACAATGCTGAAATATGATGCAAATTAGTAGCTCATGTTCATTGTACTAGAGATACAGTATGGTTGGGGTGACGTTGTAGTAGGAGTCTCCTATAGGCTGCCTGACCAGGAAGACCGAGCAGATGAGGTCCTGTACAGACAGATTGGAGCAGCCTTGCATTTGCAAGCCCTTGTCCTCTTGGAGGCCTGCAACCACTCCAATAGCTGCTGGAGGAACAACACCCCCAGGCATACATAATCCGGGAGGTTCCTGGATTCTGTTGATGATAACTTCTCCAAGTGATAGAGGAGCCAGCAAGGAGAGGTGCTGTGCTGGACCTTTTTCTTGCTAAAAAGAAGGGACTGGTGGGTAATGTGAATCTTAAAGGCAGCCCAGGCTGCCTTTCAGTGACCATGAAATAGTGGAGTTTCAAGGCAGCAAGGAGGGAGGACAGTAAGCTCAGTATTTAAAACTTCGGTAGAGCAGACTTGGGCTTCTTCAAGGACCTGCTTGGTAGAGTACCATGGGATAAAGCTTTGGAGGGAAGAGGGGCCCAAGAAAGATGGTTGATATTCAAGGATGACCTCCTCCAAGCTCAGGAGAGATGCATTCCAACAAAGAAGAAGTCAGGCAGAAACACCAGAAGGCCTGCATGGATGAACAAGGAGCTCCTGGACAAACTCAAACACAAAGAGCGAGCCTGGAGAGGCTGGAAGCAAGGAAAGGTAGCCTGGGAGGAATACAGAGTACCTGTCCAAGCAGTCAGGGATCAGATTAGGAAAGCTAAAGCCCTGATAGAATTAAATCTCACCAGAGATGTCAAGGGCAACAAGAAAATCTTCAATAGGTAGGTCACTGATCAAAGGAAGATGAGAGAAAATGTGGACTCTCTGCAGAAGGAAATAGGAGACCTGGTTACTTGAGATATGGAAAAGGTTGAGGTACTCCATTACTTTTTTGCCTGAGTCTTTACTGGCAAATGTTCCAGGCACACTGCCCAAATCACAGAAGGGAAAGGCAGGGTCTGGAATAATGTAGAACTGTCCGCTGTAGGAAAAGATCAGGTTCTAGAACATTTAAGGCATCTGGAGGTGTACGAGTCCATGAGACCTGATGAGATGCATCTGTAGGGCCTGAGGGAACTGGCTGAGGAAGTTGCTAAGCCACTGTCCATCATATTTGAAATGTCATGGCAGTGAAGTTCCCACTGACTGGAAAAGGGGGAAACATAACTCTGATTTTTAAAAAGGGGAAAAGGAAGACCCAGGGAACTACAGGCCAGTGAGTCTCACCTCTATGTCCAACAAGATCATGAAACGGATCCTCCTGGAAACTATGCTAATGCACATGGAATATAAGGAGATGATTGATGATAACTGACATGACTTTATTAAGGGCAAATAATGCCTGACAAATTTGATGGCCTTTTACAATAGGGTTACAGATCTGGTGCATAAGTGAAGAGCTTGGACATCATCTACCTGGACTATCTGCAAAGCATTGAACACTGTCCCAACTGACATCTTTTTCACTAAGTTGGAGAGGCATGGGTTTGATAAATGGACCACTTGGTGGATAAGAAATTGGCTGGAGTGTCACACTCAAAGAGTTGTCCAAATGGGGACCTCTGATGAGTGGATTCCTCGGGGGTCAGTATTGGCACTGACACTGTTTAACAGCTTTGTCAGTGACACAGACAGTGGGATCAAGTGCACCCTCAGCAAGTTTGCCAATCACACCAAGCTGTGCAGTGCATTTGATGTGCTTGAGGGAAGGGATGCCTCCAGAGGGCCCTTGACAGGCTGGAGAGGTGGGCCTGTGGGAGCCTCATGAAGTTCAACAAGGCCAAGTGCAAGGTCCTTGCATGTGGGTTGGGGCAATCCCAAGCACGAATACAGGCTGGGAGGAAAATGGTTCTAAAGCAGCCCTGAGGAGGATTATTTGAAGGTGTTTGTTGACAAGAAGCCCAAAATGAGCCAGCACTGTAAGCTTGCAGCCCAGGAAGTTGTATCATGACCTGCATCAAAATAATTGTTACCAGAACATGGAGAGAGGTGATTCTACCCTCTCTGTCTCTCTGGAGTGCTGCATCCAGCACTGGGACCCCCAACATAAGAAGGATACCTGTTGGATTAAGTCCTGAGGAGGGCCATGAATATGATCAGAGGGCTGAAGCACCTCCCTTATGAGGATAGGCTGAGCAAGTTGGGGCTGTTCAGCCTGGAGAACATTATAGGGAGACCTTATAGCAGCCTTCCAGTGGGGCCACAAGAGAGCTGGAGAGTGACTTTCTACAATGGCCTGTAGTAATTGGATAAGGGGTAATGGCTTTAAACTGAAAGAGGGAGTACTTAGATGAGATATAAGGTAGAAATTCCTTATGAGGGTGATGAGAAACTGGAACAGACTGCCCAGAGATGTGGATGCCTGATCCCTGGAAGTGTTCAAGGCCAGCTTGGATGGGGCCCTGAGCAACCTGCTGCAGTGGAAGGTGTCCTTGTTCATGGTAGGGAGGTAAGAACTAGAGGGACCCCTTAACATCCCTTCCAACCCAAACCATCCTATTCTTCTATGTGTGTATGCTCAGGAAGACTTTTTAATCTCAAATTAGAGTGATGTAATTTTGTAGTCAGTGGAGTTGTGACTGACACTGTATTAGTAATGTTTATTGATGTGTGTTAAAATTTCCTTCTCTCTTTCAAATCAACTTGATTCAAAAGGAGATACAGCAACTCCAAATATACTGAATAACATGCAGGAAAACTAATTTGTTAAATCTTGCTCTATTAAAAGTACTTGTCTCTTCCTTTCCAAGGAAACCTTTCAACAAATTTGACTTCGGCTATGCTTGACAAGCTGGAAGAAGATATGACAAGGTAATTAAAAATTGGTATTTCCTCTTTTTTTAATATCGGTACACAGTTCTAGTCAAGCCATTCTTCTTCTGAGGATGTTTTGCACACTTTAAACAACATAAAAGCAATGACTGAAGAATATATGAAATTAAAGACTGGCGCTTGAAGTTATTTGAGGCCTTGGGAAGATTTTTGAACATTCCCAGCCATTCCCAACAATTTCCCATGCTCTCACCCACACCACCCCCATTTCAGGGGTGCTCTGTATCCCAGTGAAATCTGCATTGCCTTCCTTCTTTCTTCTCTTCCCCTGAATTTATAAAGAGTTATGATAAAAAACTATATTGAATATCATCTGTTGATTCTCTGAGCGATGGTGATTCACTTGCAAAAACCAGTTGAATTGTCAGATAGTACCTACTTTCCTGCCAAAGCATCAAGTTCAGTTAAATCACTCTCGACAACTACCTAAAAGGAAGTTGTAGCAAGATGGGGGTCAGTATCTTCCCCCAACTAACAAGCAATAGGACAAAAGGAAATGGCCTCAAGTTGTGCCAGAGGAGGTCGGATGTTAGAAGAAATATCTTCGTGGAAAGTGTTGTCAAACGTTGGAACAGGATGCCCCAGGGAAGTGGTTGAGTCACCATCCCTGGAGACGTTTAAGAGATTTGTGGATGTGGAACTGAGGGACGTTTTAGTGATGGACTTGGCAGTGCAGAGTTAATGGTTGGATTCAAATATCTTGGAGACCTCTACCAGCCTAAACAATTCTGTGAAATTATCTAGATTGTAGAAAATTTAGACTATAGATTTAGACTATATGCTATCTTAAATCTAGAGCTGGAAACAGCAGAAGACAATAGCCAATAGGTGCTTCTGCTACAAAGCTCCATAAAGAAAAGATCAACTAAGAAGAGACATAAGCCGCTAATAGGTGTGTTTTGTTAAGGGGCTTTATTAACCATTGTCCATACACTTGGTTTATTCAGGATTCTTGTACCACTTGAGGTTCTTTTCTTCAGGTTGAACTCTGTTGCTCATTATCTAATATTGAAAAACATTTGATGTGCTCTTCAAGGCAATTGCCTTTTCTGAAAAGAAGGAGGAGATAGAGCATTTGTAGTAACTCTTGCTGTTTTATATCAAAGTGCATTATAATTTCTAGTAACAGTGGACTGTAAACTTATTTAGATTCAGTAGTTAATTTTTGTGATTAAAAAAACCCCAACTACCTATGCCAAAAAAAAAAAAAAAACCCAAAACAAAACACAACTGAACAACTCTTTACTCTAAAATAAATGAGCGAGTTAGGAGAAGGCTGTTTCTTAGAAATTAGGAACTTGAATATAATGAGAATAAATGGACAGGGAATTGGCAATTATGCTTTATAGGAGAGTTTCTTGCTCCTGCAACATTTCTGTCAGTCTCTGGCATGAACACAAGTAATGCATACAAACCTTCAGTGGAATATACTTGTTCCCAGTGATTTGAAAACAAATTTGAAGGCAGAATTGCAAACTAAATAATGTGTGCGTGGGTGAAGTTACACTGTCCTTTTTTTAGTAAATATCTGATACCTAGTTGCACAACATTTTCAAAGTCTGTCTCATGTTTATTCTAAAAGAACTGCAAAAATAGTTACTACAAAATCGCTACATATAAAATTTTAGTATTTGTTTTGCCCGTTACTTAATTGGTGAGTGATCTCTCCCTGTCCTTATCTTGACCTGTGAGTTTTTAATTATACTTTTCTCCTCCGAGTCTAGCTGAGGAAGAGAAGTGGGTGTCTTTAGTGGACACCTGGAATCCAGCCAGGGTCAAACCACCACAAATTAACTCTGAAAGTACAAGCATGAATAAAAAGCAGCCCTAGTTTCTCTTTAGAAACATTTTTTTTTTACTGAGAAATTTATTACTAACAGCACAGGAATAGGTGTTCTTTTCCAAAGTGTCTGGAAGAGCCTTTGTTAGCATTTTCACTGGTGTGAAGAAGAAGCTCTTTGCACCAGCTCCCTGTTTCTCTAGGAACACCTGCCAGCAGGTCAAATAATAATGGAAACTGTTTGCAAGGACAGAGTTCTCACACAGGTGATGCCTTTTCCTGGTCTTAAAATCAAGAGGTGAACATGGTTAGAAGGGGAACAGGGGTTTTACCTTGGTATTTATTTTAAGGATCCTTAAGTGCACCACGACCAGGTCGAATGCACGTCCATGTACCCCGCAATGGCCACCGCAATCCCCCTCCTCAAGATCTAGTCTTATATCCTAGGTTTCACTAATTAACATATTTATCCATAATTCCCCAATGAGAGGCTCAAATGAGCCCCACTTCCCAAGGAACCTTCCCCTGGACGGTTCTATCTCAGTTTACAAAATGTGTTCTGGAGAGGACCTTGGGCTCTGGGCACACTGATCCCTCACTACAAAGCTTCTAACATGTTTAGTCTCTCAGCCTAACAAGCAAGTCCAAGAATGTAGGCAAAAAGCACTGAGAATACAGAAGTTGTAAAAAGGTATAAAGGGGTATAAAAGAAAAGAAAAAATCATTATGGCATCACAGGTGTGTTCAAGTATTGAACTATACATGTGGATTTAGTTGAGTTTGTTGCTCAAACAGTTTGCCTAAACTCCAACTATTTCTCAAAAGAAAAAGAACTATTATTTTACAATGCAGTGAGCATTTGCTCTCTGATAAGTTGCAGTGAATTTACAGAATATATTTCATCAGCATGGAATCTGGAAAAGATATGAATCCCTTTTGATACAATTTGTCAGGAAACAAAGTCCAAGTATAAATCAATTCTTTGAAGTGATGTAGCATCATAAAGTAATTCTCTAAAGTAATTACTGCTGAATTCAGAATCAGTGTTCTTGGGTTTAGTCTGAGAGGCTTTTTTTTTTTTTGTTTGTGGAGTTTTAATGCAGCTGGATATGACTGAGGTCAATATTCAACTAACCAGCATTCTGTTAGGCATTAACCTGATTTATTAAACAGTTTTCATTAAGTGAATTTCATAATGAGTATAGTTTCAAAGTCCCTAACTAAACTGTATGGTACTGTAGCCACAAGAAAGACTGGAATAATATTTGAGAAGCTTTATTTGTAAAGCCATTCTCTCTTTCTTAGAGCAGAGCATTTGCACACAGATTCCTGCAATTTGCTCCTGCCAAATTTTGTGTTAAAGTTCTATAAAATCAGTATGCATAACTCAGTAAAAAAGTACAGGTCACAAGAGTTCAGAAAAGGTCATGAGTCAAGCTTTTTGCTAATTGTTTACTTTTAGGTAGATGTTTTATTCTTATTATTACAGGTAATATGCATCATGAAGTAATCATTGATTGTTTTACAAAAAGAATCCATTGTTACTTTTTTTTTTGTTTCAGTTCTAGTGGAAGTTCAATTAGAACTAATTCTGATGTCAATTCCTCATCAAATCAAAATTGATTTGATTCTTTTTAAACAGTTTAAAGGTGTCAGTGTAATTTACTTCTAGTTTGAGAAATACAGTGGTTGACAAACTCCTGGTTTGGATTTGACACCCTGCTCATAACACAGGGCTGAATTAATGTAAAGTAAAATATCAGTTATGGATAAAAGTGCCAAATAATTTTTGATCTAATGGTATTTGCTTGCAGTAGATGTACATAAATAATGCTGTATTCTCAAATAAAGAAATAGTTACTGTATCTGTTTATTTATTTATTTGTTTACTTATTTATTTATATAGACAGGCATGTTTATGATTTAAATGTGTGTATAATATAGGTATATGTGATTTGGTCTGTCTGTGTTAAAAATGCTAGGGAGTTGTTGGATGTGATACATTTAAGTGAAAAGGGTATTGTATCTGAAATACAGCTCTAAAACTATCTTATTAGAAAATGCATACTAAATTGAAAGGAAAAAAAAGCTATTCCGACATTAAGTGCTATTCGTGGAAAACTCAGCAAGTTATACTGTGAAGTGATAGTTTTAGTATAAGTATTTAATCCCTAATTCAGGTCAAACAGGAAAAGTAAGCATCATGCTAAATTCAGACTAGCAAGGTAATTAAACCAATTTCAGAGAATCTTGCCCTTTTTTTTCCTTACAGATATGCATACTACTATTCTGGAATAGCAGCTGGTGTTCTTCTTGCTGCTTACATGCAAACTTCGTTTTGGACCTTAGCAGCAGGTCGGCAAATAAAAAAAATTAGAGAAAAATTTTTTCATGCAATTATGAGACAGGAAATTGGATGGTTTGATGTAAATGATGTGGGAGAACTTAACACTCGTCTCCTAGAGTAAGTACACTATACCTTTCCCAATTTTATTTTCTCTTGTTAAACATGCAGGACTTAAACATTTTTATTTTTAAATTATTTCACTTTGGAAGGTAATTTTCAAATTTTCTGATGGAGAGCCTTAAGGACTGAATTTCTAATATTTCTGATACAGGACTCTCACAACGATGAGAAAAGCATTTTGTTAAGTTCCCTTGAATTCCGAGGATGACTAAAGCCAAGCCTATTGTATTACCCCCATGAAGAGAAATCAGTTCATTTCTGGGCACACTGAGGACTGAAAAAGGTGCTGACTTAGCCCAGCAATCTGAACAGCTTTAACTGCATAACTTTGCCTACATGAAAGCCTTTATCTTTTATTTCCAAGTAGCCCACAATTACCAAAAAGATCAAAAATTTGAAATTAAGAAAGTGATAGTAGTTTTGCACTACAGAAAGAATTTCAAATTTTTCAGACAAAAGCAGGTTTATAGCATTACAGTTTCACAAAAAATATTAAAGTTTCCTTGGCCACACTATGTAGTGCTTTACCTTGAAGAAAACTGTTATTGGGAGAAATCATTGTATAGTAGAGATTGTCTTCCACACAGATGTCCATGTAACAGAACTGGAAACCTTTCTTGTGCTTTCTACATTTTTCTTCCTCTCTCTATGTCATTTGTTTTTCAGTGATGTCGCCAAGATTAATGAAGGAATAGGTGACAAGATTGGATTGCTTGTTCAAGCACTTACAACATTTGTGACAGGATTTGTTGTTGGTCTCATAAGAGGATGGAAATTAACTCTTGTAATACTCTCAGTTAGTCCTGTCCTGGGACTTTCAGCAGCCCTCTGGGCAAAGGTGGGTTAACATATGTACAGTGTCAGGTTTTATATTAATGACAGATAATGAAATTCTTAGTGAAGATAATGAAATTACAGATAATGTAATTCTTCATGTTAGAATGTGTTGCTTAGAGCAGTTATAGCTTTAGATAACACTTATGTACATAAACTCTTTGATGAACTGTGTATCAGTACTTTCACATTCAAGGCCAGGTCAGATGGGGCTCTGAGCAACCTGGTCTAGTGGAAGGTGTCCCTGCCCATGGCAGAGCAGTGGAACTGGGTATCTTTAAGGCCCCGTCCAAGGTCTTTTTATAATTCAATGGTTCTATGTAGTTTGAGCATTATAATTCCCATAGATTGGTCAGACTTGTTTCATTTGAAGCTGTTTCTGCTAACATAGCATGTACAGAGAATGAAGCAAGATATATGTGTGGAATCCACACCTGTAATTGTTTAACTACATCCAAGTAACTTTTTCTCTTGAAAGGAATAATTGCACCTCCTGTAAAATAAGAAAATAAATTAGGAAAAAACCTTTGTCTCAGACACAGAGTTTTTTTCTTAGTTGTTAACAGCTTTGCTAAGAAATTCTGTACAGATCTAGATGAGAAAAGGACCAAATTACCAAGGGATTAGAGTGACTTATCTTTGTCATTTGAAAGTCTTCAGATTTTTATGGTGTTTCATTTCCCTTGCATTTCAAAGATCATGAAAGCTTTCTCTGTCTTGAGTGAGTATATTGCGGAAAAGGAAGGATTAGAGACGTGTGTGCCATGTGTGTCTACTGGCCAAGTCTTCACAGACTAAGCTACAGGGCCCTCTGGCTAAGGTAGCCAGAGATGAGAATGAGATAAGGAGATCTGCCTGGGGAGAGCCACACCAGCTCATTATGAGTAGTCATCTCATCTCTTGCACTGGGTGAAAGCAGAGGAAACTATCCAGCATCTAGTTGTTTACAATGTGTAATGTGGAATTATGATATTGAATTCACAGTATACCCAAGAGTTTGGATATTGGATGTTGGGCACTCATGCCTAAAAATAAAAAGAAACTAACTGCAATAAAAGCCCTTATGAAGTGCTTGAACCTATTCTGGTTTTCACATGTCAAAATATTTGATTCTGTACTAGGTTCTCTCTGCTTTCACTGACAAAGAACAAGCTGCATATGCAAAAGCAGGTGCTGTTGCAGAGGAAGTTCTGGCAGCAATCCGTACTGTAATAGCTTTTGGAGGACAGGAAAAAGAAATTAAAAGGTAAGAGCAATATTTGCTTTCATCAGCCGATTTAAAATACTCACTTCAAATTGTTTGAAATTTTCTTATGTGTTTTCTCTTGCAAGTCTTGTGCTTTCTGCTTTTTTAGGTAGTGGGAGATTGTCTGTTAGGGGCTGTTAGAAAGTTTGCTACATGTAGAAAGACATTAGTTATTTTTCTAGACTCAATATATTGTCTCTGCATTAAAAGGAATTCAGACTACTTCAAAAATCTCAGAGAGAGCTTTAGCCAAAAGAAGGTCCTGCTCCTAGAAGAGATGATGATATCCTTGGTAATCTGATTACTCAGTAGTTGTGAAGGTGCTAACGAAAAATATCTCTATTTCCACTAGGCTGTAAAACATAGCTCTTGTGATATATTTTAACCTTTTATCTTGAGTGGCTCATAATCAAAGTTCACCGACCTGCAGGTTATTTAAGGAATTTAAATGCCAGTCCCTGACATGCAATGCCCTTTTACTTCTATATACCAGGTTGACTAATGTTGGCCTTTTTAATGGTTACCTTAGAAACTCTGTTTCTGACTGCCAGACTTACCTTTGTATAGTCTTAGGGTTAGATATTTTATGTATCAACTGCTGTACTTTGTAAACATTCTGTTTCTAATCCATCCACATAGGTTTTGGTGCTGTATGCTGTGGTACAAGTGTAGTCTGTTTTGAACTTCTATCTTTCTTCCAGATACCATAAAAATTTGGAAGATGCTAAACGGATTGGAATAAGAAAGGCTATTACAGCTAATATTTCTATGGGTGCTGCTTTCTTACTGATATATGCATCATATGCATTGGCATTCTGGTATGGAACTACTTTGGTCTTAACTGATGATTACACTATTGGCAAAGTTCTTACAGTAAGTATTAATGAGTAAATTCTCAGTAACAGAGAGAAATAATAAAGAACAAACATTAAAGTGTGTAATGGGAACTTATTTGACTTTAATGAGAATTATGTCCCAAAACTGGCAAAGTAGCATCCCTTCTTCACAAAAAGATTCTCATCACAAAAGCCTACATGTTGTTTCTATAGGATCTCAAAATCTAAATGAACCCAAATAAAACATATATTGTTTTCAACTATTCCTATATATTTTATGATTTTCATAAGATCAGGCTGATGTAGAAACAGTTCAATCAAAAACTGAACAATACCCTTTCTAGTTGCTATTTGCTTTCAGAGGGCTGAATATATTTTCAGGATGCAGAAACGAATACTTTTTTTTAGCTGTTGTGTGGTCTCAGTAGATAATTTTCTTAAACTTTTTCTTATGTTTTGCACTATGAGAGCTTAGAATCACTTCTCAGTATTTTTAGAAATTGAGTGGGATAAAAATATCTTTGTGACTAGAAAATATGTCACCATCTAACCAAAGGAAGCAAACCATAACACTGAAGTCATAACTTGAATTCTTTTCTTGATGTGGAAACCATTCTAATTTTGTATGAAATATGAAATAAACAGTGTAAGAAGAATAATTTTGTTAACCATGCATATATTTAAATATTTTTTAAACAACCTGTTTTGTTTATGAACCACTGAAGTTTGTGAAAATTGTCTCTGACAAGTGGTTTTGGCTCTTTTGAACCTTTTGCACAGGTTGGCATATGGAAACTCTCAGTGAAGTTCATGACCTTGAGTGTAATTTATTCTGTTCAAAGTATTTGCAGGTTCTGTTGCAAATGGTCTATGCTGTAGGTCACCGAATGAAGTTTTTATAACATGGATGATGCATTATCATGTGTAAAATCTGTGAATAACCCCTGTTCCAGATAATGGGTGTGATGGACTTTGGTCTGACTACTATGGCTGTTATGATCTCTGAGCAGTGTGGTTTAATGGCTTTTGTTTTGATACTGACTGAAAGCAATAAACTCTGCTATTCTGAGAAAATTGTTAATTTTTTTCTTTTTCTGTTTTTCTTGCTTGCTTGCACTCTCTTTCATTGAAGTGGAAGGAACCTTTATTGCTTTGTGATGGAGAACTTGGGTTTCTGTACTTCTATTTCACTGTCACTTTGAAAGCAGAGTGATAGTGTTTTGTATATCTGTCATATTGTTAGAAGATATGTAATACACTTTCTGGTCTTTGGCCAGAGAATGAATTAGTACAATAAACCCTGAGACATCAAGTGCAATTCTAAATTTTTTTGTCACAGATTTTAGAAGTCTGAGTCACTTCTTCACTTTTTCTCAATACATTTGCAAAAATAATGTCGTACAGTAGCTCAGTTCTCAGTTGAACCTTAAAAAGTCCTTTCCTTAATGTTTTTCTCTGTTTAGGAGAGAGCTTTTCAATCTTGCTTTAATCCTAGATTCCTTAAACTTCTGTTAACAGACATGGAACCTCCCTATCCAAAAATATTTAATGTAAATAAATGTAAGTTTCTGCTTAAATAAGAATGAATATATGCCTCTGTAAACATTTCTTTCAGGTCTTTTTCTCTGTATTGATTGGAGCTTTCAGCATCGGACAGACTGCTCCAAGCATAGAGTCATTTGCTAGTGCAAGAGGAGCTGCCTATACAATCTTTAATATAATAGACAATGTGAGTATCTTTTCCCTCACTATCATTACGAAACTTCTTCTGAAGGTAAGAGACCTTTCTTTTTAAAGACAGGAACTAAATTCACACAAAAGCTTAATGGAGAAATTATAAAAGTATTCTTAAATGAGCATATCATCAATATAGCAAGTGAGGGAGCAAAACATGCAATTTAGATCTTTCAGAAATCTCAACTTAATTACTTGAAAAACCACATTCAATACTTCTGCAGAATAATAGTGCACTCAATAACTTCTTTATGAAAACATGTTCGGGTTTTTTTGTATTTTATTTTGTACAGGAACCTCAAATTGACAGCTATTCAGAGACAGGTTACAAACCAGACCACATAAAAGGGAACTTGGAATTCAAAAATGTTTACTTCAATTATCCATCCAGACCAGATGTTGAGGTACTGTAAATGAAACTTTATATATATATATATTACTGTTGAACATGTGGATCATGTGTAGGAAAAAAAGTTGTTAAAAAAATCACATAAATTTTGTTGAAAATATAACAATTAAAGGTTGATTCTGTAATGTGTATAAAATTACCTTGTCATCACAGTGGTTTTAGCTAGATTTATTTCCATCTTAGCTAAACACATTAAGTTTCCTGAATAATTTTTTTGTCTAAAGCTTTAGTAAGTGTTGCTATGCAAAAAACCATAAATAGGTATTTCTATCAGAATCTAAATTTGCAATCCTAACTCAAGTGTTTGTGTATAGTAATAATAATGAGATAGTGAGTTTTAATATAATTGCAATGCAGCTCTGTTACGACTGTGTCTGAACCAGTTAAAGAAAGCAGATCCAGCAAGGCCTTTCTGTATATGGAATAGAGATCAGCATCTGCATTTGTCTTGACAGAGAATATGTCTCCTTTTTAAAGCACTGTCATATATTCAGACTCTTAATGCAGGGCCAATAGATGACATATGAATGATTCCTGAAAATATTTCTGTGGATACTGTCTTTGCACTGTGTAACTATTTCCTTCCTTGCCTTGAAGGAAAATCACTGACCTTGATAAAGTGATCTTTCTTACTTCTGATAGACAGAAAGGAAATACACTCAGCTTTTAACCATTACTTTTACATAGCTTCCTTGTAGTTTGCATGGCGCATTAAAGAAAAAGGTGAGGCAACACAGTACAGAAATATTGCATCATATTTTTTCTATACTACATTTTAGTTATGGGTAGTAGTATTATTATTATTTTGTCATATGGACTGGTTCATGGGACAGGTAACTGAGAAGTGTGTTGTATAATACATTGATACTGAACCAGTTGTGATGTAATTATAAGGAAAATCAAGCTGAAGTCATCAGTTACCCAAAATTTAAGCCCATGTGTTTATAAATTTTATTTTTACCACATTCTGCTGAAGAAGTATGAAGGTTATTTTATTGCAGTCTGTCAAATTTACCTTGACATTTCTAAATACTGTTATGTTTTTGACCAACCTTTTTGTATGGACAGATACTGAAAGGCTTGAATCTCAAGATTAATTCTGGGCAGACAGTGGCCCTGGTTGGTGGCAGTGGCTGTGGGAAAAGTACAACTGTTCAGCTCATCCAGAGATTTTATGATCCCAAGGAAGGCACGGTAAGATACCTCAAGTGAGATGACTTCTCTGCATGTCACACTTATTGAAAGCCTAGTTCTGACCTCACTGCCCTTGTCAATGTTCCAATGACGTGGAAAAGTCTCCCCTAAAATGGCACATGCCAGCATGGAGGTGTTCCTTGATTGAAACACTTAGTAAACAGTTTTTGTCTGCTCTCTTTTGTTTAGGTTACCATTGATGGGCAGGATATTAAGACCTTAAATGTAAGGTATCTGCGGGAGGTTATTGGTGTGGTGAATCAGGAGCCTGTGCTCTTTGCCACTACAATTACAGAAAATATTCGTTATGGCCGTGAGGATGTCACCATGGAAGAGATTGAAAAAGCCACCAAGGAAGCAAATGCTTATGACTTCATCATGAAGCTACCCAATGTAAGCAGATCAGCTCTCTTGCTGAAATAATTGCATCTAAACCTTCTTGTGCCAAATAGTTCCTCAGAACTATTTTCAGAAGGAAAGCTTGTTAAGAGAGGAAACTGTCCCTGGACCTGTGAATATGCAGAGCTTCCTCATAACTTTTGAGAATAATGTTAATTTTATATCTTCATGAAATGATTTGTCAGTCATTTGAAGAACTACTAGAATTCCGGGAACACAAATGATTAGTCAGGTTTATCCAAGTAGGTGTTTATTCCTGTAGGGGAAGGAGAAGGTGTTACTGGCGTTGCTGGCATTACTGATGTCTTTCTTTAGTGGAAGGACTATGCCACTGAGTGTTTTCAATACATGTGTTTATCTTGTAGAAGTTTGAAACTGTGGTTGGAGAAAGAGGGGCACAGCTGAGTGGAGGCCAGAAGCAAAGAATAGCAATTGCCCGAGCTCTGGTTCGCAATCCTAAAATTCTTCTGCTTGATGAGGCAACATCAGCTTTGGATACTGAGAGTGAATCAGTTGTGCAGGCAGCACTGGACAAGGTAAGTAGTGTTTTAAAATGAAGCATGTAAGCAGAAGCCTAATATTTACTTCTTTCCTGAACTTTTGTTGAAAATAGAGACCCATAAAAATATAAAACATAAACTTTGTTTTGGCAAATATTCTTTGTACAGAGAATTTTTGAGTCCCTGCAGGTATTACAGAGAGAAATCTTATTTCAAATTAGAAGACGGAGCCATATTTTCTGCATTATTAAGCTTCAATCAACATTTTCATGGTGTTAATACCATCCTCTTCCATTATTTATCTTACTGCAATTCATATTGTTGTCAGTCACCTGTCCTTGTTGAATTTCATGAGGTTCTCCTGGGTCCACTCTTCTGGCCTGTCAGAGACCTTCTGAATGCCATTCCTTCCCTCAAGTGAATAAACTGCACCGCTCAGGTGATGTCACCTGTAAACTTGCAGAGTATGCACTCCATCCCATTTATCTGTGTCAGTGATGAAGATATTAAATAGTGTGGGTCCCAGTATAGACTCTTGAGGGTCATCATTGAAGATGAACTCCATCCAAGTTCCAACAGAATTCCACTGCTTGGGATCATTACTTTGGTTTTTTAAACTAAAATTTGCTTGATCCCTTTAGCAGCCTCATAATAAAAATGTCAAACTGTGACATCTGAAACATCAAGTGTAATATGCTTAAAAATATCCAAAGAAATGTACTTACTTGAAATACAATTAACATGAAATTTTAGAGAATTTTATTTTTATTGTAGCCATTTGAGTTAGCAATGACTTAGAACTTAAAACACTGGTTTTTTCTAAAAGTGAGTGTAAAATATTTTCTAATGTTTCTGAGTATAAATTTTTCATGGATTTTAAGGTTTAAGTGGGCAACTATGGGCCTATATGTGAAAAATCCTAACACTTAAAAAATTGTACGGTTTCTAACCTTCTAAAATTTTATATGTTGATATTTTTGTTTACATACTTGTGACCAAAGTTTGGTGTATTTATGTGCCACAGTGAAAGATGGTCTCTAATATTCAATTTCGAGCTTTAGATTATATTTCTGTTTTAAGATACTCATTGAAATGTTTTTAATTTTTTTTTTTTGAAAGTTATATTTTTCTGTGGACCTTTTAAATGTTTCTTTTAAATCTTATTCAACTCTGCTGTGAAGATGAACACTATTTACATTTACTTAGAAATACTGTCATTAAACCCTGCTATTTTCAGGCAAGGGAAGGACGCACCACGGTTGTGGTGGCTCATCGACTGTCAACGGTCCGCAATGCAGATCTGATAGCTGTGTTCGATGGTGGAGTCATCACAGAGCAAGGGAACCATGCTAAACTGCTAGAGAGAAAGGGAATCTACCACAAACTCGTTAACATGCAGGTACTTTTTCTCTAGATGTTGCCTCATTTTCTTTTTTTATTTGCGCATCCATAGTCATTACATCAGAGGTGTGAGAAATCCTGCAGCATATTTTCTTAGCAGCAAAACCCCATGTGCTTTGAAAGGAGAGTAGCAATTTGAGAGATCAGTAGTTATGGTACAAGACTTACATAAACCCAGGATAGTAAATTTTTAATGCTCTAAATATTTAAACTTAAAAGATTATTTTATGTTTTCCTTTTGTGCAGTTAATGTGTAGATGACTACAATATCTTGCTATTCTATTGCTTGTTCTTAATCTGATAAAAGATAAAATACAGTAGTTGATGCTGGAGGAATAGAGCATGAATATTTTAAGCTGTTTAGTTATAATCCTTCATAATGAATTTCTTTCTAAAGAAAAAAAATGTGTAGGAATAGAAGAAAAAGAAAAATAATCCAGCTATGCTGACGGCAAAAATATGTTTTTAACTTACATAGACAGAGAAAAAGAGATTGAAATTTATAATAAATTTCAGAAATGTATTAGTTATTAAATGAAAACCAAAATACTTTGATAAGTGCATCCCAGTGTCCCAGGTGACCATTAGGTTATAGCAGATTTTCATTGTAACCTTTGTTTGACTGCATGACCACTATGTCCATTAAAGAAACTCAGACTGCCATCTCAGTATGTCAGACTAAAGAGGTTAACCAGACCAATTAAAATATTTCTTCATAGAATATGAGAATGCATTTGGTTACCTTAGATTCAAAGTAATTTTGTATCTGAGCAAATGTGATTATGGAAAAAATGAGGAAATATAAAATTTAGAAAAGAAAACTTAAAAACACTGAAAAAAGAAACTAAAAAATGGAAAGCAGGTAAAAATAGATATTTTTATTAGTAGTGCACAAAGCAGTAAAAAATAAAAAATTTCTGGAAAAAGGGAAACACAAGTTGAAGGCAACTTTGAATCCAGTTGCTGTTGGGTAGACATTTATTTATTCTGTTAAAGAGACTGTCAAAAGTACCACCATGGGTAAGGCTCTTTTCCAGGCTGTTCTGATTTTTCAGTCAAAATCTCTTTATGACTCAGTTTCATGCTGAACTTCCTTATTCCATTTAAAGTCAAGAATTGTTAAGTGGGTTCTGCAGTAAAGGCAGTAATGTTTTACTTCATGAATTTACTGTATATCCCCCAAAAACTCATTCTAAAAGAACCCAAGAAGCATGCAAAGGGTTTACCCTCGATTTAAAACTTTTTAATTCATTAAAGAAAGAGCAGCTACTGTCAGTCCCCTGTCCTCCACTTACTCTAAGAATTTTCCAGAGAGGTGCAAAACTCATGTATGAATAAAGCTCTGAAGATAGAGCTCTATTAATTGTTATACAGATTTTCATATCTTCTTGTAGTATTATATGTTGTTTCCTCTGTATCTCTTTTGATTGAAACAAAGCTTTTACTTTGATTACCTCATAATTTTGAAAGTTTGAAGTAATGTATGCATATGTAATCTTAGCATCGTGTTCTTTCCACTTTTAGGCAATAGAAGCTGAAGTTCCATCATCAGAAAATGATGAGAATGCACATAGGGCCAAAACCAGTGAATCTGAACCAGAATTTGAAGAATCCTTAACAACAGGATTGAGAAGACGATCAACTCGGAGAAGCATGAAAAAGCCAGCAGAGCAAAATAATGGTCCCGTTGAGGAAAAAACTTCACCTGTAAGTATCTCTGCGGAGCTGTTAGTGAATTTGAGTCCTTTAAACAAAGTGTGTTAAATTCATTCTCCTGCTCAAGAAAGGTATGAGGAGAAGGAGGCATTTCATAGGGATAAAGAAAACAGGAGAATTTTAAAATTCTAAATAGCCTTTGACTGATAATATTAGTAACTTGCTTTTTCATTCTCAGCATAATTTATAATACAAATAAAATGATAATTAAAAAATCTATAATAAAGGTGATGAGTTTATTATTGAAAATAAATTTCCTTTAAAAGAAATATACTTACATATATTTACATACCATACCAACTTAGTCTGTACAGGTTAAACATTCATTTTTGGATAAGAAACAGAGTATTTGGCCCAACATAACAACTCTTACAACAAAACTTGCAAAAAACACCCCAAAAATATGATTGCATTCATATTTACAGGAATTACTTTGCTGTTAAAAATTGCTTAATGAACATTTACTTGAATCAATCAAGCCATGGATTACACACAGCAGTATGCCCAGAATGAGGTGTTCAGTCATCAATGACAAATACCAAAGTATTCACCAACAAAAATTATATGGATAAAGTAATATAAAATGACAAGCGTATAGATATAGTGTACAGCTCTTCCTTCCTTCTGTTAGAATACTTTTTAAAATGTAGTATCATTTTTTCATGTTATTAAAAAATGATACATTTTTGCTTCCCCTGAATAGATTCTGGGAATAGGAAATAGATTATTAATTTCGCATTTTCTTCATATTTCTCCAAATACATTCCTGCTTGTCCTAACAGAATTCATGTTTTTAAGGCTGAAGAACTACCTCCAGCTTCATTTCTGAAAATTATGAAGTTGAACAAAACTGAATGGCCATACTTTGTAGCTGGAACCTTGTGTGCAATTATCAATGGAGCTCTACAACCTGCATTTGCAATCATATTTTCCGAAATTATAGGGGTAAGTTGGAGTAAAATGTGCAAAAAATTGTAAGCCCATAAAATTAATTTCTAATAAAATTAGGTTTAAAACAATCACAGCATAATGAAGCTGAAGAGTGGATGAAGCACTCTTGCAAAAATCTGAAAAATTGTATGAAACTTACAAAATCCTAAAAATCTTACTAATACCTGAAATATGCTTGTTATACCTTAATATTATGTAACATATGATCAAATTTATATGAATGCAATTGACTACCAAAAATAGTTATTGAGAAACATTAGAGTATTTTAAACTGTTAGTCAATTTTTTTTTAAATGTTGTGTCAAATTTTATTTTATAGGTTTTTACAGAAACTGACAAGGACACCTTAAGAGAAAAGAGTAACTTATATTCACTGCTATTTTTAGTACTTGGAATCATTTCCTTTTTTACTTTCTTTCTTCAGGTACGTTTTATTAATTTAATGTAATTATAATTTGTTCATCGTGTTTTAGAAACCAGACCTGAAATATACTAAAAATTTGCATCTTTATAATACATCTCCAACTCAAACCAGAAACTGTAATTATGGTTCTAGATGTGTCTTGTGCTGAAACTTTTTTGACCTAGAGCTTCTTGTGTGTAAGAGGCTTTCAAACCTATTCAGACCTTCCTAACTTTAGAACTTCCTCTCTTGTTCATCAGTCAAACAGTTCTCAGCAATGAAACTCTGGATTTTCTTGCTCTTTTTCCATTGCCAACAGGCAACCCCTCCAGCCTTTACATACTACCACCCCCTTCTCACCCTCAAGCCTTCCTATTTGATCGGTTAATAATTGAAAATCTATCAATCTCCTGCCTTAGTTCTCCAGTTTTTTACTTCCCTAACCCTTTCCTCATCCAAAGAAATGTCCCATATTTCTCCTATGGGAGTCCCCAAAGGCTCCAGGCCCAGTTTGTCAGGTAACACTCATCATGCTGATATTCAGTTCCTCCTGCTGAAATACTAATTGTTGTACCTGCTATGATGGTGCCACTTGAAAAGAAAAAAATATAGTAATCATATTAAATATTTTCATATATAGTCTGGTTTATAATTTATGAACATGTTTGTATAGTTTTATCTGTTAAATGAGCCTAAGAGTGAAATAATAACGTGCACTGGAGACAGCAGCATAAACAGTCTCTTGCAGAAACCTGCTGGTTTGTTTATGGATTTGTCTTGTTGCACAAGCAAAAAAGGGCTTGAGTACTGAAGGCTGAGTAGTACCAGGCTGTGATAGGTTTTCTCAGTTTATAAATGTTCAGATAATGTTCTAAATTTGAGTATGCATTTGACTTGAGTGAACCCAGGTTGCCTTACAAAGTCTTTAATCTAGAAGTCGTGGCCTAAATGTTACCCGTTTAAATCTGACTTAGATTGACTCATGCAAATGAAGTCAAAATGACCTTCTCCTTAAAGCATGCTGGTGAAGCAGAGCTGGGAAATATTGCTATGCTCCCTATATTTTTTCAGAAATAATATTTTAGTGTCTGTACTGTGAACCTATGTGAACCTAGAATTTATGTATATTAAACCTGTTGTTACATTTGCTTTGTGCAAACAGCACTGCAATATTTTGTGCTTTGACGTTGTAGAGGCAATATATCTAAAATATTTATTGAATAAGCACAGTGTAATACTAGGTATTGTACTTTTTCTTCAAACAGGGTTTCACATTTGGCAAAGCTGGAGAAATTCTTACTATGAGGCTTCGATTCATGGCATTTAAAGCAATGCTTAGACAGGTAAAGATAATAAATGTTTTGATTTCCAGGGTTTTAAAAATAATTGATTGCATGGGTATAGAATAACTTTATTCTACATCACTCTATCATACAGAGAAGATTGTTTAAATCAGACTAGAAACCAATTTGATTAGATATATATATGGTTGTGCAAAGTATGCTTAGAGGGAGAGTCTTAAATCAATACAAGAGCTTTTCATGTACTCCTTGCAAAGACTTAGTTTTACAGCCAAGTTACAAGGGCCTGACAAGTTGATGTGCACCAGCAGTATCCCATTATCTATTCATTTGCCTGCTCTGCTTTCTTGGTGCCCTTTCTCCCCTAAAGAAATGCAACACAACTTACACTGTAACTCCTACCTCAAATCTCGGATTTAAATTGTGGTATCTACAAACGCATTTTTTTAATTTATTGGAAATCTCTGTCCAAGAGGCCCCAAATCTGTAATTGCTGTTTGTTAATGCAATAATAAGATTGTATATTGAAAAGTAAAACCACTTTCAGAGAACTAAAATATAAATAGAACATAATGTTGTAAAGTAATTCTAAATTTTCCTTAATTTTGCATGATTTCAGGATCAGTATTTTAGATTTTGAAATATACAGTACTATAGTTATGGAGTTTAAGTCTTGCACATAAGGCTACATGTAGACACAGAATATGATTCATGTGAACATGACTGCTTTCAATGTGAAAAAAAACTGTTTAGTCTGAAAAATTACAATTTATAGATCAGCCATACTGAAAATCTAATGAAGAGGCAACCTTACAACTGAGTCCTGAGGTCACAAATGCCTGTAATACATCACCAGGACTTCATTCAATGTATATTACACATGAAAGTTTAAATCATATATTTGATCACATGGTGAATAAATCATAAACTGTGTACCTGATCCCAACAATTAACTTTGATCAGATAGACCAGTTTTGGTTTTCATTTGGTTGGGGGGTTTTGTTGTTTTGTTTGTTGGTGTCTCATGGCTTCCAAATAAGCCTCTTCAATATGGGAAGAAACAAAGCAATGAACGTTTTGGTTTTAACCTGAAATGCTTGACATTTAACCCCTCCCCATACAGCTTTGCAACCATGAGAGAGTGTGACTGAAAAGCCCTCTCCTCCAAGGAGATTCAGTGAGGGAGCAACAGTGAGGGAGAGTAAATTCTGGGTTTGGGAATCTCTCAGTTGCTCTCCTTCCTTCTCAGCAATGACAATGAATACATTGGATGATTCACAAGATTACGCTTTTTTCTAAAAATATTCAATGTGCAATGACGGAATTAAACTTCCTTAACATGCAGAACTCAGGCACTGCCACGTACCAGATTTACTTTGCAGTTTATTTGAATGTCCAAACACTGGTCTTAAATATAATGTTTCTTATTATAGGATATGGGCTGGTTTGATAATCCTAAAAATAGCACTGGAGCATTAACTACAAGACTTGCTAATGATGCTGCTCAAGTGAAAGGAGTAAGTAAAATTTTGGTTTCAATTTTTCATATTTGGTTTAGTGTATAGCGAAGTTGCAGCTTGGGTTAGGCTGGTTGGATAGCAGTCCTGATTTTGACAACTAAAATTTCCTGTAAAACAATAGCTGGTAGAGAATGCACTGATGCACTTTATAACACTTACAGCAGTATATGCTTACAGACTAATTTTCAAATAAATTTTTTCTAAAGTTTACTGTTGTGCTGTATTGTGATCATGCTTATTAAATTTATTGGGAATCTCTTATTTAAGAAGTCTTTTTAAAGAGGTCTTATTCACCTAAAGACGTGCAACTAAATTTATTCAGTGTAGGATCTCCTGCTATTTTTTTGATTGTACAGATTTCTTATTTAAAAAAAAAAAAAAAAAGAACTGTGAGCAATAGACTTCCTTTTCTCTGTTAATTTTTGGAGATTCTTTAAAAGTAAATTGTGTACTTTCAGAAGTCTGTAATATCAAGCTAAATACAGTACACTGTAATGTAATTATTTTTATATGTTGAAGTAAATTTTTAATACTACATGAAGTTATGCGCTGGTTTCTTTTCTGAACTGAAGTTCTGAAGTATCTTTGGCTTAATTTCCATTGGAAAAGTTAAATGTTTAATCTTCTTCATTGGGCACTGTGTGATGACTTGTAAAGCTATCTCTATGATCTACAAAATATAACAGATTTTTAATGTTTAGATGTAAATGTGAGTATGTTATGAGGGTAAAGTTTGTTCAGTTTCAAGAGCAGAATTTAGAAATTGCAGAGTAAATTTAAGTAATCAGAATATGGGGAAAGAAAAAATAAATATTATCTAGATAATTTTTTACAAAAACATTTAAGAAACTCTCATTTTGAAAAACAGCAAAACTGAGTTAAGACTTTCTAAGCAGTGTTTTGAGAATCGGGAATTTTGTGGGTGAAAATTCTTTCCTTATTTAAAATGCAGTTATGTTAGTAACAGATGCCTTTTTTCTTTCTTTCTCCAGGCAACTGGTGTCAGACTAGCATTAATTGCCCAAAATATAGCCAACCTGGGGACTGGAATTATTATATCATTAGTTTATGGCTGGCAGCTGACCCTGCTACTTTTAGCTGTTGTGCCCATCATTGCAGTGGCAGGAATGATTGAAATGAAAATGTTGGCTGGGCATGCTAAGAAAGATAAACAAGAGCTGGAAGCTGCAGGAAAGGTGGGTCCAGAGAAATTAATCTATTTCTGTATAATGTACCTGGTCATATTTACCAAAGCATTGTTAATGGATGTATTACTTCCAAATACAGAACATTTCACAATATGTAAATTCCAAAGACAGCCAGTTGCACTAGCAGACCTAGAGAGCATCACACCTCTTCAATAATAATCAAAGACTTATGTTATTAACCTGTTAATATTTGTGAAGTTGATAAATCTCAGAATGTCCTAAACACTATTCAGGCATATTCTCTTCTCATTCCTTTTCTATTCATCTTCATTTTCCTTATTTTGCAACCATCTTCATTTTGACATTTTCTTTTTTTTTTTTTCTGTCATCCCTCTGTGGCATGTCATCCCTCTTATATTTATTACACTGCTCTTTTTTTGTCTCCACTCCTTCATCTTGTTGATGTTTGTGGTGATAATATGTATATATATCCACTGGTTTGTGTTTGCCATTCCTTTGTTTCTGGAGTGGGAGAGAAGGATGAGAACTAAAAAGCAAGAAGGCTAGACTCTTGTTTAACAAATTAAATGAAGGCATTTAATGTCACTTCTTTCCAAAAATCCTTTTGGGAACAACTATTTCATCACTTTCCAGATACTGCTTTCTTCAAGGTAAAACTTTTCTAAAATCTCTTCCTATGTTGTACTGTTTTTAAAAGTTGCTGAAAAGAAAATCATTTATCCAAGGATATGCAATTCTATTCCTTTCCTTTCAGCTGGGTACGTTTCTTCTGCTTCTCTCTAAGGGATGAACATTTATTTCATGTTGTTTTTTGTAAAATGTGACAGAAAATAATTGACAATTCTTGGACTAGACACTAAAGACTTTTGTAGTGCAGTGTACTGTGAAGAATTAGCATAGAGTTCCAAACACCTATGATTTTTTTTTTTCAGAACTTCAAAAACTATTTTCTTTTCATGGTATGTGAGTTACCCTTCTCAAGGCCACCTAAGAAAGCACTGGACTAGAGGCATTTTATTCAATTTTCATTTTTTAAAAATATTTTTAAAATATTTTAAATTTTTTTTCAGTAAAAATAGTGTTCTACCTGGAAAATTTGTTTTCTGCAAAGAGTTGCTGAACTTTACAAACCTTACATTATGGTCTTTATTAAACTAAAATTGCATGAAATGTATATTTTAACAAAATGTATGAAAGCCTTGAGGGTCTTTTCACAGAAGCATCAAGGTTGGAAGAGACCTTCAAGATCATCCAGTCCAACCATCAAGCCAGCACCACCATAATCACCCCTAAACCATATCCCCAAGTGTCACATCCATCTCCTGAATGCTTGCAGACTCCACCATCTCCCTGGGCAATAATCTATTTTAATGCCTGACCTCCCTAACAGTGAATTTTTTTTTAATGTCCAATCTGAATCTCCCCTGCCCCATTTGTGTATTCAAATGACTCAAGTCTAAAGAATCTGCAAGCTTAAAGAAGGTATCATGGCAAATATTTACTGCTGAAATCTAGGTTAGACTCTAAGGCACCTAAGTAACCTGGACATTTTGATTTTAGCCCAAGCTCAGAGGAATGGAAGTTGAATGCTAATATGTCAGTTTTCTTGTTGAGTATCTTCTCCATAACTGTCACTGCTGTCAAATGGTTTTTCACCAGTTATTTGTTGAACATTAAAGAGGTCTTATCAGAAAATTATGAGCATTGTGAGAAAATCTCGTTGTCATAAAAAGAAAAATATAAATGCTTATTTTTATATCAACAGTCTATGATTTTAATAACCAGTATAAAAATATAAAATCGTAATCCAACAGAATCTTTTTATTAATTTAGAATAAGGAATTGCAACATAACCTTAGCTTTTGATTAAAACATTTGTTTTACTATTGCAGATTGCCACAGAAGCAATAGAAAATATTAGAACTGTTGTTAGCTTGACCCGAGAAAGAAAATTTGAGTCAATGTATGGAGAACATTTGATGGTACCATACAGGTATAATAAAAATAACTAAGCTAAAAATATATCTGTAATAAATTGCAAACATTTAATTCAACAAAAATAGATTTTTTTGTAGTGTGTATGAATTACTGTATAATTTAATTATCTCAGAACTAACATGAATATTTTGCATATTTTTATTGACAAATGCAACCACCACCAGTTAACATTGTAAAAAGTTTTAGTTAATTGATTTTCATTATAATATTGGTATCTTCTCTTACAATGTCACTTGGTTTGGAAAAAGGTTGGTTTTAAGTGAGCTTTCAAAGAGGTCTAATCTAGATTTCCACCTGAATTGTTTTGGATATTTAATTAAAACCTTTTTCATGTAAATTGAATATTACATTAAGCCATTTTTTAAAGTGTTAGTAAGATTGAAAGCGTTTGAATAGTTACTTACTGGTTTGGGGCTGAAAATAAAGTAATATGAATCTGTCTGGACTAAGTCAAAATTTAAAAGTCTTAAAGTAAACAACTTTAAAAAGATTCTGCCAATTAAAGTATTATTTGTTCCAGAATGAAATGTTTCCTTTTCAAACATCCATGAGAAAAGTAAGGAAAATGATAGTATATGTACACAGATACAATGGGGAAGAAGCAGGGCTGCCACTAACACATCTACCACAATAATTGAGTGGTTAGAGCACAATGCAGGACATAAAGGATATTACTTAGCTTTTTTTCTCAGGCTGCTGGGTTTTGCATTCATATCTCACAATTTGCTGAACAGTTCCTAACCATTCTGAGGGTTGACATGGATGGGGCTGCTCCAAGAGTTTAATCTTTCTGTTGTTCTAGTACAAATAGGAACTTGCTGCCCGATGAGAGAGAAGATGTGTTTTTATTTCATGTTTCAGTGTATGTAAACTTTCCATTCCTAACAGTATCAGTTGAAGCCAGTTGTTGTTTGCATACTAGGACTTCAGTGTGATTGCACACTTTGATGAAAGAATGCATTCTTTCTATACAGAAATTCTGTGAAGAAGGCACATATATTTGGCTTTTGTTTTGCCCTTTCACAAGCAATGATGTTCTTTACCTATGCCGGCTGTTTCCGGTTTGGTGCCTATCTAGTGGCAAATGGACACATGGAGTATAAAAGTGTGTTTTTGTAAGTATCTCTTTTGCAATCTTTTTTCTGTCTGTTCAGAAAAATAATTTATAATTTTAGAGGTAATAGCTCAACACAGGGCTATGCAAACAAGTATGAAAAACTGAGATACTACCAGTATGGATTATGAGCTGAATACCCAAGAAGGGCAAACATACCAATTTCTTGTTGTCAGCCTCATTAAAGATCATTAACACAGCTGATTTTGGCCAGAAGATATTGGAAAGTATCTGCATCCCATCTTCTAGCTGAACATCTCTAGCCAGCTGAGTGAATTTCCAGTTAAATTTGAAAGGGAGGGTTTGAGCAAAAACTGGGAGCCCTTTTAGGCTGTTCAAATGCAAAATAAAACAGATCACTTTATGTAGCTTTGAAGAGAAAAGACAAAATTAATAAAAATAAATCTATTTTACTTTGCCTTAAAACAGGCTAAGAGGTGTCATATGTCAAATACCATTTCTTGGGGATGATTTTGTTTCTATAGTATGTGGCAGTAAGAAATAACTGAAGACAACAGGCTCTTGAACTATTCATATGTAGCCTGTAAAATTCCATAAAATTCCATAAAGTGACATAAAAATCACCATAAGCAAATAACAGCATAGTTTTCAACCTTTATTGGGTACTGTAAACCCTGCAATTTTTTCCAGTAGAGATGTGGTAGAAAATTAAATCTTTATTATCACCTTGTTACAGGCTTGATTTCTTATTTTCATTGGTGCCTCAAAAATTGACCACTGCTTCCCAGTGGTCATTGAACCATAGAAAGGAAACTACAGTGATGATAGAACAGAATTAGTTCTCATAGCCCAGCTGAGAGTTAATATACTAACCAGAATTAATAACTAAAGAAATTACTGCTAATAAGGTATGAAAACACTAAACTTGGAATGCAGGCATGTTTATCTCATGTCATTAAAAGAGGGTAAAAAGAAATTTCTGGAGTGACATTAATAATAAAAGCAAAAATAGTTAATTACTACTTTATTCTTACTAAATTTAGCCCTCTTTTCCTCTGAGTAAAAGAAAAAGTTGACTGCAGCCACATTTCCACTGTCCTTTTCTTCAATGTCTGCTGATTTTTTTTCTTGATTTCTTTTATAGAGTGTTTTCAGCTGTTGTATTTGGTGCAATGGCATTAGGACAAACTAGTTCTTTTGCTCCAGACTATGCCAAAGCCAAGATATCAGCAGCCCACTTGTTCCTGCTGTTTGAAAGAGTGCCCTCAATAGATAGTTACAGTGAGGAAGGAGACAAGCCTGTAAGTAAGCCATGGGTGATGGCTGCTATCATTTATTGGTAATAGGGACAGCTCCTCCTCACTTTCTTCAAACTGATTCCTCCTCTCCTTCTGATTACATCCTTATCACAATGCATTCTTGACACTAACTGAACACAGCGTGGACCAAGTTCTCTACTGTGAGTCCAGCTTTTGCACATAGAGCCAAAAGGGTATTTGTTTTGAAAATCTCTCTTGATTTCTGGGGTGGTGGGGATACTTCTGCATTTCTGTTTTAACCATCTGTGAAATTGTCTTAAAGATGTAACAGTAATACTATTTTTAATTATAGGAAACATTTGAGGGAAACATAACAATCAAAGATGTGGCCTTTAACTACCCAAACCGACCAGAGGTCAAAATCCTTCAAGGTTTGAATCTAAAAGTAGAAAAGGGACAAACTCTGGCTCTTGTTGGTAGCAGTGGCTGTGGAAAGAGCACCGTTGTTCAGCTGCTTGAGAGATTTTATGACCCACTTGATGGAGAAATGGTAAGTATTTTTGCAATATGTCAACAGGTTAAGTGAGAGTGTTCTTAATTGGTTTGATGTGATGTGATAATGACAGTAGATATTTCTAGTTTTATTTTTTAAGTATTTTTAATGTTAAAGATCAACAGTGACTCACTGGGTCTCCTTAATTAAATGAGATGAATATAAGTCCCAGTTTCCCACATTATAATGAATTAATGAAGATCTGTGTGATAAAAATATGCCTGATCCACAGTTTAATGATGACTTTGAATACAGAGGAAATTTGCTGAGGTTTTTATAATGAGAACAGTTTAAAAGCTGATAAACCTAGCTATGTTCTTTCAAAAAAAAAAAAAAAAAAAAAAAAAAGAGAACATTGACAAAAGATTTTTTTTTCATCATTTTACTTGTTAGAAACATCTTTATGAATGTGCCTGCTTATCAAGTGATAGATTGTTGATACTTTCAGTAATTTTGGTTTAAAATATATGCAGGGTTACCTATACTACTTACTCAGCAACTTTACAACTTTTTTCACATAATTGCACTATTAATTGCTTTTGCTCTTTGATGTAATTGTGCTCAGAGGTTTTGTCTGAAAAAGAACACACATTTTGGCCTGAATGAGGTGATAAAAAGAAGGATTTTAGCACTTGTCTCTGCAGAGATACTCTCAAAATATAAAGCAATACTTAAATAAGGCCTAGATGAAATGGAAAAGAATTTTTTGAAGTTAAAAGTGCCCCAAAAGGTCCAGTGTAGCAAAATGGTGTGTAGAAAGAAAGAAGCAGCATAGGTGCCACAAAAGTGTGTTTAACAAAGTGCAACTTCCTTACCAATGTTTTTCACCTTGTGTCCCTAAATAACCAACAGTTCACTGAAGGGTAAAGCACAGGCCTGTGGCATAGAAACCACTAAAGTGTTGGACTGGTTCTCAAGCCGAGTTACTCTGTGAACTGAGTGAAAGGGGTTTAGCTTAAAGCAGTAACTGTCAGAACAGCTGTTCACAAAAGTTCCCTTAATTTAGTGGATTTTGAATCCACCTAAGGTTCATTATAACACCTTTTCCTTTGAAGAAAAAGTTATATTGGCTGAAAATTGACTGTTCTAGCACAAACTGTGGAGTTAATCTCCTCCAATAGCCATGCTATGAAGGGTGCAATTCTTCAACTAGACAGCTGATCATGTCATCCAACACAGAGCCTGAGTGTTGCACTGGATCACTCCAGTGGAGATGTAACAGCCCTTCCAATGTCCTGGTATATTTGTGTCCAAGTTAAGGTGACTTACATAATTATTAAACTGATACTTAAAAGAAATAATTAAAACTTCTGTTTTCATTAATCTAATGATAGCAATTCAGCAGGCAAATTTAGTGGAAGTGTGAGAGGGTTGCCAATAAAGAAAACTGGCTGCAAATGACATCTTAAAGAATGCAGAAGTAAATTTCTTCTTTATAGATAGCAAAATAGAGGAAAATTTTCCTGCTGAAGAAACAATTCAAAGAACATTACCCAAAGTTCTTTGAAGTTGCCTCAGCGTATCCTATCTTCCACTGTCTTCAAAATCCTAATTAAATATTGAAGTATAGAAAAGGACTGAGGCAGCATAAGAGACTGTTCTCACTTTCACGAATTAGAAAATTTTGGAATATAGATGAGAAGGAGGGGAAGAGATTATGTGGGCTTGCAATTAGCAAGAAAGAGCTAAGGAAAGAGCTGCAATTGCATAGCTTCTGTGTATGAATTTACAGTAGGTCTCAAATTCATCTATATAGCCATGTGACTAAAATTTAAAATGTTTGCTTTCTCAGCTTTTTGATGGCAAAAACGCAAAGGCACTGAATATCCAGTGGTTGAGAGCTCAGATTGGTATCGTCTCACAAGAACCAATCCTGTTTGACTTCACTATTGCTGAAAATATTGCCTATGGAGATAACAGTCGGCAGGTGTCCTTTGAGGAAATTGTTCATGCAGCAAAAGAAGCCAATATTCATTCCTTCATTGACTCACTGCCAGATGTAAGTTATTCCCATTCTCTCCTTCTCAGAACTGGATGTGACCTAAAGTGGTAGGGAAAATTGTGTCTGCTTATAATTACCTGGGGTACAATGATTCTCTGAGACCTGAATAGACCTGAAACTATTGTTTAAATATTTTCCTTCCTTAATTGTGTTTACCATACTTATTTTCACTCTGGGAGATTCCATTGTCAGGTGGAGAGTGGAACATTTTAGATCTCAGAGAAGAAAACACACAATTATAACTAACTGAGAGCTGATAATGAGGGGTGGGGTTTTTAAAGCAGAACAGTTCTTTTTAAGCTCCTGTCTGTCTCAAGCATATATAAAAGATTCTGCTAGACTGATGAGTTTACATTTTTCTTCCAGTTATACCTAGTCAGAATTTAAATTTCTAGTATTCCCATGGTCTGAAAATTACTAAGAATTTTTTTGCATATATATTTGTTTCATATATATATATATATGACAAATATATGATAATATAAGACTGAGCATCTTGGGTCAGATGAAGGGTCTGCCATCACAAAATCTTGTCCCATGCCGTCACCAGGAAGAGGTAATTACAAGTATTTAGAAAAGCTAAAAATTTAATCACATTTCCCCTAAATTCTTATCTCACTTCACATTATTTGTCAGAGTTTGAACCCTGGTATTGTCACAGACTTTCACTGACCTTTGGTGTTGTGTCCTCTGACTGAGAATAATCAATTTCAGCCTTAGAGGGGCTCATTGCTTTGAATTTATGAAACACTTGGTGTTATAAAGAAGTGTACTAGTAAAAGATCTATAGATCTGCGGCAGATAGAAATTCTGGCTAGTTCTTTTCAGATAGCTACTGGCATGGAATATACAGATTATGGGTGGCTGGTGCCAGAGTTTATATGCTTCAGTAGACATCAGAAATTATTTCCATTCGTAGCCTGAACTTAACATTTTGTTTCCAGAAATACAACACGCGGGTAGGAGACAAGGGAACCCAGCTTTCTGGCGGCCAGAAACAACGTATTGCTATTGCCCGAGCTCTCGTGCGTAAGCCCCAAATTCTGCTGCTGGATGAAGCTACTTCTGCCTTAGACACAGAGAGTGAAAAGGTAATTTAAACCTGAGCCAGGAATCTGGAATCTGATTTTTTTTTTTTT